>VWZE01019149.1:0-81095 GCA_013396675.1 Eubucco bourcierii | reverse complement strand
ACAGGCTGGATGGGTGGGCAGAGGCCAACAGGATGAGATTTAACAAGGCTAAGTGTAGGGTTCTACAATTCAGCCACAACAAACCAAAGCACTGCTACAAGCTGGGGNTACTGTGTCCAGTGCTGGGCCTCTCAATTCAAGAGAGTTTTTGAGGTACTAGAAGGTGTCCAGAGAAGGGCAACAAAGCTGGTGAGGGGCCTGGAGCACAGCCCTGTGAAGAGAGGTTGAGTCAGCTGGGGGTGTGCAACCTGGAAAAGCCTGGTCAGGGGTGACCTCATTGCTGTCTACAACTACCTGAATGGAGGTTGTAGCCAGGTGGGGGTCTGGTCTCTTCTCCCAGGCAACCAGCAACAGAATGAGGTGACACAATCTCAAGTTGTGCCAGGGAAGGTATAGGCTGAATATTAGGAGGAAGTTCTTGACAGAGAGAGTGACTTGCATTGGAATGGGCTGCCCAGGGAGTTGGTGGATTCACCATCCCTGGAGGTGGTCAAGGAAAATCTGGATGAGGCACTTAGTGCCATGGTCTAGTTGATTGTCTAGGACTGGGTGATCTTGGAGGTCTCTTCCAACCTGGTTGATTCTATGATCCTTCTTCACTTTCTATTTATGGTGTGTTGATGTTTCCATCAGAGGTGAATCATCTCACAAAGCAGAAAGAATGGGACTTTAGGGTACAAGTCTTTTGACTTACATGTCTGTTTTGGGGTGAGATGAGGCATACTTGATGGGTCTCATTTTTCTCCATTTATTACATGGAGTGTTCAGAGGACTATATCAGATATAGGTATCAAGATGGAAAAATTGATGACCACCATACTAGGCTACTTAGAAGAGTACCCATCCCTTCCCATTTGTGTGTGCTCTTTTTGCTCAGTGATCACACTAGAAGACTTAAGAATTCACTTTGCTCATGCTTCACTTCCAGGAGATGGAGAAAGAATGAGATTTTATTTTTTCCCTGTTGCAGATGTGATTTGTTACTGTAGAACAGTTGATAAATCATTTCACTGTATACTTAAAAGTATTGCCCTGAAGGCTTGCTAATGGTAGGTACAAGATAGAACCCTCTCAAAAGATGACATGTGTTCAGCTCCATTTGTGGGACTAGCAGTCTTCGGAACTGCTAGTCTCAGTGATACTGTGTGATTTTCCATGTCCTACTGGCAACCAGAAATATGATGTGGTTGAAGTAGTTCATGATGCAGCTCAAGGAAAAGGGCAATGAAACTACTGAAGATTCTTGAAAGTAAGTCTTATAAAGAGCAGCTGAGGGATCTGGGATTGTTCCTGAAGAAAAGGAGCCTGAGGGGAGACCTTATTGCTCTTTACAACTATCTGAATAGAGAATGTAGAGAAATGGGTGTTGGTCTCTTCTAACAAATAACAACTAATATGACAAGAGGAAATGTCATCAAATTACCCCAGGGGAAGTTCAGGTTAGACATTAACAGAAACTTATAGGCCAAAAGGGTTACCAACGATAGGAACCTGCTGCCCAGGGAAGCAGTTTAATCACCATCTTTGGATGTATTTAAATGTCATCTATATAAAGTGCTTAAGCACATGGTGTAGTAATGTCTTTAGTAGAGTTAGAAGATGGTTGGACTTGAAAATCTTGAAAGCCTTTTCCAGCCATATGATTATGTGATTCTGAGAGCTATCAAGATGCTACCCAAATGTTTTTCCTTTCTCTGTCCTGAGGTATTTCTCCATGACCAATGCTGCGCTTGCCCCTTGTATGTGCTAATATAATTCTGTGGCACCCAGAGGTTAGGTGAGCTCCTATACAGAATGAATTATTAAATTTACAATTCCAAGGCAACGATGATGGCCTACAACTGTGCTTAAAAATCAAACAAGTTTCAGAGCCCACAAGGATAGGCCACAATAGTAGTAACAAGATCACTGGTGGGTAACTTGTATAACTTTTACCTCTGTTCAAAATCTTTATTTCCATAAGATCTAGTGATAAGGATACTTTCCAGCTTTGCATCAGACTGCTTGTGAGCAGTAGAGGAAATGTTTTGGTTTTCGGGCAGGACTGGATGTTTAGCCACTTGTTCCAATCTCTTCTGGGGAAAGGAGAGAGAACTAGGTAACATCTACTTGGTTGCAATTGCTCTGTATTTTGCTTGTTGCCTACCCTCTCCCTTCTCCTGTTCACCTTGCATTGAAATAGCATCTTGATAAACAAAATCCACAACATTTCATTCAGCAGTTATTGTGCTAAATTAAGCAGTCTCTAAATGGATTATGGTCTATCTTTAGAACAAAAGACAGAACCCTCAACTCCGAATTTGTAAAGTTCAGGTGACAAAAATTATTCCCTCTTTCCACAGGAATCCCTTCCTCTGGCTAAGTTACTTTCACTGTCAACTTCCCAAACACACACAAAAAATGAATAAATAAAAGTAAGTAATTTTAATCTTGAATTTTGCTGGCTCTGACTCCCTTCAGCCCAGTTTTGTGAAATAGCTCGCTACTCAAGAGCCCTGTGGCACCAGGTACCTTTCCTAAATTCAGGTATTACTGTGTATCTTTTAGAGCACAACAATGACATGCTTCATCCCAAATTTTGGCAGCTCACAATCTTGATGTTAGGCTTTAATTGAAATTAAATTACATTAGTCAGAGCTTGAAGTTTCTGATTTGCTCAGATGCCTTTGTTTTTGCACGCAAAGATCTCGTTCTGTACTTTTTTTCCCCTCACCCTTTCCCACCCTGAATTATTTAGCATTTAGAAAGCTGAGCTTTGACACTTTTATTTCCATCTCCAGTTTTATTGCTAAGTGATTTACAAATCAAGCCTTGAATCTAATGACACTGTGTATTTCCATTTCCAGTGCTCTTTTTTACTGTCAGTTCTTGTTGGATGGGGCAAACCTCAGACACAAATAACTGAAATTAATGTCAAATTGCATCATATGCAGCTTGAATTTCAATTATGAAATCTGAGTAAAAATGTGTGTTTTCAGCAAACTGCAATAGCATTGTGAATCTCCTGGCCCCAGAGAGAACATTACTAGAAAGCATCCTACTCCAGACAAAGAAGCAAGACTTCAAAACCTTAAAACAAATCTGCTTGGCATTTTGTTAAGGCAAATAAGCTGTGAGAATGAGCCTTCAGCTTTTGTATCCCCCACCCTGTAGTATGTCTGTGACTGTTTAAAGCCTGAAATTAGCTAGTCTCTTTCTGAGTAATATGAAGTGAGAAGTGATTAATCTAGCCCCCAGAACTCCAGAGCATCCTAAAGAGGTGGAAGTTTGCATCCAAGGTTTGTGGTTCAGTTAATCTCTAATTCTGTTCTTACTGAAAGGCCTAGTAGAAGCCTTCCCTACACAGGGAAGATTATGACTTCAATCTTCCCACTGAAGTCACAACAGAAAGGTACATTCCTTTAGTTGTTATTTGTATTTCATCTGGTGATACAAAGGAACTGAACTTTTTTAGGCTTTTTTGGTAAAAGAATTAGGTGCTTAAAGGGCAGATCCATTTTGTCTTCATGCAGATGTCTAAATGGGTCAAAGGAGTCATTCTCACATGCTTTTTCTCTCTATTGTCTTCAAAGGATGTTGAGGCACGAGGTTAAATTTAGTCTACAAAGTGCAGTGCCCTGTCACTGCTGAAACTGGCTTCAGCCAACTGAACGACCTACATATCCCCTCTGAAATGGAATATTGCAATGCAGCTACATGTTTTGCCTCTTCAATTTCCTGAAGGAAAAGCTTCCCTTCCATTAGGGATTGATTGAACCTTTTGGATATCCTACCCAAGACTTAAAGAAAAAGACAATCTTGTGTGCTCTTTGCTCTGTGAGTATCTCCCTACAAAGACAGAGAAAATAACATTCTACTAGCATAAAAAAATAGGTTTTTCTGAATGCTGCATACTCATATGAAGCTAATATAGCAGGTGCCCACTGATCACTCAAAAAAGACAGCTAGAGCACACTTATTTGGGCAAAGACCATCTAGAAGCTGATGTCCAGTTTTAAATGACAGCAACCTTGTGTACTGGAAAACTGCTTTCTTAAAAGCTACTTCACATCTTGCTGTCACAGGGAGAGCTAAACAGACACTGCACAGCTACCCAAAAGATTATTTAGTCATGTGAACTTTGCAAGATCTATTACCTTAAAACACAGAGAAATTGCAAAGAAATATTTAATGGAAATGGGCATGTGGGTTTGTATGAGACTCTTAGTGAGCAAGTCTTCCCTTTATCTACATAAGAAAAAGAACAAAGACAGATTTCTACAATTATTCCTCTGAATATATTTTTCAGGCACAGGAAAGAGATAACAAGTCAGTTTTCACTGTGTCTAGCAACTTCCAGCTTAGGATGTTGACTTTTGCTGGCCAGTCAGACATTCAGATCTGAACTGAGGCCACAAATTCCATCTGTGTGCCCCATTAGATGCTTACAGAGCCACAGAGTCATTTAGGTTGGAAAAAACCTTTAAGACCATTGAATCCAGCTGTTAACCCAGCACTTCCAGGTCACCACTAAAACAACCATGTCTATTACACAACTTAACTGATACTTAGGGCTGGAAGGGACAAGCCCAGTGTCTCTCCTGTAGAGACCACATTACACAGATGCTGTCTTTCATGTGCTGTAATATTTCTGTGTGCATGATGGATTCACAAATGCAAAATATTTGCACCCCCACATCTTTGCAGGGCACCACAATGGGTTTGAAAGCATTTAGGTAAGCTGCAAATATCACTGCTAAGACTAAGTACCAGGAAACAGATTTATTTGTTTATTTATTTAGCTGAAGAATAATGTGATTAGACTAAGTTAGTGAGTTAGGTTCACTCTCTAGCTGCTGGATTGACAGACTCAACACTAGAAGGTGTTTCATCCTATTCTGAGGCAGAACTGATAATAAATACACAGGAAGTTTACACAACTGGTTTAGATGAAGTATTCAGCTTTTAGATAGTGAAGTTAGGTGAAAGCAAATTCAGTGTCCATATGAGCTTGCAAAATTGCTGACAACCAACACTAGGTATGTTAAAATTCAAAACATACCACTGTAGCAAGAAAGACTTTATTTTGAAAGTGTTCCTGCAGAGAAAAGGTCTATGAAACATAGTACTTTATAGGGGAAGGTAGATGTGGAAAAGTAGTATGTACAGGCTGGGTTGCAAATGACTGGAGATCAGCCCTGAGGAAAATGACCTGGGGGTCTGGGCTGATGGAAAGCTCAACCTGAGCCTGCAGTGTGCAAATGTAGCCCAGACAGCAACTGTGTGCTGGGCTTCATCAAGAAAAACATCACCAGCAGGACAAGGGAGGGGATTCTACCTCTTTACTCTGCTCTTGTGAGACCCCACCTGGAGTACTGTGTACAGTTCTGGAGCCCCCAACACAAGAAGGAGATCAAATTGGGAGTGGTCCAGAACAGGGCTGCAAAGATGATCAGAGGGTTGCAGCAGTTCTCCTATGAGGACAGGCTACAAGAGTTGGGGCTCTTCAACCTGGAGGAGAGAAGGGTTCCAAGAGACCTTATAGTAGTCTTTCAGTATCTGAAGGGGGCCTACAGGAAGGCTGGGGAGGGACAATTTACAAAGTCTTGTAACAACAGGACAAGGAGAAATGGGTTTAAACTGGTAGAGAGGAGATTGAGGCTAGATGTTAGGAGGAAGTTCTTTACAGTGAGGGTGGTGAAACACTGGCACAGGTTGCCCAGGGAGGTTGTGGCTGCTCCCTCCCTGGAGGTGTTCAAGGCCAGGCTGGATGAGGCCTTGAGTGACCTGTACTAGTGGGAGGTGTCTCTGCCTGTGGTGAAGGGTTGGAACTAGATGATCTGTGAGGTCACTTACAACCTAAACCTTTCTATGATTCTGTATTAGAGCTCTTTTTGGCAGCCAAACAAAAAAGCAATGTCAAGGACAAAGCAAACCATCTACATTTTTGCCAGGTTCCTCGGTTTACTTCAGGGCTTCTGAAAGCCAGCAGGAAGGTCATTAACAGGATGGACATTTTATGGAAAATGTTTAGACTGGGTTTTATTATCAAAATGCAAATTAAAACTAATTACAGAATTATATTAAACACGGGCAAAGGAATTAACACTCCCAGAATATAATGATTACTGAAGATATGTATTGTCCAGTTACTTGCTTTTTTATAGAGAGACAAAGAATAAATTAAGTCCCACATCTAACTGTCTTTTCAAGTCTTGTAAAATTGATTTCAAACATCAAAGATACAATAATGAAACAGAGGGGACAGTAAAGCAAAAAGTGGATAATAGACAAAGGATGATGTACAGAATCTGTAATACTGGTGCAAAAAAAGCCAAAACAAAACAAAATCAAGCTATTGTTCTACTTGGAGAGATGGGATAAACTCGACTGCAGTGTTGACATGCATTGTCTGATGGTACGCACACACAAACAGACACAAAGGTGAACACAGATAGAGAGTAGCACCTTTACCAGCACTCACATTAACAGAAGAAACAATCCCATGCTCCTCCTCTCTAGCTGACCAGAATTGAAGTTGCTACAGAAATAAACACACAGAGTATAGCTGTCAACAGTAGCTGGACTTAGTTCATTCAGCATCTTGTCCCCAGTCCCTCCCAGAGGCATGTATTCACAACCCTCAATTACCTGAGGCTGGTGTCTCAAATTTAGCAGGTGGCACAGGACCCTCTCTCTTCCTCACAGACAGCCTGGCTTGCAGCTCATCGTGTTTATATACTGGCTCAGCATAAAAGTTGACTAGCACTAGCAATAGGATTTAGGATGAAGTCAGGACATATTATTGTGACCAAGTAAATGGCTCAGCCAGACAAGTGTACTGACCAGCAGCTTGTTTACCTATGAGTCTTTTCCTTGTTTTCCTACCTCTTTTTCCTTCCTGATCCATCTTAATTCTTCACTTCTGCCTTTGGTCCTTCTGCTAAACATTTCATCTGCAATATTGAACTTCCTTTCAATCTCCTTAAAACCTCTTCTAATAACTTTTTAAAAAAAATTTAAATTTTTTTTTTAAAATATCAGAATTCTTTCCTTCTCTGAATCCTATAAGTCTTAACACCATTCAGGCAATAGCCCCTCCAGTTGACAGGGCTATTCCAAGAAGGTGTTTCTTTGACTGACTCATGCATCAGAGGCAGATTCAGTGATTAGATTAGCAAGACTCATTGGCCTCCCTGGGTCTTTGTGTTCAGATAGATTAATCCTTAATCACATAATCTAGAAGGGAACATGACATTTCTTGCACATCTTTTTCTGTGCTTTATCTTTTTTTCCTTTTCACTTGCCCTTTGTGCTGTCCTCCATTTCCTGCCTTGTCTGCCAAATAATAACTGAATGTCAGCAGTTTTTTGCAAGAGGTGGAAAGTTTCCATACCAGCTCACCCATACAGGGAACTTTCTTGCTGCATCATGGATCATTGCAACATCCAGTTGTGTCTCATCAGCCCATGGAGAAATGTCGTTAACCCATATATACCCATATATATCAAGGTTTTATGTTCCTAGTGGGTCAGCTCATATTTCTTATGAACAACCAAAAACGAGTCTTCAAAGGATCACAGACCTAATGGAAAGAGAGTATTTTAGATGAAAAGTTGTGTGGTTAGGGGTTTATTGTGTTTGGGGGGTTTTTGTTGGTGTTTGTTTGTTTGTTTTTGTTTGTTTCCTCCCTGAGATGCTCCTGTGGATCTGCAGGGAGGTGGAAAACTTATCATGTTTTAGATTTGAAGTGAGTGCACCTGAGTCATCTCAAGTTGAATATATTGGGTTAGGTGTTGGACTCTTCTCCCTAGTATAAAGTGACAAAACAAGAAAAAATGGCCTCAGGTTGTGCCAGGTGAGGTTTGTATCAACTATTAGGGAAAATGTCTTCACTGCAAGTGGTTAGGCATTGGGATAGGCTGCCCGGGGAGGTGGTGGAGCCACGATCCCTTGGGGTGCTCAAGAAATGACCCCAAGTGCCATGTCCACACATGGTTTAATGGCCGTGGTGGAATTTGGTTACCAGTTGGACTTGATCTTCAAAGTCTTTTCCAGCTGAAACAATTCTATGATACTGTATGCTTATTGAAGTATAAAACCACACACATGTACGCCAATACATTTACTCAGATTCATTAACAGTCCTTTGTAACTGTCCACAGAACTGTCCATATTTCACTACAGAAATATTAATTTTTTCTTTAGGTAATATCATTTTGGGGCCAATTATATAAGTCAGGTGTGTTTTGTTTTCAGCTTTGTAGTATTTATTTTTCACCTCTCTCCCTTAATTCTATATAGACCTCATATTTGCATGACTTTATTTACCCAAAATGGGGTTTTCTCTCTGCAATGGAAATAAACTATGTTGTACTCTGGTTTTGTTTGTTTGTTTGTTTGATGTATTGAAGGCAAGATTAAGATCAAAATCTAATTAGGTTTTGGAGCTTCATGACTTGGACATGGAAAGAAATAGATGTTATGTTGAAGTAACATGATCTAATCTCAGGATCTTTCAAAACACAGACTTTGGAGGTTTCTTCCAATCCCTCACATTCTGTGATTCTGTGATTTTTTTTTGTACAGTCCTCAATATCAAAGAACCACTTTGCTGTGGCTTTGTAAACAAGGGAACATCATAGAAATATATCCCACAACAGTAACTCCTTTAGCTGGAGATGCGCTAATGAAATTGACAAGTTGGAGAGAACTCTGAAATGTCACAGACTGGTTTGAATGGATCAGTGAGATTAGCTGGGACCCTAAGCTCTGTCCCTGTAAACGGCCAATGTATCAGCAAGGTACTTGCTCGAGGGCTTGACAAGCCAAGACCCCAATTGCACTTCCAACTTTTCATAATTTACAGGGAGGGTAAGGAAAATGTCAATCCCTACTTTGTTGTGATTTGGAGCATGGTCAGGCCTCCAGACTGGGATAATCCATTCCACTCTATTAAAGAAAATGGAAAATCCATTCCATCGCTGCTAATACATTCCATCTCTATTAAAAGAAATAGAAACTGGTTAAACAGGAAGATTTTTATCTCTCTGAAGCAGACTGTTTAGAAAAGCTTGTTACCAGGCTTGGAGAAAGCAAACTGAAATGTGAAATCTTTCCTTTTTACCTCCTCACAATCATAATAGCTCTATTTAAACAAATGACTATCTCTTAACACAAAATCATCCTCCAAGATACATATGGTGTCTCTGAGAAAAGTCAGAGGCAAACCTTTTGAATCCAACTACAAAATGGGTTTAAAGACAATGCAATCCTTGTCCTCTCTTAATTACCAATTACTTGCATTGCAGAGGATATGGAGGATACAGGTCATATCTCCAGTTAAAAAATGTCTTTCCATGTCAGGTTCTCTTAAAAATCCTTTAATTTGTGTAGTTAATTTAGCTAAGAACCCCTGTAAAATTTCTGCAAACCACAAGATTCTTCCACATGAAGAGATGCTGTCCCGTTCTCTACATCCCACTCTCCATTCCTGTGTGTTCTGTCCAAGATTCACCAGTCTTTGCCATGTGTTTCTCCTGCATGCTCACCCTATATGGCAATAAATAAAATTTGTGCTATTATCTTCATTATATAGGAACTTCACCTCTGCTGTTGCACTTTATCTCTTATTCTTATAACAACTCAGCTTAGAAATATCACTTTTTTCTTTTTTCTATGCCATTAGAGGTTGTGTCTTTTACAAATAGTCAGCATCCTCAGGGGCAATTAAAATATGAATGTTGAATATTTCCATGCATCCACTTCTGTTTTCCTGCAGATAGTAAAACATAGCTACAGCCCAAAGGGTAAAGAGAATTCATTACTGTGTATGTTGCTATCTTCTAATGTCATCATAAATTAGTTGGAAGTCTTTCCTCCCAAGCTAAAGATCAAAAAATTACTTTGTGGTTAAAGTTTTGTTACAATAAGGAGTCCTCAAAGCATCATTCTGTCAGAGACTCTCCAGGCTCGGATACATGTTATGTTTGGACACTGAATTCCACCCAAGAAAAGAGGTTTTGTTGTGTTGGATATAGTGGTCTAACACATAACAGAAAATCCTTTATTGTAGAAGAAAATAATCTAAAAAGACAAAGGATGCAAAAGAACAGTACAAGCACTTCCAAGAGCCAGGCACCGTGGATGATTCTCAGATATCTTGGTACAATTTAAAGCATGCCAAGTTGTGCCACCAGACCTGCAGGCACTGCACCAGAAAGACTCTTGTGGTTCCATTGTAGTTTTTACTAGCCTTATGGAGACATTACAGACTGCCTGATGGCTAGAAGACTTCTAGACACCCAGAAGTAGTAAGAGGAATTGAGGTCTCATAGTGGGTTACAATTCCACTTTAAGATATCTAAACATAGTTTTGTGTGAAATTACCTGTGTCTGTGTGAGATGTCCTAGCTCCCATTACAGGAGATGCAGATCTAGTCAATGCAGTTGGTATAGCAGATAAGTGTAATTTTCTTCAGTCTTTATTGACTATTTCTACAGGAGCACTCTGACATTCTTTAGGATATTTTACCCAGCCTCTGGCTCTGTTCAAAAAGGGTATTCATTTACTGCATTTCCTTTGCCATATCTGCCAGAGCTCAAGTCAAAGGTACTCTGTAGTAGTTTCAGACATATACATGTGAGTTATTGCATCGAACCCTAAACCAATGTGGACTTAGATACCAGGCATGCACAGGCAAACTGAATTTCACACAGAATCTGTATCAGGCAAAAGAACTCAATTCCTCTCTGCTCATCACTTGTGCTCAAAGCATGAGACTTTGTTCTTGAACTTAGCAACATCTCACAATCACAGAATGGTAGGAGCAGGAAAGGATTTCCAAAGATCATGTAGTCCAATCCCCTGATAAGTAGATTCACACAGAATAGGTTGCATAGGAATACATCCAGGTGAGTTTTGAAATTTTCCAGAGAAGGAGACTCCCAGTCTCTCTGAGAAGCCTGTTGCAATGCACTTGTGATCTAAAAAGTTAGAAGAGACTTCTGTCCACACAGTTTCTGCTGCTGACAGTAGTCAGTAATATGCATTCATAAAACATGTATGGACAGCAGATGTGCATGGAGGTACTTCTAAGAACAATCCCCCAAATGCCCTCTTGTTTATGCCATTAGCTGTTAATGATTCAAAACTCTTGGTTCTGATTTTATTAGCTTGGTTTTTTTTTTCCTTCCTTTTTCTTTTTTCTATACCAATGAATTATGTTAATTTCTGGAACACTCTCTTCAGTTTCAGTTTTACCTCATTTATTTTTGTTTGTTTCTCCCAAATCTTTATTGTACTCATTTAAATGTGTCATTCGAATTTCACTTTGGACATGGGCAAGTTTAAACCTCTAATATAATTTGCATTGTCTAGTACATCTGTTGGTGAACTGTAACACCCAAAATACGTACTGAATAATTTTTTAGGTGTTTAAACAAAGCTGGTTCCAGTGGCACAGTGCCTCTGCCAAAAACTACAATCTATCAACTGGATGTGTGAAGGTCATATAGAGGACTTTCAAAGGACTGATGATTTGTTGTGCTTCTGACTTAATCTTATTTTTAATGTGCAATGTAAAGCAATTTAGAGAGATCTGATTTTCAGAAAGGGTGTGAAATCCATCTATCTCTTCAATTTGGGTGTTACATTGTTATCTTGCTGGTGTCTTTGATGGGACTAGCACAACAAAAAAGATACTGCAAGAGTTTCTCATGCTTCCCATTAGCTGAAGAGGAACAGCACTCAGTCAGTCAAGAGTGGTATTTTTCCTAATTTAAGATTATTTTTTTTTTCCTAGAATTTGAGATAATAGCTGCAACTGAAGATAATTTCTTATCCAACAAAATGCCTGTAGGATTACAGTTCCAGATCAGGAAATGATGAGAATAACATACTGAAAACAACAATGAGTTTTCTGCAGCTGTATCTATCACACTTGCAAGTAAGTTCTTCTAGACTCTGATATTTAGGAATTAATTAGGTTAATTCAGTTACATAAGGTTATGTTATATACTGTTCCTTTTCCCTATACTTTCAGCGGGGAGATAAGAAAGTGAGGAGCATACCTTGAATCTGTAAAAAATTGTTCCTATGATGGTAGAGTGCAAGGGTTTTTTGGGTTTGATCAATCGGTGGTAGGTTTTTTATTTACTTTTTTGCAGTTGCTGTTGTTGGGTTTTGACATCTAAATTTTTGATAAATATACGAGGATCAACTTATAAAGCATCCATTTCTTTGCTTCCCTTCTGCAGACTGAAATACTGATAGAACTGGGGACATGCACAATTAGCTCACAGAGGCTTCTAGAAATAATTGTTACTGCTTCACAGCATCACACATCTTGCCTTTCTGACATACAAAAAGCAAGAGACAAGAGTGCTTTTAATTCTCAGTGTCAAGTTCTGATAGATCTGTCATAGTTATTCTGTTCTTCACTACACTTGTGCTTAGACTTTCCTAGATCATCAAGCCCAGCTTACTTTCAGGGTGGTTCAAGGTAAACAAATCAGTATTTTCTGACAACTGAATTCAAGTAATTTCATATTGATTTCAAAACTTTCTTCTAAAAGAAGGATGTTACCCCATTATTTTTGCATTCCTTATCTTTACTGTTGCAATGAAACAAACTTTCTGGGGTTTGTTTTTTCTTTGGTTTTTTTTTTTTCCTTCCACAAGCTCTCATTGCCATCACTTGGTTTTATATACTTTGACCCTCCAAATCCATCTTCAAGCATACCTTCAAGGAAAACTTTCAAGGTGTCTGGCTACTGATGATCTTGATTGTACTGCCCAAAGTTCAGATGTTTGAAATATTGGAATCAAATTATCAGAAATCTTTAAACTTGATACTATATTTGAGAAACACAGATATCTGTGAAGGGAAACAAGGAATCCATTAAGGTTCAGAAACTTCATAAGAGCAACATGGAGCTTCTAACTTATTCCAGACTGCTCTGCTTTATAGGCTATTTCAGCTCAGCAGCTGCTGAAAGTGCAATGATATTACTACAATATGTAAAATAAATCAGAGTAAGCTGTTAATAAGGTAAAAATATTTATTAAGTCATTAGTAATGGGCTTGGATTTTTTTTTTTCTGCTTATATACAGAATTAAAGGAATCAACAAACAAGCATTTCTGGGAAATGATACATCCAACTTAAGTAGACATCTAAAATAGATCAGGTGTGCTGTGTCTGTTGCTATCCACTGGCTCCATAAAAGGAACTAGAGCTGACTTCTCAGATGTAGGTTTCTGCACTGCAGAATTTACTTCAGCTAATTTTAGCAGTGTAATCTGTTTTGAAAGGAAGACATCTATAAGTCTATGATTATATTAGGGTTCTACAATACCATACCACAGTAAAGTTGAATGTCTGTGATAAGGGAAAATCTTTTATTAGAAGATCAGATTAGGAAAAGACAAGACTTCGTGTGTTCCTTCTTAGGCTTGAAGCAGAAGCAGAAAACAGTGAGTTGAAGAATAAATTGCTGTGACAACTTAATTCTGTTAATCAATTAGACAACTCAAGAGAAAAAAGGTGATTACTTAAAGCTGACAAAGCACTGCCTGCAGAGAAAGGCATAAAAGCAAACAAACAATCATACTCGCCAATTTAGCCTGGAGGGAACACTCACATTCTCTTCTGACCCCAAACATAAGTAGCAGTTGAACTTTGAGCACAGCAGCAAGGCACATCAACCAGCTGCTTCCTATTCCACACAGGATTTCACTGTTCACTGTCTCTACCCTGAAAGATGTGAAGATGTGCTTCCAGCAGCCATTCATCAATTTTTTTTTTTTCACTCTGCTGCAAGGATGCACAAAATGTTGGAGGTGTGCAGCTTTGTTTTTTATTCCATACCTACCCAAAATAGAGCGAATAAATAAGCTTTGTTCAGCACTCAGCCTGCCAATCCACTAACCTGGAGCATCAGTGTGAGGGTTAGAGAGGGTTATAGAATAACACATTTTGGCTGCTGTTTACCAGATAATAGAAGGCATCACAGAAAGAGGAAATTCCGAGTGGCACTTTCCTGACAGCTAATCTCTGGCAAGCTGTCAGGTGCAACTGTGTGGAGTGCTTCCCCACCATGTCAGCAGACCTTACCAACAGTTCAATGAGCCATTCAAAGCACATTGTGCTGCAAAAGCTTGACATGCAAGGCAGTCTCCTATCGACTAGCCTGATGTGTACTAATTATGTACCAAAAGTATTAAATTAGCAAGGCAATTGTCTTCTATTTACTTTTTCTCCTTCTCTCTCCCTGTATTCTAATTTGCTTGAATCGTGCACTCAAGAGGAATTTTTAGGCTAGGAAGCTTGTTAGCTAAAATACACTTCTTCAGTCACATGATTTCATCTGCAAAAAGCCTCAAGCAAAAGTGCAAGTAAGGACAGATAAAAGGGTAGTAATTAGAGCATATTGTGATGATTTTTTTTTTAAATTTAAAATAATTTATGTTTTAAGCTCAACATTACCCAGTAATGTGCACTTGCAGCCCGAAAAGACACATACATTTAGGGCTGCATCGAAGGAATCATGTCCAGCAGGTTAAGAGATAGGATTCTCCACTTCTACTCTCCTGAGATCCCATCTACAGCATTGCATTCAGCTCTAGAGCCACCAAGATCCAAAGAGCATGGACCTGTTGTAAGAAGTCCAGAAGAGGCCACAAGAGTGATCAGAAGGATGGAACACCTTCCCTGTGAAGACAAAGTGAGAGTTAGGGTCGTTAAGCTTGGAATAAAAGGCTCCAGGGAGACCTAATAGCCACATTTCTGTATTTGAAGGGAGCTAGAAGAGATCTGGAGAGGAACTTTTTACAAAGGCACAAAGTGATAGGGCAAAGCATAATGGTTTTAAACTAAAAGAAGGAAGGTTTAGATTAAATATAACAAAGAAATTCTTTGCTATGAGAGTGGTGGGGTAGTGCCATAGGTTGCCCAGACAGGTTGTGGATGTCTCTTCCCTAGAAGCATTCAAGGCCAGGTTGAATAGGGCTCTGAGCAGCCTAATCTCATTGAGGATGTCCCTTACTCACCACAGTGGGGTTGGGTTACCTGATCTTTAGAGTTCCTGCCAATCTAAACCATTCTATGATTCTATGTGATAATTTATTTATTTATTTTAAAAAACTACTTATCTTTCCTAGGGAAAGAGGAAAGAAGTAATTCCACATTTTCTGAATTCAGGTGTATGCAGAGTGAATATTCTTCTCCTAGCTCGATAAGATGTGAATAAAATAATTTTGCTGTCAACTGTTCTTTAGTTGGTTGTAGCTCTAGAATGTTCCTATGGGCTTAATGCAGTAGGCAAAGATTTGGAGCTTCTTCTATCTTTTCTCAGGTAAATCACATCTACAGTGAAATCAGAGACATAATGGTATATACACAGCACAGTCTGCATATATGTCAGATAAATTTGCATAGGTATTTGAAGTTTCTAATCAATTTCCTCATTTGGTTATCTTTCTTAAACACAAGATGCATGTAGACTTCTGTAAATGTAAATAAAATATAGTGAAAAAATAGTCTTAGGTTTAAGGAAAGCAAAGTCATAACCATAAAAAGAGAATTAAAGAAAGGGAGAGGAATAAAAGTGAGTTGTGTGTAAATAGACCTGCT
This sequence comes from Eubucco bourcierii, assembly GCA_013396675.1. Classification (NCBI taxonomy): domain Eukaryota; kingdom Metazoa; phylum Chordata; class Aves; order Piciformes; family Ramphastidae; genus Eubucco; species Eubucco bourcierii. The sequence goes on along the minus strand of VWZE01019149.1, from coordinate 65,482 downwards.
TGCACTCATGGATTCACAGGTTCAATGTTAAAGAGTAACATTGAAATATTTATTTTTTTTTCTTAGAAGAAAAGCATCAGAAGACAAATGAAGTAAAGTCAGAAGGGAAGAATAGCTATACTGATATTTTGGTATTTTGCCTATCTCAAATTTTATGAGTCATTTGAAGTAACCAAAGACTGGAATACTTTAAGCTCAAGGACTTCAATTTTTGTGGAAAACAGCTGTGAAACACAGACAGCTGTCTGAACTGGAAGAGCCCTTGTTCAAAAACTGGTAGGCTGTTCCCTGCCTTCAGTGAGGAGTTTTTCACTCATGCAGACATTTGACAGGAACCCACTGCAGCATTCTGAGAACAGTACAGTGAGGTCCTGGGGGCTGTCGGTCAGTTTATTAATACAGACACCAAAGGGGTCAGTATTAGTCAGGCATAGTTCTGTCTTTGAGCCACTGTTCACAAATTGGGAGAAATTGATGGCCACATCAGTGAATATGAGAAGACTGAGGTGATGTAGTGCAAGGTTGGGAAGCAAAACCAGAAGAATCTAGAGTGGACTTAAGAGAGAAAATTATGATTTACTTAGAGAACTCCTGGCAGAATTCCCTAAGAACCTTCAATATAGAAAAGAGTAAGAATGGTTTGGGTTGGAAAAGACCTTTGAAGGATCTGGCTTAACACAGTCAGGATTTTGCTTCTGACTGAATAAAGTTAGTTTTAACTTAGTTAAAAAACAAGACAGTTTCAGCCACTCTGACATGAAAGAGTATCAACGATATTGGAGTTTTACTCTGTTTTCCTTGTTAGGGATTCTCAGACATTTCCTCCACGATAATTCAATTCTTCTCAAAATATTTCACAGATTAATTCCTGGGAGATTTTACAGTTTTAAAAGTGAGCAAAAAGAAACAGCAAAACATAGAGGAGCTCAGCCTAATTAAGGAGGCTCAACCAACATCCACAGGTAATGTTACAAAAACAGAAGAGCTCAGCTGAAGTGAGGAAACCCAGCTAGCATTCCATGGTTGATGTTACAATGATAATCAAGCCTATCCCTAACTAGCCAGGGGGCCACCAGGCCCCCCGGCCTTTGAATCCCCTCCACCATTCACCCAGTGTGCACCATGAGGACTCACCAGCAATGATGCAAGGAGGATCCCTCTGCCCAGTTGGGCAAGCTTGAGGCTTCTGCCTTTCCGGGCCGATTATAAAGGGAAGTGGGCAGGGAGGGCAAAGTGGCCACACCTGGGGTAGGAGGAGACTCCAATAGAACCCAGGTGCTCTGGGTTTGGGGGGGAAAAAGAGGAAAATGTAGTGTGGGGTGGGAAAGGGGAGGTGGCCAAACCTGGGGTAGGAGGAGACTCCAATAGAACCCAGGTGCTCTGGGTTTGGGGCGAAAATGCAGTGTGGGATGGGAAAGGGGAGGTGGTGCTGAAAGGAGGGAAATGGAGAGAAAAAGGGGAAGATGGAGAGGAAAGGAGGATGCTGGGGGAGAAGAGAGATTAAAAATAGTGAAAATGAAAACTGGACTGTAGATTTTACATTGAAACTGCCCTTTTCGTGAGTAGCCTTTGGTCATTTTTGCTTGGAGTAGTAACCGGATGTCTTCACTGGCTTACTATGCTGGCTGAAGAAGAGTAAGTCATGCCTGTCTAAGAGGAAAAAATGAGAAAATAAAGAGGAAAGTTAAGGAATAAAGATGGGGAAAAATTATATATATATATATATATATATATATATATATATATATGAATTGTGAGGTCTTTCAGCAATTTCTCCATTGGACAACAGTGCTCTCCTATGCCCTGCTGAGAGCACACCTGCAATACTGTGTCCAGTTTTGAGCTCCCCCATTTGAGAGAGATAAGGATTTGCTGGATCAGAGGGGAGAGAAAAGCAATTCTTGCCCCAGACAACAGGTTTCATTTTTAGTAATATGCTCTCAGCCTGTGATTACTATCAAACTTTGGAGAGCACTCTTTCTGAATTATTCAGGGCAATTTGTACCATAATCATATGCTTGTTAATATGGCTGCTTGCAACTTTAATTCAAAGGATTTTGCTTCCCTACCCTGGAGCTGCTACCATCAAGGTTAGAGATAGTCTTTGTGAAACAATCTGCTTCTCAGCACTGTGCAGAAAACAGCAAGATGCTCTGTAACTTATTCAGAAAAAGATCAATGGAGAACATGTAAGAAGAAATGGGCAAATGTCAGAACACTTCTCTCTCCTATTCAGTAATGTTGGGGCCCTTGCCACATCAGATAATTATAAATTTTAATATTAATGAAAAACTCCTGATTTATAATTGAACAGATTGAGTACAGCTTGACTTAGTACCTACTATGCTAGCAAGGTGGGAGGGTATATGTTTGACTCTATCATTCACCAGAAATATAACTCCTCTATTATACACTCATCTTTGCCCTGATATAGAATCAAACAGAAATTGTCCCAAGGTTGTAGTCCAAGCTTAATTCTATCTTTGTCATTATTTGCCCATCTTTGGGATAAGAACTGAGGTGAAATAGTTTCTATTCTGGAAAACTGATGAAAAGTATCCCATTATTTAGGCTGCATTTACTAGTTATGTGACAAGCCTTATCTCTCTCTAGGTAGATCTACAACATTGTCCTCACAAAATCCATAGGGCATAAGAAGGAAACATCATAAATATTTCTAATCCTGGAAAAAAGGCCAAATTATTTCTGATTAGGGACTCATATCGTAATTCAATGCTATTCACTTGAAGACTGCTAAAATACAAGGCCTTACAGCAATCTCTTACTCATTCAGTTTACCCCATGTTTTCCCCTGCTGCAAGACACCAGTAGTTGACACAGCCAAGTTTATATAGCCCTGGATGGTATTTTGCAAATCTAAGTTGTTGAGCAGCACAGAGATCAAACCTCCTACTGAAATGTCAGCACATTGAAATCACAGTTTTAATGGGGAGCTTTCCAGCAGCAGTTTTCACATATCAGTTGTGCTTCACAGCAATAAAAGACAGTGATGACAAAGAATTTAAAAAATCTGTGTCCATGTGAGACAAAGGTCAGCTGACAGGTGAAGCTGAGTGATGCCTTCTAATCAAGTCTGATTCTCAGGCACTGTGATTGTTATTGTTACTTTTACCATTTAAATACTTTTATTATTGAAGTTGTTAAAGTTTCTACTTGAGATTAGGTCAGGTTTGTTGGTCTGGTCTGGTCTGGTCTGGTCTGGTCTGGGGATGGTATGAATTCTGAACAAGTCATCTCTGATCCCAAGAATTTACAATCTGAGGAGATTAAGATAGAAGCAGAAGCAGAGAAACTGAAGTGATATCTCCCAAACCACTGCATGACTCCAAGAGAAGAACTCTGCAGCTAATGGGATTTCAGGTTTGGTGGACAAAATGAGAAAAAAAGCCACCCAAACCTATCAATCCTCCACATCCCTCATGCCCACAAATCAAAATGAATCATTCTGGATACAATTGTTCATATTCAACTCACATATTGCATGATGAAACAAACACAATGAAAAATAACAAAAGTGTTTGTAGGAAAACAAAAGATGCTATCATATTTGTTAAGCTATTTATTTTCTTTTCCAAACTGAGTTCTCTTCAAAGCAGAATCATTCTTCCATAAGGAAACATGCATTTTTCTGAAAAACTTACTTTTTTCAATGAGTTTTTCAAACACTCTCTCTAACGTAGCCTCCACAATTTCCAATGCTGTAAGCCACATCTTTTATGCTTCCAAATATTTTTCTAGTACCTTAAGACATCTGTGAGGCTCTGATGGCCTTTGATGAAAATTGTCATAGAAGAAAATTCTACTGCTTGACATGTTTATCTTGTACCTAAGAAAGTCCCAAACAGCATCTTGTTGTAAAACTTCCAAATAACAAGAAATCTGCCATTGCTCCAGAAGAGCAAAACCAAGATGTGTGTTTGAGTTTTATAATGATCAGAAATGTACAAATAGATAGAAGAGGGTTGAGCTGGCTCAGAATTACAGTCTCTAAATACATTAAAAGAATTATAAGGCACTGTTCTTCACTCCTGGGTTCTATGAAATACTGAATACTTTCTTATAGGTGCTTATACTGTGGCTCTTTTTATAGGTGGCTTGCCAGCATGGGCAGAGTACAGAGGAAGTGGTGAAGTCTTCTAGGCTGGGGTTTCTTTCCTTTTTTTGAGAATCTGATGGTATACATTTTTCCTCTCTCTCCATCTTTCTCGTGTTGTAGATTTGATGACTCTTTTGTCCATGGCAGTGCAAAAAGCCATAATAAATGTATGAATAAATAAACAAGCTTTCTACCTTCCTAGCATATAATTTTAGAGCCTGCATAAAAGAGGGTCAGACCTTGAACTGGTGTATTAAAATACCATTTATTTTTACTAAGAAATTGAGGCTGTTTTGTTTTGTTTTTTCTTCCCAATTATTTAGCTTGAAAACAAAATTGAACAAATGAACAAAACCAAAACCACACTTCCCTTCCCCAAAAAGTAGAGGTTTGAAGAAACTGCAGCTTTCAAGAAAACAAAGAGGGAGGACGAACAGGAAGCTACTGTGTTATACTTGGCAAGGGAGAAAGCATGAAAATATCACCTCTCCTAGTACAGCATATATTTACAGTCTGTGACACTGGAAGTGGCAATGAGATTCTATTTAAAATGCCTGGTATGTGGGAGCTCCCCACGTCTGCAAACACCTATTGAATTTTTGGGGTCTGTTCCCTGTGAAAGGCATACCCAAAGCTTATGTAGGTAGTAAAGCCTGCAAAGAGGCAGTCATGGAGCACTGATTGCTTGTAGAAACTAGAAAAGGCTTTAGCCCTGCCTCCAGTAACTCATCAAATATCCAGAACAAAAGCTAGTTCAGTCTGGTGGGGATGATCCCAGTCTTGCGATGTTACAGCTTCCTCCACAGTTCTACTGTGAGTTAACCATCACTTTTTGGTCCTTGGACTGTGACAGAGGAGCCTTGGAGTTGCTTTAAACTGGATGTTTGCCACCAGACCTAAGAAGCTGGATAACAACCAGGGTAAGAAGATATGAGGCTAGAGAAATTTATGCTCTTTCTGTGCATGCTTCTTGCCTTTGCTTCTGTGCTATGAGTAGCTATAGCAGATGTTTGAAGAGAGTCCTAAATCTTACAGCATCTCATGACAAGATCAGGACAGGTGGAAATATCTAATCCTTCTATAAGAGCAATGAGCATTGAGACATGTAACTAAATAAATAAATTATGCTGAAAGTGAGAGGGTGCATTGTTTAATGAACTACCCCATGGAAAAAAAAAATCATCCCATGGCTGCTTTTTTCAGTCTTCTGTGAAGGGCTGGTTCTCAAGGTTTTGCCAAAGTCTCTGAGGAAACTCCCCAGTCTGAAGATCAAGCATTGTTCTTTTAGTCATCAGGATGATGTGGCTATTCTTTGTCTAGACTCATAACTCCCTGGTTCCTTCCTGTGTTTTATTCTATCTGTTAGCAGTAGAGCTGTGTCAATAGTTTAGTTCACTTACAAAGCCTTTTTTTTTTTTTTCTCCATTCTCTCAAGGCTAACCTGTAACATTTTCTTCCTCAACAGCATCAACCTCTTCTCAATAAAATTAAATATTGCATTTTCAAGAGAAAGCTTCCTATTATTTCTGTTTCTTCTGTTTATTACATTTAGGCAAAAAAATCACAATAAATCTCACAGGGGAAAAAGATTTTTAAAATTTTTTTTTTCACCAGTAATAAAACGAAATGTTTTGGGTTTTATGTATTTCCATGTTGCTGTGTTGTGTTTGCTTGGTCTTTCGGTTGGTGTCCCAGTTTGAGGCCATGAGCTACCTGGGACTGGAAGACAGAAATGACTCTTACCCTTTCCAAGAGTAAGAGTGAGGACACTGCACACTGATTGGAAGTTTAAAGAGAGATTCTATTTACAAGGGCATATATACAAAAGGCAGTTGGTCAGAATAAGTACAAAACCCATTAGACACAAATTTGTCTTCTAGAATCCTCCACCCCTTCCACCCTCCGTTGGCCTGAGAGAGGACAAAACTGCCCTTCCCAGCTGGGGCCTGCAAGGCCTCAGTAGGCAGCATGACACAGAGATAAGGAACACAGGCTGGTCCCAGAGAGGAGTGAAGAGAGTGAAAGGCAGGGAGGAGAAGGGAAGGTAATCAGTCAGGCACTGCCTTTGAAGCTGTGATACTGGAAGATCCCAGGAGGCAAATCACATCCTGGCTGCATCAAAAGATAAGTTGCCGGCGGATCCAGAGAGGTGATTCTGTTCCTTTACTCTGCTCTGGTGAGACCTCACCTGGAGTACTGTGTCCAGATCTGGAGCCTTCAATATAGGAAGGATATGAATCTGGTAGAGCAAGTCTAGAGGAGGGGCACAAAAATGATCAGGGAACTGGAAAACCTCTGCTACAATGACAGGCTGAGGGAGCTGGGTTGTTCAGTCTGGAGAAGAGAAGGCTTGAAAGGAGCCTACAAAAAAGCTAGAGAGAGACTGTTTACAAAGGCCTATAGTGATAGAATGAGGAATGGCTTCAAACTAGAGAAGATTGGATTGTTAGGAACAAGTTCTTTACTATGAAGGTGGTGGAGTGCTGGAACAGGTTACCCAGGGAGGTGGTTGGGGATCCATCCCTGGAGGCATTCAAGGTGAGGCTCGGCAGGGATCTTGATAGCCTGTTCTAGTTGAGGATAGCCCTACTGACTAAAGGGCAGGGAGGGTTGGACTAGATGATCCTCAGAGGTGCCTTCCAAACCAGACTACTCTGTGATTCTCTGATTCTGTGAAGATGGAATAGAATAACAATATTACAATATCTTGGGATGAACAGGTCCTTCCCCCTCTACCCCTATGGTTTTGTTAAGGGAGACTTAGGGTCCTTCAAACTACCATAGTCAGTTCGTTTGGTTTATGGGGTTTGGTTTGGTTTGTTTCCCACTGAAATAATACTATCAGGAACTAAACTAACAGGTTTTGAAGAGTGGGAAACACAGAAGTAATAACTTCAAAACAAGGTCCAGTTCCATAGAACTAATTTATAAATCTTTTTGGTTTTAATGGTTTACAAATTCAGATAGGAATTGTCAGCTTAAATATGTTTGGAAGTCTCTGCCTTTGAACTTTGGCTCACAGATCAGAAATAGTCCTGCTTTATTTTGGGGAAGGATTGTCTTCTCCTCCCCTAGCAGAACAAGGTCATCCAGGTCCTTCTCTTTGCTCTCCAAATAGGGATGTATAACTGAGAACTTTCCCTGAAGGGCAGCTAGGACAAATGCATGTAGACAGAAAAAAAATGTTTTATTCATGGCACTCCCCAACAGATAAGTTCAATTATCTTTTATTTTAGCTATTTCTTAAGTCATTCCTACAGGCAGCAGAGTGAATTTCATTTACCCACCTCAGCCCATCAGTTACCTCAAAAGTAAAAGGGGATAGCAAGTTCATGGGATTTATCAGCAGGACATTTTGGCTCAGGTGTTTCACCTGATGAAGTTTGTCTGTACAGTAAGGACATAAAGCATCATCTGTGTGAGAAGAGCCTGGGGGGACTGGAGTGTCAGATCTTGGTGTCTGTTTTTCTACACTTCCACTGGTTTAGTTCTTGTTTTGTGGTTCAAAGCTCTTGCTGTTCAGTAATTTCTTCTTCTCTTATTAGCAAATCACATCATCGTTCCCTGTGATGCTGCATTGTTCTTGTCATTCAGAACCCTCTGAATGCTGAAGTGTGACTCCTGCTACTTGAAACTGATTGTGCCTGCAACTAGCATGAGAGCTACAGACTGTTTCATCACTGGGATACCAGCTAATTTATGAACTCTGGAAGCAGGTTGCACTGTGTACTGGAGTATATAGTGCTCAGAGGACTGTGCAAAGGTCTCTTTGGTTATGGCTTGCCAAGTTTCACAGGTATGACTGGAATGTGCCAATACAGTTTGCGACTGAAAGTATGTTTTTTTCCAAAGTAATCAAAGATTGAGTCCTCGTGAAGTTGTAACTTTGACAGAGAGAGATGTTTGGGCACCTACCACACTAGAGATGTCTCAAGTTCTGTCACTGGAGGCCTATTAGAGGAAATCCTGATGGTGATTGAGGGGCAGGACTCCCATTTTGGTGCCAGCAAGGAGACAAATTTATTGGTATCACAGCAGAGTATTTATACGCTCACAGTTGCAAGCAGATTTTTCCACTACTTGCTCAACAGTTACATAGTCATCTTGCCCAACTTCCCCAAGACAAAGCAGTGTGTCATTTTCTTGTTCCTTGATCTACATCTCTGTTTCCTGTTCCCAGGGCTTTTGTCCCAACAGAGTCAAGGTATCCATGCCCTGTATCAGCAGTACAGAATTTCCCACTCAGCTGCCCACGTTCCTCCCTACAAATCCAAAACTTGAAATTCAAGGTCTCATTTGACATCCTGAGGTAGAGTAATTCCTTCTGCAAAGAAAAGGTCAGGGACTCAAATCTACTTGTTGCATCAAGCAGGATTTTTTTCTCTAGATGCAAATGTGATTTTAGATTTCAGTGAAAAGAAATGCAAAGAAATTTAATAACTGCAAATTATGCTGGGACCGCTGTCCTTAGACCAACTTTGTACCCATTTTTTGAAGGCAGTCCAGACCATAAAATTTTAAGAGAGACATGCTCAAAACAACCTCTCTGGATTCTCTGCATCCCTCCCATGCTGTTCTTTGTGTCCTTCAGAACAAATAGGTGAAAGCTGTGGCTTTTTTTGGGAAAGTCTGTCATTAGCAATTAGACATAAAGATGTCTGATTGATGAGATATTTACAACTGATTCTTCTTTCTCTCTCTCAGTCAAAGAGATAGCAGAGGATTGTTTTAAATCACAGACAACTATTAAGTTGTCTATTCAAGTCTTTTATTTTGTTCTGATCAGCAGCAGAATCTCAGTATACATAAAAGCTTCATAAGCCAATATCAAGACTGACCTCCGTGTACCCAAAGAGCTCAACATTTCAGTCAGGCTTACTGATGGATAGTTTTTCTCTTGTTGTGTTGCATGCACATTTTCACTTATACCTGATACTCAAATAGGTGATATTTAATTCCACAAATATGTGTACTGTACTAGAATCTCATCTGTACTACTCTGGAGAGAGCAAAAATTTTCTTCCAGGGACACTGAGACAACAATATTACACTAATGTCATTTGAACTTGAGAGACAGTTTTCTGGACCCTTGCACTGAAGTACAGCATTTTGTTTCCTCTTTTCTTCTTGCACAATTTCTTCTCCTATGGTGTGGTTTAAACCCAGTGAGCAGCTGAGCCCCACACAGCCACAGAAAGCATCAGGAGGGTAAAAGTGAGAAGATGCATAGGTTTCCATAAAGGCAGCTTGACACATGAAAACAAAGGTGCTGAATCAAGCAAATCAAAGAAAGGAATTAATCACTTCCCATTGGCAGGTGGGTGTTCAGCCATCTCCAGGAAAGCAGGGCTCTGTCATGCAGAATGGCTACTTGGGAAGACAAACACCATCTGAACATTCTCCCTTTTTCTCCTTCTTCCCTCAGCTTTATGTTGCTGAGGATAATGACATATGTTGTGAAACAGCCCTTTCATCAGCTGGGGTTAGCTGTCTCATCTGTGCCCTTTCCCAACTTCTTGTGCAACCCCAGCCTACTCACTGGTGGGGTGAGTACAAAAGGTCTTAATGCTGTGTGAGCACTGCTCAACAGTAACTCAAACATCTCTATTTTCCTCACAAATACGAAACATCATCCCATACCAGCTCCTATGATTAAATTTTACTGTATCCCAGCCAAAACCAATGCAGACCATCATCATGTTTGATTAACGCCCAGACTTGTCCAATAATTAGTTCCTAATAAATACATTAGAGAAGATTGTTTTTCTATATAAAAGTCTGATAGTAAAAGTAGATGAATTTCCCAGGATGATGATTTCCCAGCAAAACCAGGTTACATTTTCAGAATTGGGTGTAATTAGTGCAATCAAATACTAATCTGATTGCAGAGAAAGAATATTTGGGGACTTCAGTATCTAGCAAATAGAGTTTTGAGTACATCGAGGCAGTTTTGTATATATCTTAAACTTGCCACACAAAAAAGGCCAAAGGACTTTAGAGAAAAAGAGGAAGAAGGAATCATTGACACTTTCAGTGACAGTAATGAATGTGATACTTTTCCAACTGATGGCACTTGAACTCCTGGAGGATGAATCTGTGTGAGCAAGCCACAGCAGAAGAAAGCACAGCCTGAAGGCAAATGGCAGTGATGGCAATCTAAACCCAGAAGACTTTGAGGGTCACAGAAGAGGTTCACTGTAAATAACTCAAACCATAGTGATGCCAAAAGTAACTTAGATGAATTTTATTGCTTTTTCTAGTATACTTTCTATTGCTGAAGTTTGTTTCTAGTAGTCCTGTGTTTCTGACTCGTCTCCCTTTCTTACATTTGATTTGCAAAGATTGAGAAGGAACTACTTTCCTTTTAATTTCTCTCCACTTGCTCATACACATTTGTTAACAGGAGTACAATGACATATTGCTTTTCTATATTGGACATTTAGCTGGCTTTAAGTTAAATCTGTTTGAGATGATAGTCAGCACCAGAGAGACCACACCTTGAATACTGTGTTTAGTTTGGTGGCCCTCACTACAAGAAGGACATTGAGGTGCTGGAATGTGTCCAGAGAAGACAATGAAGCTGGTCAAGGAACCAAATGCTTCTGGGTTGTATCTGAGGGAGCTCAAGATGTTTAGCCTGGAGAAAAATAGTCTCATGGGAAACCATCTTGGTCTGTATGACTAGCTGAAAGGATGTTGGAATTAAGTGGAGGCTGGTCTCTTTTCCCAAGTGAAAAATGACAGGACAAGAGCAAACAGCCTGAAATTGCACCAGGGGAGGTTTAGGCTAGGAGAAAAATTACAAAGGAAAAAATTATTCACCAAAAATGTTTATCTGAATGTGGTAGAAGTCACCATCCCTGGAGGAATTTAAAAACCATATACCTGTGGTGGTGTGGGACATGTATTAGTGGTAATCTGGCAGTGCTGGGTTAAGCTGAACTTGATGATCTTAAAGATCTCTTCCAACCAGAATGATTCTATGATTCAGTGGGACTGTGGCCCAGGAATTTCTCCTGACTTCACTTCTCTGATGCTAAAGGACACTGAGTCCCTTTGTGAGGGTTGAGCCTGATGTGACTGCACTGTCAGCTCCTGGTAAATTCATATATATTTAAGCACATTAAACATCTGCTGAATTAGTTCTGGGAGGACTGTTCTGTAAGGCAGGCCCTCCTGCCCTTGAGAAACAAATCAAAAGACAGCTTACACTGTGCTCTGACATTCTGTGCAACCAGAGGCAACATTGCCCTCCTGAGAAAGCATGGAGGAGACCCGACAGTGTGATACAAATTGCTGACTTTGTGTCCTAGGCAATATAATGAAGCCTTAACCTTGCAGAACTTCTTCCCTTGTGAACAGAGATGTATCCAATTAGACCCAGCTATGCTCTCCATTCTCTAAAGAACACTCCTGAGCTGAGCATGTCTGCTTACTCCCAATTCTAGGTGGAAGGGAACTGTGGAGAATACTACTTGCAAGATGTTTCACTGCTTGCGAGAACCTAAATGGCACTAAGTATGTAGTCAGTGCTCCAGGGTATTTAAACCTATGAGGCTTCTATGTAAACTTCTAGGACACTGCTCTTAATTGCTTTCTTGCTACTCCTGGGAGGTCAAATAGTGCTGCTGGATGGATATTTTTTTCCCCAGGTTTTTACATGCCTATTTCTACGGTTCATGAGACACTCAAATTCTCTTAGATATATTATCCACAGATGTGCTTAAACTACGGCTGGTAGAGAAGCAGTACCAGGGGAAGACTGGTTAGGGAGGACAAAGAGGTACAAAGTAGCCTGAATGTGAGTATTTAGGGGACATGACAATCATAAAGAATTATTTTATATCTGTGTCTTACAGCAGCAAAAGTGTAAGCTGTGCAAGATGCAAAATTAACAGTCATCTGAGTTTCTGGCAACTGCTAGGGTAGTAGCATTGCCAGATATTTTCAACAGCTGCACATTCCTTAAGAGACGACAATTCAAAACCCTCTTTATTAATCAATCAATCAAAAAATAAGTGAAAAAGCTAACATTAACATTTTACTCAAAAAATGTCCAAACAAACAAAAAAAACCTGAAAAAATAAACTATCTCATTTTGGGCTCTATTCACATAATACTGTCAATACATATGAATATTCAACTGGTGCTATGAGCTAATGCACTTAGAATCATAGAGTCATAGAATCAAGCAGGTTGGAAGAGACCTCCAAGATCATCCAGTCCAACCTAGCACCCAGCTCTGTCCAATCAACTAGACCATGGCACTAAGTGCCTCATCCAGGCTTTTCTTGAACACCTTCAGGGAAGGCAACTCTGCCACCTCCCTGGGCAGCCCATTCAAAGGCAAATCACTCTCTCTGTGAAGAACTTCCTCCTAATATTCAGTCTATACCTTCCCTGGCACAACTTGAGATTGTACCTCCTCATTTTGTTGCTGACTACCTGGGAGAAGAGACTGACCCCCACCTGGTTACAACCTCCATTCAGGTAGTTGTAGACAGCAATGAGGTCACCCCTGAGCCTCCTCTTCGCCAGGCTGCACGCTCTCAGCTCCCTCAGCCTCTCCTTACAGGGCTGTGCTCCTCACCAGCTTTGTTGCCCTTCTCTGGACACCTTCCAGTACCTCAACATCTCTCTTGAATTGAGGGGCCCAGAACTGGACACAGTGCTCAAGGTGTGGCCTGACTAGTACTGAGTACAGGGGCAGAATAACCTCCCTTGTCCTGCTGACCACACTGTTCCTGATCCAGGCCAGGCTGCCATTGGCTTTCCTGCCCACCTGGACACACTGCTGGCTCATGTTCAGCTATTATCTACCAGTACCCCCAGGTCCCTTTCTGCCTGACAGCTCTCCAGCCACTCTGTCCCCATCCTGTAGCAGTGCTTGGGTTTGTTGTGGCTGAATTGTAGAACCCTGCACTTAGCCTTGTTAAATCTCATCCTGTTGGCCTCTGCCCACCCATCCAACCTGTCAAGGTCCCTCTGCATAGCCCTTCTACCCTCCAACAGATTGACACCTGCGCCTAAGTTGGAGTGCAAACTTACTGATGCTGGACTCAATGCCCTGGTCCAGATCATCAATAAAGGTAATGAACAGTACTGGGCCCAGCACTGATCCCTGGAGGACACCATCAGTGACAGCTGCCAACTGGATGTGACACCATTCACCACCACTCTCCGGGCCTGGCCCTCCAACCAGTTCTTGACCCATACCAGAGTGAATCTGTCCAAACCACAGCTGCCAGCTTTGCCAGGAGCTTGTTGTGGCAGACAGTGTCAAGGGCTTTGCTGAAGTCCAGGTAGACTACAACCACAGCCTTCCCCGCATTCACCAGGAGGGTAACCTGATCATAAAAGGAGATCAGGTTGGTCAGGCAGGATCTGTTCTTCCTAAAACCATGCTGTCTGGGCCTGATCCCTTGGCCATCCTGTAAGTGCTGTGTGATGGCACTCAGGATGACCTGTTCCATAACTTTGCCTAACTCTCAGGTCAGGCTGACAGGTCTGTAATTTTCCAGTTCCTCCTCTTGTGCATGGACATCACATTGGCCAAATGAACTTGAAGAGTTCATCTTCACACCCACAAAATACCAGAGAGGCACAACTGGAGGCATTATCTTGCACACTACCCTGGAGACATCAAGTCAGCAAAGGCCAATTTCCCCACACACAGGGCAGCCAAGAGAAAAAAAGGCAGTGAGGGAGGCCTCTGTGAGTAGGTTAGAGACATGAGTCCTTGCTTAGAGATCCCACAGGGCTGTCCCACGGCCACCTCAGGCACATAGGCTTGGGGGAGAACCCAACCAGTGAGTCAACAGAAGGTCACCTCACAAACTGAGACGGATCATTAGGAGTATGTGAAACATTATGAGATGCAGAAAAACGACATTTTGTGATTCTAAAAGGCTTATTATGGGATGTTTAGGAGAGAGAGTGGTGGCACAGGAAGGAATAGGTCTAGGCAATTTGAGAGGAAACAGGAACTGGAAAACAGAGGGATAAGGAGATTGAAAGATGTGTCTGTGTTACTGTGTGATTCACTTTGTGTGTGTCTATTGTTGTGTGAACGGAATTCTCTACCAGCAGCTGGTGTGAGATTGTGAACATAAAGGTTCACCTGTCCAGGTGCCAAAAGCTGTGGAGGCTGAGATTCATGGGGTTTGGAGTCACACTCTACATATGTGTATATACTGAAATATGGATACAAGTGCATACAAGTGTACATATATGAATTAATAAATAACTAAATACACATCCTACTAACAGATTTCTATCCTGAGATGACAAAAAAGGGCAGCAGGATAAGGTTGTAAGTACTAATGTGCCTTTCTTCTTGTCAGGATCAGTGTGACCAGCCACAGTTATGGAAACCCTTTGAAGGTGTTGGAGCACTGGACCAGGCTGCCAGAGAGGTTGCATAGTCTCCTTCTCTAGAGACTTTCAAAACCCACCTGGACTCATTCCTGTGAAACCTGATCTAGGTGAATCTGCTTTAGCAGGGTGGTTGGATTAGATGATCTCTGGGAATCCCTTCCAACCCCTATGAATCTGTGATTTATGAGTTGTGTACTCATGGTCTGTGTGTGTACCTTCACTACTGAGCAGACATGAAAGCATGTCTCCACTTTTGGGATGCTGGATCTGGCAATCTCCTAAAAAAATATTTGTGAGACCCCCAAAATTTCTTTCTATAAGATTACACATCCACAAGAGTGATTTGTCTGAAGTTATTCAGTGCATTTTGCTTGATGTGTCTTCTGTCTATTATTAGGTGCCTCAAAAAAAAAAAAAAAAAAAAAGGCCAAAATTTGCCTAGTATTTAAAATAAGTTTTAACAGTCTTCAACAAACCAGGCAACCATTCTTCTGCAAATTCTGGTTCTTCACTCATACACCAGTAAGGCACTTGTCATTTTTTTGTCAGAGTATGAATTTTTGACTGGTATTTAATATTAGATCCACTATATTTCCCAGATCCTTTGCAGGAAAACTACTTTGCTAACGGTTCCCCAACTTGCATTTTGGCAATTAATTTTGCCAAAAATGTTGATCCAAAATAACATGCAGCCACATTTTTTTTTTTACCATTTGTCACAAGGGTTAAGAATTTGCTCCTATGTCCAGTTATCAGTACAACTTTATCATGTACTTTGAACAGAAGTTTTAGTCAGGCCTGCTTTCCCTTCAAGTAATTTTATTTAGCTCACATTTCTCTATCTCACAGATGGGATTGTCATGTCACATAGTCACAAAGCTCCCCTGAAGACAAGTAGTGGAGGCTTTTTCCCCTTTCACAATGGTCCAACAATGTTTCTTATCTTGCTGTACAAGGAAACTACATGGTTTGTTCTTGGCAAATCCATCTCCTTGTCATTCTGTGTGCTTAGACATTGTCTGCCCAATGTTGTTCTCTTGGATTTTTGCTAGGGACTGAATCTTCCTTTTTTATCCCTTTTATAAAGGCAGGCTTTGTGCATTTCCTTTTTCAGTCTCTTTTTCTTACACAGGGTCTTGAAGATCTGAGATAAGATCAGCCAATGGAATAAATTACCTAGGATGAAGTTTAACACATCAATTTGATTCAAAAAGAGTTTACCTTCTTTGACTAACCTTTACTGCTCTTTCTGTATTATAGTTTGAGAGTTTTGGTTCTTTTATTTGTATACAACAGTTATTGGCATGTGAAGCTGGTGAACAGTCTAGAAAACAGCTCTTGTGAGGAATGGCTGAGGGAACTGGAATTGTTTAGTCTTGAGAAAAGGAGTGTCTCTGCAAGGACCTGAAAGAAAGTGGGTGTTGGCCTCTTCTCCCCTGTGTGATGTGACAGGACAACAGGAAATGGCCTTAAGTTGTGCTTGGAGACATTTAGATTAGATATCAGGAAAAAAATATTTTCTAATAGTGGTCAAACATCAGGACAGTTGCCCAGGGAGGTGGTGAATCCACTGTTCCTGGAGGTGTCAAGAAATGTATGGACATAGCACTTCAGGATATAATTTAATGGCCATGGTGGTGTTGGGTTGACAGTCAGACTCAATGACATTAGAGGTCTTTTTCCAACCTTAATGATTCATGAGTCTATGATTTTATGATCTACTGGACTAGTCACACACACAGCTGACTGGTAATGCATAAATACATTACAGGACTGGTAATGCATAAGAAGACAACACTAACTTTTCTGACATAATCTGCCACAATTTCTCCATACAGAGTGATTTGAGCACAGTGAGCACTTCTCTTATTCTTACTGATGGCACATTCTGAAGTTTCCTTTTTTTACCCCATGATGTCTTTGGGTAAATGAACTTATTTTATCTATGGGCCTTTCATATTTTTCCCACTCTATAATCAAGCTATAAGGAGTCAGACTGGAAGTGTTCTCACAAAAAAAAATTCTCTAGCAGTTGTGCTTTGTGAATCATCTTATTAAGCTAACTTTTTGTCTTTTCTGTTCTTTCTGCTGTGCCTGTTAATATATCCATAAGCTCTTGCTGGGCTCCCTTTACTTTCATCATATTACTTATACTTACTGAGTTGTTCACCCAGATCATCTTTTGTTGGCACTTTCTTTTCCTATACTAGAAATTAAACATGAAGATACACAGAGTGATAATATTTTTTTTCCCTGTTATGATACTTCACTTGAAAAACTGTTAGAGCTCCTTGCAAAGAGTGACACATTTGAGGAGAATTAAATTTGCTCAGTGATGTTATCGTCCTCACGGACCACACAAGAGGTATGAACCCATCACCAAGCAGGAACATGCGAATGTCTCATTTGCCTGTGTTTGCACAGGAATTAATTAAATTCATGTAGTGATTTGATGAAAGGGAAAGTCTCTTCAGGGCTGAGCTGATAGGAAGATGGGATGTGCTTTGTCTAATCACCTCCCTGAAGAACGAATTTCACTGAGGAGTGAATTCGCTATCAAGCATCAGCATCAGAATATAGATGATTTTATTATCTGAGAGACTTTGGTGCTCAGAACTCCAATCTTAAATCATGATAGGACTCTCCAAGTACTGCCTGTCTCTACTTTTGCCTTCAGCTATAGGAAGGAAAACAAGTACCTAAGAATTTATATATTGGAAAGATCTTCCCAGGCTAGTGCAGTAATTTGGATGTTGCTCTTTTTAGTATTCATAATTTGTACAGTAAATAGAACTGCAAAATCCTAGGCCATGACCAGAGACTCGAGGTGTTATAATGATAAAATAAAAAGAGTGAAGCCAGCTGTCAGACAATCTGTAAGCTAGGTCCGATAAGATGGAACTAGCAATGAGATTTAGAAGTGTACAGAAAATAAAACTAGCCAGATTGGGTCAGACCAAATAATCATCTCATGTGGATTCTTACAGGATGACAATTACACTGTGATTTTTCCTCAAAAACCTCTCCCAAACTACAGCAATTTGCAGCTCATGGATTCCCTGAGCCAGATTTCCTATTTTTGTTTATTAATCTTTGGTGAACTATGATTATTACAATAATTTGATATATTATTATTGGTACACATTATTGTATTATTATTGCTAGCAAATGTTCATTCTTCCTGATCTAACAAAAGAAGTTCTGTAAGTTATACAAACAAATATGTATTATGAAAAATAGCATCCGTATAATCATTTCCATCTTATTTCATTTCTTAGCAGGGCTTGGATTAAGGTAATAATTCTACAGAGAATGGTATTCAAAAAAGCAATGATAGGCTTCTGACTCTCTTTTTAGCATTTTCCTGTGCCACTTACCACAATAGCATCCAATCCAGATTTTGTGATAGTATTGTGCTAATAAATCACGGTCCACATCCCTTTCACTCCATCAGGGACTCCTGCAAAAACCAATCACAAAAATATATCTGAAAGCCGTCTTTATTTCCCTCCCAACACCCCCAGTAATCATTTGACAAAAGAGAACATTTCAGATTGATTCAAAATTGTTCTTAGAAACTGTATTTTGTCTGAGAACCTGATGCATTTTCACATAAAATTGATTCTTGCCCTGAGAAAAATCAAAAGTCAATCATTGTTCATGCAAAGAATGTTGACTATTTTCAGCTTTGCCATAAATGTGTCTGCTTGTTTGAGATGGAAAAAGATTTTCTTTTTCTCCTTTGTCATTGCAGAGGGCCTGGAGAACCTAAATCTTCACCTCCTTACCTAGAACACACTGTAAGATTTGAAGGGATGATATACCACCAAATACACAATTCAGCACACAGGTACAGTGCCAACACTATGTGCAATAAGCATAGCAAAAGGATTAATTAAATTTAAACAGAACTATGCACTATCAAGTAAGTCTAAGAGCCTGAGAAAATCTCTCATTTACCACAGTAGCAATTGTGAATACAGAAACTCCCGTAGCTGATTTATCTCCAATGTGCAACTCCAGCTCATCCTGTCATACTTACCTTCCTGGATTAGTTTTTTGTTTGTTTGTTTTTAATTTCTTATTTTCTAGTTCAGCCTCTCACTACAAGAAAGACATTTCATTGCTGGAGCATTTCCAGAGAAGGGTAATGAAGCTGGTGAATGGTTTGGAGAACAAATCTGAGAAGCAGCTAAGGAACATAGGATCGTTTAGCTCAGAGAAGAGGAAGCTGAGAGGAGACCTTATTGTTCTCTACCTGAAAGTTTGGAGCAAGGTAGTGATCAGTCTCTTCTCTCAAATAACTAAGATAGGACAAGAGGAAATAGCATCAAATTGTGCCAAAGGTGTTTACGCTGGATGTTAGTTAAAATTCCTTTACAATGTAAGGTGGTCAAGCATGGGGGGCTGGACTACATGATCTTTCAAGGTCCCTTCCAGCTCCTAACATTCTGTGATTCTGTAATTCTCTGTGAATAGGCTACTCAGAGAAGCAATGGATTCATCATCCATGTAAGTGCTAAAAAATGTGTAGACATAGAGCTCTGAGACATGATTTAGCGGTCACAGCGTTTCTGGGTTAACAGTTGGACTTGATGATTTTCAAAGGCTTTCTCAACCTTCATGATTCTATGATTCTATTATTCTAGTTTAAAGGGGGAAATACCTGTTTTGGGGTGTTGTGGTTTTGTTTTTGTTTTGTGTGTGTGTGTGTTGTTTGTTTTTTGTTTTTTAATGATATTTTACTTTGGTTCTGATCTCTGGATGTTTTTTGGTTTCAAAATGTTTTGGAGGCACTGCATTCAAGTAGCTGATCCCAAAGGAATCTTATATTCCTGATGCAGTTTTGAACAGCTGTAAGACTACACATCAAAGCAGGCTGAGAGTAGGCATTCATGATTTAGTCTTGAAAATGATTGTTCCTTCTGCTTCATTTTTTGCCTTTTTCTCAGCTCATGGCAAAATGATTGGCAAGCGTAAAGGAACGTTGGATGCAAAAACAGAAGAAAGGCAGAAGAGGAAGGAAGTATGACTTGGTCATAAGCAGTAAGTGAGTATCTGACAGGAGTCAACCAAGAGGGGGCACTTACCTTTTGAGATTGTATCTTTCTTCTGAGAAGGGGATATCATCCCTCATTCATACAAGAAGCTGAGTGTGTCCACCACACAACCTGCTTTTAAGTCTTAAAATCAGTGTGAGAAGGAGTAAGAAGATGGGAGCACAGGTTTACTTGGCACTTTCAATTTGGAATGCATTCTTTCCCTTGCAGTGCTTCCCCTTTCAGGAAAGGTTTAGACTGGACATTAGGAAAAAATTCTACACCAAAACAGTTGTTAAGCCCTGGAACAGCCTTCTCAGGGCACTGGTGGGTGTAGAGGTGTAGATGTGGTGTTAAGGGGCATGGTTTAGTGGTGGGCTTGGCAGTGCTGGATTAATGTTAGTCTTAATAATCATAAAATCATGGAATCATTTTGTTTGGAAGAGACCTGTAAGATCACATCCTAGCACTAAACCATGTCTCTGCTTGGGAGGCAAGGAGTTATATTTGTATAGACAGAGGTGCCTGATTTAAGGGTTGGATTAGGTGCTTCTGTGACAGATGTTGCTCATAGTGCATTTACTGTTAAGGCAAGCAGACATCAAAATGAAGGCTTTATTAAGCAAAATGCATTATCCACTCAGCTGCAGAGTCATCTGTCTTCAAACTACTAAAAGTAAAACATATTCTAGTCTCTGCATGCTTTGTGTTGATTTGTATTGCAAATTTTACTTTGTATTTCTGAAACATGTCACCACATTGCTTCTGTGGGGATAAGCCATGATTGACTGAGTTAAACCAGCACAGCTTTTGTATGCAAACAGACTCTAAGCTTACCCACCTATCTCTAAGACAGCAAATACAAACTACCACACACCGTCTAGTCAAAACTAGGAATTGTCAAGGGAAAGGATGTGAAGAAACACCTGATTTCTGCACCATAGCAAGTATGGAAGTAGTATGCAGTGGAAGAGTAACAGTGGTTGAACCCTGTACTGTGAATCACCATTGACTGTAATATATATCTGAAGAATAGGTTTCCTTTGTGACACATTTCTCTGGGTGTTAAGTACATTCTGTGACCAATGTAATCAACCATTTATGTGCTGGCAGCTGCTTCTGAAAAAGGAGGGTGGGCTGCACCACTGGGGAGGGGATGTGTGTGTGTTCCTGTACAGGTATCATTGTGCAGTAACCTATCATGGTACATTCACTCCTCTGGTTCAAAGCACAGCAGGTTTGCATAGCTGCATCCTGTCCTCAGAACTCTCAGTCCGTCACACTCCTAAAGTATTCCCCTATGTGTTGACATTATCATAGGCATGGGCTTTGAAGAAGGAAGAGTTTACTCTTAGATGGAGCTGCAATCTAGGCTGACCTGCTCTGTTGCCTTCTCTGGCAGTTGAAACTCTCTTCACTACCTGCTCTTCATGAGAACACCCAGTTAATTATTCATCAAGGGCTGAAGCCTTTAAACTCCATTGATTTCTTGTGCCTGGCTCTTGATTGCATCTGGTAAATTCATTTCTGTTTGATGGCGTTAAGTATTTTGAATAATTAATATGGTAATTTATCTCAGGCTGAGGAGTAAATGTTACCTTCTGCTGGGAGTAGTGTTGGGAAGGGAATACTCTTTAGGGCACTTTTCCCAATTCCTTTAATGTCAACATGGTACTTAATGTAAATACTTGTCTGACATCTATTGCTTCTATGAGACTCCAGTATGAGCACACACGGGAGAACAAGCACTACATGCACAAGCATTCATTCTTACAGCATGCTTTTAATTGACTGAAAAACAATCCAAATGTCTAAGGGTTGTCAAACATGACATTGTCTTCTCAGATCAATAGATTTTTGTGTGTGTGCGCGTGTGAATTCTTCAGGAACAGAAGTGAACACCAGGATCCAAATCCTGCCAAAACCAGTATTATACAGTATACTCTTGGAATCTCAATCCATTATGAATTGAATAGAACAATAATGATGTCTTCTGGACCTTTCTGTCCAACCCAGAGGAAAGTAATGCATAGAATCACAGAATTCCTTCCCCAGTGAATATAAGCTTAGGGAAATATTTGTCTTTTCTCATTGTTTCCATTAGATTGCATCTAATAATCAGAACCTTTCACTACTTACAGTTTTACTTTCTTTCTATCCCATTAACTTCTTTTCTAGACTGGTATTTATGTCCCTCAGGTGCTAATACCATAATCTCCAGATTCTGAAGACATCAGCAAACCAAACTGTTGCACAAACTAATAAAATGCCTTAAAGTGAAATAACTCTTCCTTTGATCTGTCTCTGATGAGAAGGCTCTTTTGCCTTGCAAGATCGCGCTAACACTAAGCATTCGGACACTGGAATAAAAGTCACAAGGGGAAATGCTAAATCACTTTTCATTATAAAGATATGATAATGAATCAAGATATGTCCTAAACAACAGGCTGAAATAATCAGTGGGGATTATATACAAGATAAAGCTCTTCAAAGTATTTTCCATTTTTTTTAATGATTTCCCTTTGTAGGTTTGACTTCTAGAGGATTAGGGTGTTGGGGGTTTTGTTGTGTTTTTTTGGTCTAAGGCAATTGCATCTTCTCTGCACTTACTTTTACTGGCACTTGAGTCTATTTCTGATCTATTTTCTTCAGAACTGTGTATAGTTTTTAAGGGTAGAAATAAGAACTGAAGAGACTATTTATTCTTGCAGAACTACAGAGATGGAGGTGATTTAACCTTCCTTACTCATCAGATACTATTTGAGCCATATTATTTCTGAAGTTAGGCAGCAATACTTCAACACCAACTGTAAAGCTTTGATATCTGCCAGTGTCTGGAGAGCAGTCTCAGCCCCAAAGCATAGCTTCAACACAGCTAGATCTAGTACTAAATGGACACCTTGTTGATCTAGAGCTAGCTACCTAGGGCTGCAAAATGGTGCAATTACAGATTACAGGTAATAGTTTTAAATCATGATTCTTTTGTCCTTGCTGGATTGTTATATTGCTACCTTTCAACTCATGCAAAGCTCCATTCTGTCACTACTGTTATTATGTCCAGCAGCAGAGGGGGTCAATCAGTGGCAAAAATATATAGCATATTTGAGCAGACCCGAAGGCATTTGTGTCATGGGGCATTCAAAACTCCCTTCCCACCTCTGTCAATAGAGCTTTGAATGGAGGAAGACAAAGGCACAAAATTGCTTTCCCCTCTGCTTGCAGGCTTGAACAGGGAAAGGCAAAAGGCCTTTTCTTCCAGCTCCCACATGGGTGCTCACTGGTGGGGAAGCCCGCTCTGGAATCTGCGATTGTGACTGACTGTGATTCCCTGCAGCACCCAGGTCTGGCTTCTCCTTGGGCCTGCATACCCTGGCTTCCTGCTTCCTACCTCTGAGCTGGAATGACCCTGCCACTGTTCCCAGGAACACACCAGCAGAGTAATCTGTGCTGCTAAGGCAGTGCCACTCTGCAAGATCTGCCTTGTGGAATTTGTGTCTGCAGACACTTTGAATCTGGTGGGTTCCATTTGCATTGGATTTATGCAGCATGGTTCCAAATTTGGATTACAATTTGCAGCTTCCAAAGGCTACCTCAAAGGAGATCCAGGAACTGTCTCCAAATTCCTACTCGGCCCCTGTGAGTAAATCCGATGCTCGCTCGCTCTCAGTTTTGCCTAGGGTTTTGCTCTGCCTCTGATTTCTAAGTGGGGTAAAACTATTTTGTGTGTTAGCCTTTTCCATTTTCTAACTTTCCTAAATTACAAAAATTTCCTGTAAGCATCCTTGTGAAAATTCCTGACCAAATTGGAACCTGTTAATAAAGTTTATCTAGTTTTGTTTACAGTTTTGGGGACTGGTTTTTAGGGAAAATTAAAATAATTGCATTTTTATATTTCCTGCCTTGTCAAATGATTCCAATTCAAATCAATCTGTGTTTACAAATATCTTGCAGGTTTGTTTCCTTGCCATAGGATGCCAGTTTCTTTCCTAGCAGATATATGGAGATAGATTCTGTTACATAAGCAGTTGAGTTGTGAGGACAGAGTCATTAGCTAAAATGTTCTGGGGTTCCTATTAGAAGATAAAAAATTCTGAAAGTCATTTATTTGGCTGTTTGCCCACAATTCAAAGTATTTAGTATCTAGTGCTACCTTTAATAAATCATTAGCTCTCAATATGCCTAATACCTCTGCTGAGAGTGACAACAAAAGAGGTCAAACGAGATTCCTGATAATCTTTTGTACTTTTGTTGGTTTAAACTCTGATAAATATATGTTTTACCAGACACAAATATAATAGCATTGAAATTAAAATAATAACGAATGTGTTTTAGTCACTGAAATGAGTGAGAGGTGTTTTCTTCTCTCCATAAGAGCAAAGGTAGCCTTTGCTGTTTAACCTGATGTGTTTCTTTCAGCTACAGATGGTGAGTTTGCATGAGAAGCTGGTTCTTAAGGACCAGGCTGTAAGGATCATCTCAATGGCTTCAGAATTTAACTTAGAAAACTGATTTCTGTGGTACATGACTCTTTGTGTCCTGACAAGCAGCTAAATAAAATACATAAATTAAAATAAAAAAATAGGAAAAAAAATTCAAATAAATATAAATAAATAGCTCCCTATCTTCAATTAAAGAGCATTTGTCCCACCAGACACTTACAATATGGTTAAATGAATATCCAAACATTGACCATGTGTCCTGCAAATATTTTATCCTGTAGTTTGTAGATACCCAGAAGGAGCATAATAACTTTGCAGATGATGACAGTGTGAAATATTTCCTGTCTCTTAACCTGTGCCCCTCCTCGGTGTCCTTAGAGCTTTCCTAAGATGCAACATGATTCCCACACAGGAAATTTATTAGTTTAGCATGTTGTTTCTGATTACCCACATGTTGCTTGTAATGAAATCTGACTCCAGAAGCAAAGACAAGACATCCTTGGATGAGTTCACTAGGAAGACTGAGAAGTACAATATATGAGAAAATAAATAATAATTTATACTGGAAAAGATTTCTGTAGATTTTCTGGTCTGGGTTACACTGTATAGTCTTCTCACCTTCTCCTGCATCTCTTTCACACATAATCTGAGGTGCATCTCTCACTCATGAAGCCACCACCATCTCAAGCCTCAGACTGAGGCAATAAGTACTCATTCCCAGCAGCATGGCACTTCATGGTATCTCCATCCAGAGCTTTGACTGAGGCCAGAAAGGAGTTTTACAGTGGGAGGAGACTGGAGCAGTGGTTCCACCTAGTACCAGAGATCACGTTTCTGCAGGTTCCTTCAAACCCACATTATCTTAATGAGTAATTCGATGCCCATTGTAACACTGATTGCCGAAGTCCCTGTTAACCAGTCCCGAAGGACTGTGCCACTGCTCAGCAGTTATATACCTGCTTCTCAGCAGCACTTGGATCACAGCCGTGTCTAATGAGGAGATAATTCAAGTGAAAAAGAGTATTTCTCTCAGAAAACAGTTGAGCAGAAAACTGCTAGTATGATCTGTTAGGAGCATTAGGCTCTATAAGCAACTCTATACTTTGCAATTTGACCCTATCTGCCAGAAACAAACTATTGCTGTGTTGCCTGCTGAAGTTCTTAGCAAGTCTTTTTTATCATACTGCGCTTTACAAGATACTTAAATGCAGAACAGTGTATAAGAGTAGCTCCCATTCCATAACTTATTGAAAGACAGCCTTCAAGTGGAACTGCAAACATCAAAGTGGGGATGCCCTTGATGTGCTTTTTTCAACACCTAAATGAATCTCCTCCAAAAATGAATTAAGATTGCCCACATAAAAGTACCTCTTGCTGTCTGAGATGTGTGAACATTATCAGAAACATCAGCTCAAGGCTGATGGTTGGCAAAACAGGACTTAAAGGCATCCAGACACTTGTGAAGCAAGAACAAGTAACCAAGTAGAAAGCTACAGTAGATGTCTTATTACAGCACTGAATATCATCCCATTCAAAGCTACAGTATTCCTTGGAAAGTCCAACAGAGAAAAATACAAGCTACAGAAATTTATCTGTAGGAACTTAAAGGCTGTTCTGGGAAATAAAAGTTAATTTACATTGCAAAATCACTGCTTTTACAGGCAAGCTGTCATAATTTCTCTCTGTGATTCCAATATGCTTTAGTTTGTAACTTAATTCTAAGTATTTAGGTACGAGTTTTAGTGGTAATTTAAGGGATCTGTCTACATATAATTAAAAGGTTACAATACATACAACAAAGGTCTGCATCATATTAATATGATCTACATAACACAATCTGAATACTATATCCATTATACATGTATAAATCAAGGGTATCTGTGTTTCTTGTCCATAGTCTGTGAGTGACAAGACAGGTTTGTTGAATTTTGGTAATTCCACGATCAAACAAGAATATGCTGTGCTTCTGAGACTACTGAAGCATAAAAACCCCCAGTTCAGGCAAGTTTCTTGTGGGTATATTTAATTTTTTGAGAAAACAACTTGTGGGTGTATTTACATTTTTGGAAAAACAACAAAAAACCCCATGGATGTTAACCATGTGAAGAAAACATTTAACAAACACATATACTTTTATCCTAATACGATTACAGTCCAAACAGAGAAGTCAAAATGTGACTACACAACGCCTCATAGTATTCTTGAGTTGATGGTACAATAGGTCATGCCAGTTTTATAGTATAACAGGGAAAATGCTTTCAGTCCTCTGGGACTTCAGTCAGTTCTACATCAAAGAACCAGTACCTGGAGAAGAGACAAATATTTGCCTACTATAATGTTGCAAAAACTTAAAAAAAAAAAAAAAAAAAAGAACCAACAACAAACAAATACACAATATTATTAATTTTTTCACAAACATAACAGTTGCTTGACACTTGTAATGCCAAACTCTAATGAAGTAAGTTTTTAAAATTTATATTTTTTCGTATAAGTTTTTCCTATTCAAACGAAAACCTCCATTTGCTGGAGTCTGACTGCAATACTTCCAGTAAAAGTTGTCAAGAGCAGGAGCTAGATAAAAGAAATAATGTCATTCCCATTTTACAGATAATAAAGCTGAGGTTAGGAGAGACCAAATCGTTTATATGTAACAACACAGAAAATCTAAACATGAGGCTGAACTAAGATCTCTTGAATTCCCATTCACTGGTTAGAAGAAAAATAAAAAAAATATACATAAATAAATAAAACCACTCACAGGAAGTAATTTTGTTGAAACTTGTTTAGCAGGGAGACTAGCAAAATTACTTTATTTTTAAATGCTAATAAGAGTATAATTTAAATCTTGGCAGTAATTATTTCAGTGCTTTAAACATCACTTTATGAGAATACTTTTTAACGATAAAATTTCTTTTACTGGTATCTAACCTTACAGTATTTTCGTGTCTCACAAAAAATAATTCCACTCAAAAATATGTGCTTGCCAGCAGCATTTAAAGCATATGTAAACCAATATTTATGGTCCCATCCAAATACAGCGGAATCTTCAGTTCTTTTCCTTCTGTGCTGGAATAAACAGGCTAATTCATACTCCTTGAAAAAGCAATTTTTTAGCAAAATGCTGATCCTAACACTATTTGCAGAAGCTCAACTGTTTATCTACTTCGCCCACAGACACCATGTGGGGCATATGTAGGACACATTGAGCTGCTGGAATTAGAAGAACTGTTTGTGAACTGCTTATAAATGTATAATTTGCACATAATTCACTGTGCTAATAGGCAAATTAGAGAAGGCGATAGCATCATCTTTTTTTTTTTTTTTTTTTTTTTTTTTTTTTTTTTTTTTTTGGTGTTGGTGGAAATGATTACTGCATCCAGTTCTTGGATGTCTCAGAGTGGAAATGAAATCATAGTATCATAGAATCATAGAATGGTAAGGTTGGAAGGGACCTCAAGGATCATCTAGTTCCAACCCCCTGCCATAGGCAGGGACACCTCCCACTAGTACAGCTCACTCAAGGCCTCATCCAACCTGGCCTTGAACACCTCCAGGGAGGGAGCAGCCACAACCTTCCTGGGCAACCTGTTCCAGTGTCTCACCACTGTCACTGTAAAGAACTTCCTCCTAACATCCAGCCTAAATCTCCCCTCCACCAGTTTAAACCCATTACAACTTGTCTTGTCAGTACAAGTTGTCTTAAGACATACTACAAATAGAAGGTCTAGACTCTAAAACTCATTATGTGTTAGAGTGATGGGAAGTTTGGTTTTGAGGACTAGAAGGGATATTTTGCTCTCATCCACTGTGATTTAAAACACTGATTAAGCAATTATCACTCACTTAATTTCTTGGATGTTGGTGGATCTAAGTGCTTGCTGAACTGTTACCACATAAGCTCTTCCTTAACCTCAAATGCATTGATGTGACTTGGTGCATGCTAAAATGTGATCACATCTTTGTTAAGAACATTGGAGTCTAAATGTAATGAGAACCTGGCCCAAGGAGACCAGACAGCCTCAGTGCAGGGAAATGAGTAGGATAAAAGCTTGACATGCCAGCTCAAAGAACATCTGTTACTGCATTTCAGAGATAACTGAGCAATTTTAAAGGCAGTGAAATCCTTTGTCAGCTTCTTGTTTAGTCCATAATTGATCTGTAAAGGCTTTTTCAAAGTGCCACCAGAGGAAAGAGACAAATGGGTTCAGAATTTTTATGGTGCTCTAAGTCCTCTTGTGGAAAGTCAGCTGAACCCTTTTCAGAAATCGAAGCAACAGAACTCCAGGATTGGCTTTTTTTTCAGATCAAGACGAAAATATGACAGCAGCACTGCTTCTCCCTATTCATCCCACATCATAGGTCACCAACAGAGAGTACAAAAGGAATCTAAGGCTTCAGATAGAGTAGTCAACATCTCCAATTTCTCCAAGGACCAGATGGAAGAGGAGCAAGTGCAGGCTGTGATTCTCTGCAAAATTTTAAGCTGCTTTTACTTTCTGGGATCAGCTCAATTCCCTGTGGGAGTGACTGAGTGTCAGTACTAGCAGATATCAATTATAGTTGCTTCTCTTCCTGAGTCTCGAAGAAACTGAGCTACTACTTAGAATTGTGCTGCACAGACACAGATGAACCAAAAGAAGTTTGTATTTCCAAAATCTTGAGAAACATTGGCATAGTGTTAATCACTGTCATTTGCTGGCAGAAACAATCATCTGAGTGTAATCACTTCTTGATTGCTAAAGACATTTTCCTTTGCCTACAAAACTAAGGTTTGATATTTTTCAGCAGAAATATCTGTTGCAGCTGCCTCTGAGAGTCACAACCCACAGCAGAAGCAGACAGATATTTGTGATAATTTGGTGTTTTGTCTACAAGCACAAGCCCAGAAAGTCAGTAAAAACTGTGTTTAGCATGGAATACAGTCATATATACATACATATGAATATTTCATATATGTGTATAGTCAGCTTTATGAATATTTCTCCCCTGATTGGACCTATAGAATCATGAGAAGAGTAGCTACATCATTTGAAGAGTGAACCATTATAATCTCCAACTTTCCACAAGAGGTGAAGCAGAGGCAGGGATGCAAATCTGATAAGCCTTTGACTAAGACCTCTTTCTGCCTTATTTCAAACAGTTGTGACCGAAAAAAGCAATTCTGCAGCGTGGCCAAGTAATGCCTCTATGAGATGTTTTACCATGAATCTTCACCAGGCAGCTATTAATCTTAAATCATACTCTTATCAAGCATTTCTTCTGTTATTCCCTCCAGGTTTTGTGATATTGATATCATACCTGTCACAAACAAGACAAACATCATCTTCTCCATTGCTGGAAATAAAGATGTCCGAGAAGTGACTTAGAAGGAATTCAGAGATGACAATCTAGGAATGAGTGAAAACACCCAGAAAAAAAGTATTACCTTCCCAAATCCATATAGATATCTCTGTGGCAAAGAAGACCAGAACAAATATGCTATGGAACATGGTCAAACAGTTCCATGAATTCTTAGTAAAATCACCACTCCACAGCTTCATGTGAGAACTCATCAAGTGTGTGCTTCAGTGCATGCCAACATGGAATAGAATACATACTTTTCTAAACACCCTAATGGTCTGGTTTAGAGTTTGAAGGACTGAAGAAACACATACAGAATTATTGCATCACTAAGAGGCTTGCAATTGGGCTGTAGAAAGTCATTCCTAGCACTTCAGTCAGAAAATTACAAGTAAGGGATTGCTCACTTCTGCCCCTTACCAGTATTTTGCTGCCTATTACAAGGAATTAACTTCCTACAGACAGTAAATACAAGAACTTGAAACTTGAGCTGGTTGTCAATGACTTACAAAATTAGAGATGTCCTCCCACCCACTTTATTTGAGATGCAAAGCCAATTACTGAGGTAATAGGTGGAATGAGTTTATTCCTCACATGAGATTTCTGTCATGTTAGTAAAACAAAACCATTATTCAGGAAGGTTTATTTTCCTTAGCAGTGGGTATCCTGGATAGCATATCATTTGTTGAGGAATAAATAATATCCTTCTGTTGCTCTATCAGTTAAAGGGAAAAAACAAAACCAACCAAACGTAATGTGTGGATTCATCTCTCAAATTAAAAAAATTAACTGGACCACAGCATAGAATTGGGGAATGAATAGAACTGAATATCAATAACCAGTGATGATGGATACTGGTCTCTATGGGAACTTTTGATCTTGTAATGGCAAATAAAGGAATGGGATTTGAAGCTGGGTGAGTGGTAATAAGACATTGATACAAATGCTGATAGCGTCACTGGCATAAAGGAGTTGCAGATGGAGTACTAGAAACATCTTTAGCTGCTTCTTTTATTTCTCTTTATATTTTGGAAAGAAGACTTGGGATATCCTAAGTATCTGTTCACATGTCTCTCCCAATACTTTTGTCATCATTAATCAATTTAAAAAAAAATCACAGAATCATAGAACATTGGGGGCTAGAAGGGACCTCAAAAGACCATCTAGTCCAATCCCCCTCCTGCCAGAGAATGATCTCCCATAGCAGATCACACAGGAACACATCCAGGCAGGTTTTGAATATCTCCAGAGAGGGAGACTCCACAAGCCCCCTGGGCATCCTGTTCATAGAATCATAGAATCATAGAATGGTAAGGTTGGAAGGGACCTCAAGGATCATGTAGTTCCAACCCCCTGCCATAGGCAGGGACACCTCCCACTAGTACAGGTTACTCAAGGCCTCATCCAATCTGGCCTTGAACACATCCAGGGAGGGAGCATCCACAACCTCCCTGGGCAACCTGTTCCAGTGCCTCACCACCCTTACTGTAAAGAACTTCCTCCTAACATCTAGTCTAAATCTCCCCTCTGCCAGTTTAAGCCCATTGCCCCTTGTCCTGTCATTGCAGGACCTTGTAAATAATCCTTCCCCAGCCTTCCTGTAGGCCCCCTTCAGATACTGGAAGGCTACTATCAGGTCCCCTCGAAGCCTTCTCTTCTCCAGGCTGAAGAGCCCCAACTCTCTCAGCCTGTCCTCATAGGAGAGCTGCTCCAGCCCTCTGATCATCTTTGTGGCCCTCCTCTGGACCCGCTCCAACACTTCCATGTCCTTCCTGTGCTGAGGGTTCCAGAACTGTTCCAGTGTTCTGTCACCCTCACAGTGAAAAAAATTCCTCCTCATGTTTGCATGACACTTCCTATGCTTCAAATAATGAGATACATTCAGAATAACTTTTATTTTGTCATTAGAAAATTATTAAAAATATATAGCTAAGAGATCTGATAATGTGTAAGTTCCCAGCAGAGACAAAGACCATAATAACGAGCACTTATCTTCTAATGTATTAGAGAACTCATACAGGATTTCTATAGATGGTTATATAATTTTAATAATATAAATTATTATTATTATTATTATTATATAAGAATTGATAATGAGAAGGAAACATAAAGATGAATTTACACAAAGCTGATGTTCACATTTGTTTAAAGCTTGTCTTAGAACTCAATTTTTATCTGAGACCAAAATAAGTCAGTCTTGACCCACAAATGTGTAGGACAGCAAACTTCATTAACTCCAGTGTTTACAGAATAATTTATGCACATGATTTTTTTCATATCAGGAAGATTCTAAGAGAAATGTCTCTTACTGCCTCTTTCTATCAAAGATTAGCTCATCCTTCCTGGACCTCGTCCTCTTCTGAGCTTTCTTGATTAATTAAAGACATCTTCTCTTCCTTACATGTTCAACCTTTTTTTCTTTTTTCTTTTCTTAATTTTTTTTTTTCCTTTTTCTTCTTAGGGATTAGTCTTGATTCGTGGTTTCAAAGACTTTTCCTGAACCCTTCCCTCCCTCTGAATTCTAATTAAGGAAAGTACTTCACCAAAATGGCTGAGTGCAAAGAAGGAAGTGAATAAATAAGTAACATTCACAGAAACCTTTGCTTTAAATTCAGCATGCAACAAATGGAAGATGGATGACATTCCAGATCACATCCATTATGTTTTCATTATGATGACAATGTATGAAGCTCTGACAGTACTGGACTGAAGTTCGTACATTAATCAAATACTGTCTTCATTCTTTCTCTGGCACATTTTTATTAGAACAGTAGCAATTGAGCTATAGTCTTGTAAGTTATTCCTAAGCTTGGTCCTTTTCAAGTACAGATGCTATCTAGTCCAGAAATATCTCTATATTTCCAGCCATTTGTATTTGTAAAAGCACAGTAAGGAGGAAACAGGAGGAATTAATCTGGTTTAAGAGGAAGACTATGAGAGAGGATGATATGTAGTGTGCCTGGCAGCTTGCTGTAATTTCTCTAACGTTGTTGTCGGGCACTCCAAATCCCCTTCTTCCCCCCTGCCCTTCCATCTCCAGAGGCTTGAATGGGGGAAGAAGAAGGTGTGGAAAACCGCTACCTCCCACATTGTGGGCTTGGAGAGGGAACAGCAAAGGCACCCTTTCCACACGTGTGCTGACTTGTAGGAAAGCCTGAGCTGGAGTTGGCAGGTGATTGGCTGGACTCTTCACGCCCAGTATATATGTTGCAAGTGGACACAGTGTCTAGGAAAAATCACAGAGTGAGGAAAAAGGCGTGGAGTTCCCACCTGACAGAGTTCCTGCTTTGCAGTGTTTCTGTGGACCATTCCCTCTTTGGATGGCTTCCACTTTTGCACGGCTCCTGTTTTTGCACTGTCCCTGCTTTTGGACAGTCCCTTGCTTCTGCACCGTTCTGTGCAAGTCTGCAAACTCGGCAAATCCTTAAGTCCATTTTAAGAGAACTGCGAGTAACACCCTGCCTCGGCTCCTCTCTGACCGCACCATGCAGCCTGACTTTCTGCTTGCTACCCGAGCCGGGCAGTACATCAGCAGTTCGGCTTCTCCCCTGTGCTGCTGAGGCAGTGCTGCTCCACAAATCTTTTGCCTCGTGGAAGCTGTGACACTTGGACTTCTGCTGCTTGAATCTGCAACGTTGATATAACTTGCAGTATGAGAGGCTGCCGACAGAGAAATTCAGCAGGGGATCATTGCTGAATTCCTCTGTGAATAAAAAACTGTTTTCCTTGACAGACTGAGGGAGCTGGGGCTTTTTAGCTTGGAGAGGAGATGACTAAGGGGTGGCCTCATTCATGTTTATAAATATGTAAGGGTTGAGTGCCAGGAGGATGGAACCAGCCTTTCTCAGTGATGTCCAGTGACAGGACAAGGGACTATGGGTGGAAGTTGAGGCGTAGGAGGTTCCATGTGAACCTGAGGAGGATTTTTTTCGCTGTGAGGGTGATGGAGCACTGGAATGGGCTGCCGGGGAAGATTGTGGAGTCTCCCTCTCTGGAGATACTCAAGAATTGTCTGGATGTGTTCCAGTGTGATCTGCTCTATGTGATCTTGCTCTGGCAGTGGAGCTGGACCAGATGATCTTTCGAGGTCCCTTCCAGCCCCTGATATTCTATGATTCTATGATTCCCTGGATTCTCTGCTCAGCCTCAGTCGGGTAAAACTGTGTTGTAGCTTAGCCTTTTCCATTTCTTGACTTTCCTAAATCACTAAACTTGCCCATAAGCATCCTCCTGAAGATTTCCCAACTGAATAAATAAAACTAGTTCTGTTAACTAGTTAACTAGTTCTGTTAACTAGTTCTGTTAACTAGTTCTGTACATAGTTTGCGGGTGGGTTTTTTGGGAAAATAAAAATAATTCTATTTTTATCATTCCTGCCTCAGACAATTAATTCTCAACCAAATCAAATATCTATATAAGCACTTTCTTACCAATATCTCACATACTTTTCTAAACTCATTCTCACAAAATAATAGGTTTCACACAAGAAATGGTGAAGAATTTACTAGAAGGGGACCAAGATATGGGAGTATCAAACCATTCCTTCAAAGAATGGGGAAACATTTCCCCAAAGTCTAACAAAGCATCCAAAAATTAACCTAAATCAAATAATATTATCATATTAATTTTCACTGCGGAACAGCTCTCAAATTTTAAATCAATATTTATTAGTTCAAATTTGCTATACCTAAAGATGTCTGCAGCAGTCCAGGCCAATACTCCATCTCCTAGAGTAATTTGTCTTCGGGTAAGGAAATAAGCTGACAAGCAGGGCAGTAAAAGAAAAAAACAATCACATAATAAAAGATTAGAATAATCCTATTGAGTGGAGACCTCTGGATATCTCTGATTCAAAGTCCTATGCAAAAGAAGCTCAACTTTTGAGATCAGTTGGGTTTTCCAAACAAAAATGCAGACTGCACAGCATCTTTGCTTTACTCCAACTCCTTTATACAATAGGATTATTTCTTCCTGCATGCTACGTGTGTTTCTTCTTGTTCTTTCCCTTTTGACATCTGAGAAGAATTTGATTCTATTGCTGGGTATGGGGCTGAGCTGCCCACTGAGGTTAGACTACAACAGCATTAACCTTGCATTGAAGCAGATAGTGACACAAGGACTAAGCATCCCTTTAGAACCCACAGGACATCCTCTGTAACAATACTGGACAACATGTTTCCTCAGGGTTTGTTGAAAATAGTAACTTTTCATCAGACTTGTCAGATAACTCTCTTAAAATTTTCCAATGAAGTTTTTTTTTCTCTACAACTACCTGAAAAGAGGTTGTAGCCAGGTGGGGGTTGGTCTCTTCTCCCAGGCACCCAGTAACAGAACGGGAAGACACTGTCTCAAGCTGTGGCAAGGGAAGTTTAGGCTGGATGTTAGGAAGAAGTTTTTCACAGAAAGAGTGATTGACCATTGGAATGGTTTGCCTGGGGAGGTAGTGGAGTCACCATCTCTGGAGCTGTTTAAAAAGAGACTGGATGTGGCACTTAGTTCTTAGGTTGGACTTGATGATCTCTGGGGTCTTTTCCAGCCTGGTTAATTCTCTGATTCAGTAATTCCTAGGTCTTTTCACTGTTTATAGTAATCACTGAGCATTCACTGCAGTCAGTGATGGAGCGAAATGGGAAGTCCTTTGTCACCCCCAACTATAATCTACATTATTAAGTTATTTTCCTAATATTCCCATCTGTCTCTATTTTTGCAGTCAGTTCTACCATTTTCATACATAAAGGATCATTTTCCCATCAGCACAGGCTGACTAATGATCAGTATAGCCTTTCTTGAACTGTCATTTCCTGAGCACTTCTGGTGTTTAATTTTTCATCTGTGTATTGCTTTTTATATTTCTAAAGCAGATTGAAGAGAAATGGACAATGATTGTCTTCTTTTGTTAAATATGTCATATCACAGCTCTAGAAAAGATGCTGACATGCTGACCTCAAATAGCACATTCTTCCTTCTCCTGTATATTGAAATAGTTTTGTGACAACCAGCTGCTCCTCTTTGCCTTTGGTTGAAATATTTCTGACATCCTCCAATTCATACCTATAGACAGAGATGTTCCCAGCAAGCAAAACTGAATGCTGCTCTAACCTGGAATAGAGTAATTACTGAACCCAATATCCTGGTGATTTTGCAGGCAGACCTTTGTTTATAGCTCCCAATATCAGCTATTGCAGGAGTTAAGTTTTATCAACAGCATTATTAGTGCCTGTGATGCAAGAGTTAATAAATATAGGAGACAGACTAAATTTCCTCTTTCCTTCATTTTTCACTTGTTTCTACCCCTTGATATGACAATATTAGTTAAAGATATGAAAATAGAACACAAAAAGTGAGGTTGTTAATTTTATTTATGGTTTCAAAGGGAGATACACCACCACTACCACCTCCCAAGTGAGCTCAATTTGCATTTTATGCAATAAAACTATGGAAGAAATTTTGTTAGACTTGCTGTTTAACATAACATTACAATTGCTGCCCATCACAAGAACTGCTTACATCTGGTGACACATGAATTGAAATAATTGCAGAAACAACTTCTCGGATCCTTTGAAAGCACCACGAAAATGTCACCCATTCTGCATACCTACTACTGAGGCTTTATTAGGAAAAAAAATGGTAATAATTTTGGGTAATTGTTTAAGGTCCAACCATTTTGCTCCAAACTTTTGTTACAGCACTTCATTTACTCTAGAAAAATCTTCAGGTTTCTTTTGTCTTTTCTTGTGGAAAGAAATGCCCTTGACATTTTGGCCTGAAGGAGAGGAAACTGACAGGAGACCTTACTGCACTCTATAGCTACCTGAGCTATTGCTCACCTCTCTTCCCAACTAACTAATGACAGGGTAAGAGGCAACTGACTCAAGCTGCTCCAAGGGAAGTTTAGATTGCATATTAGGAATAATTTATTTACTAAAAGAGTGGCCAGACATTGGAACAGGCTGCCTAGAAATGTGGTGTAGTCACCGTCTCAGAAGGTGTTAGAAAATATAAGCAGACATAGTACTTCAGGACACACTCTAGTGGTCCTGGAATCTTTGGGTAGAAGGCTGAACTTGATGATCTTAGAGGTCTTTTCCAATCTTAATGATTCTATAACCATTAAGAAGAAAACCTTACAAAGTATTAAAATTTCAGGACTGTAATAATGCTCTGTGTAGAAAACATTCATCCAAATTCCCAGGAGTAAAAGTTCATATTTCCACAATTTATAACAGGACCATAACAGTGTGAATATTTCAACTGTCATCTCCCATGATTTACAAACACCGATTGTTGTACGTCAATTATTTGCTGATTCACTGGGGTGTCTCTTTCAGCCTGTACTGTGGATGAATCCAGGTTTGCAACAATTGTCCTTGCAACACTTGTCCTTGGTTGTAAAATTGAACTGTTACCCCGTAGGCTCCTCAATAGACTAAAATATTTAGGATGAACTCAGAAAAATGTGAAGTATTACAGGCAGGGTTTCCAAACATAAGCCTTTGCTTTGGACCTTCTTCTATTATGAAACTGGCTGTTTCCTGAATGTTTTGAAGCAGTCACCACTATTTGCACTGATTTGAAGCATCCTGCTCTTCTCCTTGGTCTCTCTGGGCATCTCTCTTTCTTTCTGGGCAGCTTCCAAGACTTTATATGCTGAAGGGCTGCAGCATGTAAAGAAATACCCAGTTTAATTTTCCACAAGTAAGCAGATACTATAAAGAATTTCAGGCAGACATACTAGTTCTTACCTCCCACAGGTCTAGACTTAGCACAACACAAGCTCGGTCCAATCTCTGAAAGATGAGAGAAATTATTTTGAAACTGTGCTCTCCTCCTCACTTTGCTCTTCAGGACATTTCTTTCTAAGGAAGGTGTTGTGTGTTTAAAGAGCCAACAGAGTGAAAGCTCTCAAATGAATTGGAGAAAAACAGTATTGTATTTGNCCTAAGCACAGGCTCTGGAGGCCCCAAACAAGGCCTATCCTTACATGTTCATCCTGATAATGCAGCTCGGGCTTGGCACAAGGCTGGAGGGGGAGGAAAGGAGAACAAGCTGGCCTTGCCGTGAGCTTATGAAGAGATAGCAGAATTATGGGATTGAATAACAATCTTCCAGTCCCCAGAGGACTCTTTTTTAACCTTATAGTTTCCAACCTGGGACAGAAGGAGACATTGAGAAAGCGATGGAAAAGAACATGAGCCCCACCTCTGGCTCCTGGCAGGCATAAAGGAAAGGTATCATTTCAAGGACGGTGCTATAAATCACCCAGACAAGTGAACCACCATGGTTCAATAGCTGAGAGAATTAGCCATGGTGGAGGTGTTTTATGATGACCTGGACAATGAGTAGTTACTTCATTCAGATGAAGTCACGACATGACCCATGTGGCAGAAGTTTGTATGGAGCACATCGCTATCACATGCCAACTCATGAACAGGAATGACGTGGTAGATGAATTAACTGGTGGACTCCAGCACTGCAAAGAAAGACAACTTAGACAGAGCTGCATCACTGAAATAAGCTAGAGAAGAGAGATTCAGAACCAGCACCTCTTGAAACATTTTAAAATTATTTGTTTATTTTAATTTGAGGAGTAGCAGTCTCATATGTAGGAAATTTACAGTGCAACAGTACAATTCTGTGAAGAGAAAGAAGGAATTTCACTTAGTTATCCCTATAATAAAATCAGTGATATAAAGACTTCTATATTCCCCTTTAAACACTGAATTCTTCATCTCAGCTCCTGCTGAGACTGTGGAGAAACATGTTTGTGAAGGAAAACTGCTGTATTTGAGAAGTAATAGTATCCCATGAACAACCAATAAACCAAAAAAGTAATTACTGACCAAGATATTGTTCTTCACAGCATTAATTTGAGAGGATCCGTGAGTTTGATTTTGTCATACACATTATACAGGAGAAAAAAATACTGGTGCTCACTAACACAGTGAATGAGGAACTGAAGCAGAACATCCCCTCTTTTACCTCACTAAACTGGTTTGCAGCTCATATATAGAAGGCTGAAAAAAAAAAACAAACCCAAAAGCTAAACAAAACAAACAAACAGACAAAAAAACCCAACTCAACATTATAATATTGATTGCACTTTGTTATTCTGCTTTAGTGATTAAATCCATCAGCCACATCATCACAGTATTAAGTCCTGATTAATCATGCTCAGAACCCAGGAGTCATGTACTGAGCATTTATTTAAAGTACAGTTCAGGATTTATTCTTAAATGAAATGGAAGTTGTCCTTTGACTTTCCTTGGGCTTCAATTTATTTTGCTTTGATTTGTCCCAGTTTCTTACAGATCTCAACACTGACAAAAAATAAACTACATTGGGGCCAGAATCTGCAGTTCAGGAACTGTGAATGTATTTAAGGTGGAGGTGCTGTGTTGGTGTGGTGAGTTACTTTGGCCTCTGCTGCCTGCCCACTCAGCTGCTTTCTCCCTCCTGCTCCTCAGTTGGTCAGGAAAGAAACTAAGGTGAGAAAGATCAAACCTCAATTCCCAACTATCATCAAAAAGTGAAGTAGGGTATACTTTTATTTGTGCAGGTCTGAATAGAATCATAGAATGCTGTGGGTTGGAAGAGACATTTAAAGGTCATCTAATCCAAGCACCTTCAGTGAGCAGGGACTCCTTCAGCTAGATCAGGTTGCTCAGAGCTCTATCCAACCTGACCTTGAATGTTTCCAAGGATGTGGCATCTACTACCTCTCTGAGAAACTTGTGACACTGTTTCACTACCTTCACTGTAAAAAAAATTTCTTCCTTATACAAGTCTGGATTTCTAGTCTTTTAGTTTAAAAACATTACCCTTTGTCCTGTCACTCTGCTGAAAATACTGTCCCTGTCTTTCCTACAGCCCCGCTTTAAATACTGAAAGGTCAATAAGGTCTCCCAGGAGCATTCTCTTCTCCAATGAGAACCACCCCAACTCTCTCAGCCTTTCTTCATAGACGTCAGCCACAGAGATTTTCTGGAACAGATTCTGCTCTACTTTACAGCATTTTGCTGTTTGTTTCTTCCCCTGTCAGTCCCAGCTCCTGTATGTCTATTTACTCCCAAGTTATGCAGATTTTTATCAGAGAGGTAGCCTCCCACTCCCTAAAGAAATTTTGTTTTGTTAGAGACTGTTGGCCAACACTTAAAATCTACTATTAATACTACTTGAAGCTTTTATTTTAAAAACTTGAAATATTTTGAACTGAAGGCAAACAAACAAACAAACAAACCCAGAAGATAACATGTGGTTATTGTTTAAAATTACAATATCTAAAAGTATCACTCTAATAGCAATGTAGATGGGGCAAGAAAAAAATCATACAGACATTTGTAAAAAGGTCTGAGATGTCTTTTTCTGTCCTCTGAGCCACTAAGATACAACCAAGCTCCAAGATATTAAAAAAAATATTAGCACAAAGGAGTACCCAAACTGGTAAACCCAGGCTCCTGGTAGTATTTAAAACCTCGAATCCAGTGGTTTATTGACATGAATACAGACTCAGCATCTGACTGATATCCAGTCATCTGTGATCATGGGAATCTTGAAGTTCAGACTTTTCTAAAAAAAATCTTTTAAAGATGCTCTAACACAGAGGAAGAAATATTGATTTATGTAGAAACTGTACAGAAAAATAAAATAAAATGTTGCAGAGAGTGGTGGTGAATGGTGATACATGCAGTTGGCAACCAGTCACTAGTGGTGTGCCCCAGGGATCAGTGTTGGGCCCAGACCTGTTTAATAGCTTTGTTGATGAATCTGGATGAGGGAATTGAGTCCAGCATCAGTAAGTTTGCAGATGACACCAAGTTGGGAGCATGTATCAATCTGTTAGAGGGCAGGAGGGCTCTGCAGAGGGACCTGGATGGACTGGACAGATGGGCACAGTCCAATGCTATGAGCTTTAACAAGTCCAAATGTTGGGTTCAGCACTTTGGTCGCAACAACCCCATGCAGCGCTACAGGCTGGGGACAGAGTGGCTGGAGAACAGCCAGACAGAAAGGGACCTGCGAGTACTGGTTGACAGCCAACTGAATATGAGCCAACAGTGTAGCAAAGAAGGCCAATGGCATCCTGGCCTGTATCAGGAATAGTGTGGCCACCAGGACCAGGGAAGTCCTTATGCCCCTGTACTCAGCACTGTTTAGACCACACCTTGAACACTGTGTCCAGTTCTGGGCCTCTCAATCTAAGAAAGATGTTGAGGTGCTTGAATGTGTCCAGAGAAGGGCAACAAGGCTGGTGAGGGGCCTGGAACACAGTCCTACAAGAAATGGCTGAGTGAGCTGGGGGTGTTCAGCCTGGAGAAGAGGAAGTTCAGGGCAGACCTCATTGCTCTCTACAGCTACCTGAAAGAAGGTTGTAGCCAGGTGGGGTTGATCTCTTCTCCCAGGCACCCAGAGACAGAACAAGAGGACACAGCCTCAAACTGTACCAGGGAAGGTTGAGGCTGGACATTAGGAAGAAGTTCTTCACAGAAGGAGTGATTGGCATTGGAATGGGCTGCCCAGGTAGGTGTTGGAGTCACCATTCCTGGAGGTGTTAAAAAGGATAGTGGATGTGGCACTCGGTGGCACAATTTAGTTAATTAGATGGTGTTAGGTGAAGGTTGGACTTGATGATCATGAAGGTCTTTTCCAACTTGTGACTAATTCTGTGATTCTGAGCTTCTGTGATTGGGATTTTTTTGCTAGTCTCACTGTCTTTAAGCCTCACTTGTTAACCCACACTCCAAAAGAATTAATGAATAAAACAGAAATCAGAAATGCTATTCCTTGTTAGTGAAAGACTAAACTACAACACAGACTAAGAAATGTTTTTCTCAATGTAGGACATTTATGGAAGAGCAAATAACCATAGTTTACATTCCTGCCTCTAAGCAAAGTTTTTTGCCTGGGGGAATAGTCTTTGTTTTGGATGAAATGAGCACAATCTAAGATGTAAAAGACAAAATAAACCAGGAGGAAATTACAAGGAAATTCTCCAGGTGAGTGAGATGATAACAAATCCAGAGCCACCAAGGACTTTTTGGTTGTCATTATTCCACAAAGTCTGATATTTTTACAGTGATGCACTCAATGTTCTGTCTATCAGAGTTCATACTTTCTTCTCCCTTGCTCTTCTGCTGTGTTTGGACTTGGTTTTGATTTTGTGGTTTGGTTTTTTTGGTTTTTTGGGTTGGTTTTGGTTTGGGTTTTTTTGGTTTTTATTTTGTTGTTTGGTTTCGGTCGTGGTTTTGAGGTTTGGTTTGGTTGGGGTTTTTTTGTTTCTTAGTTTCCTGTTTTTTCAGCTGTTATTTTCTTTGTTTTTATAAAGGAATAACCCATGAGTTATTTTAGACTTACTGTTTAAGAGCAATAATTGCATGTAATTAAATTTTAATGTGTGAGTTTGAGATTTCCAATCTTACTTTTGTACAATGCAAGGAAGTTTACTCAGAAGGCTAGGGCACACATACAGAGACATATTTATATAGGCAGATGGATATGTTGAACAGTTCATGTTGATATCTGTGCTCAGTTAACCGTACATCCTATGTAATTCTAAATTAAAGAATCACAGTATGGAATTTTCAGTCCTCACAATGAAGCTTTGCAATAAGAGAACAAAGAGATTTCAGTCACCTCCTGACCTGTGGCGTGGGAAAGGAGGAAGCAACATAGCTTAGAGGTAACCAAAACTAACCTAAGACTAATTGGCATGGTAAAAATCCACCCCCCACGTGGAGATAGAATCATAGAATCATTTTGATTGGAAAAGACCTTTAGGTTTATGAAGTTCAACCATCAACCATGACTATGGGCATTAAACCATGCCATGAAGTGCCACGTCCTACATGTCTGGAGATGGAGACTCCATCACCTTCCTGGGTAGCTTGTTCCAATGCCTGACTACCCTGTCAGTAAATAAATTTATAATAATATCCAATCTAAACCTTCCCTGGTTTCACTTGGGGCCATTTTGTCTGTCTCCATCACTTGATAGAAGGGAGATGAGACCAACACCTACCTCACTACAACTTCCTTTCAAGAACAATAGAGTGAGGTCTCCCTTCAGCTTTCATTTCTTTAGACCAAGCAAACCCAGTTCTTTCAGCTGCTCCTCAGAAAATATATTCTCCAGACCCTTCCATAGCATTGTTACTTATCTCTGGTCATGCACCAGCAATCCAGTGTCA
This sequence comes from Eubucco bourcierii, assembly GCA_013396675.1. Lineage (NCBI taxonomy): Eukaryota > Metazoa > Chordata > Aves > Piciformes > Ramphastidae > Eubucco > Eubucco bourcierii. Next base: position 22,986 of record VWZE01019149.1, on the reverse strand, counting down.
TTCTTGTAGTGTGATCTAACATGTTAATGTCAGAACCTTTCTGTATAATGAACTAGTCACTTATCAGAGCATGCTCAGGAGGGCATGGTAAATGTAGCACAACTTTTCTTTGTTGTAAACTGTATAAAATCTCACAACTTCTCTGAGGGTGTGTGCTACCCTCTACCAGTCTTTTCCAAGGAGGAATTGAATAAATCAAATATCCGTGCTCTGTGTGTCGATGATTTTGTTGCACACTGTGAAAAACTACAACATAAGAAAACTAGAAGCAGAAATAAGGTCCTGGATATTGTGTCTGCCTCCTCATATTACAAGATAATTTCTTGTACCATATACTCTCTGTTGTAATGGTTACCTTGGATTAATATTGCTGAATGGAGTCCGGTGCTGCATAGGCATTGTCCAAATATCTCCTGTGTTAAGAAATACTTCCTGTGACATATTTTATTCTGATATCATCACCCTAGAAATGTCTGTATAGCTGATTACCCGGTAGAATAAAATGATGTGTCATATTCTTGAATATATGTAGAAGGCCCATAGGAGATCAGCTTATTCAGTTCCTGTAGTTCTGACATGTATGTTTAAAGGTGCAGCTTGGGTAGCTTCCAGTTTTACATGCTGCCTCCTTGTGATATGATTTGAGGAGCCTATAACCCTCTGTGGCATGGGGAAGCTTCAGTAACCAGTTCAGAATGATGAATACCTCTAGGCAGGAATATGTGGAGATATTTTTTCTACTGTTCCAAATTTCTATTGCATTCATGTCTGTATTGACGGAGGTATTACTGTATATGAGGTGGGAGAAGTGAAAATAATTATTTTCTGTGCCTTTCAGCTCTTAAACCAATTGTATCCAGAAACAGATAGAGATTATCAGACCTTGAAAGGGATTAATTTCGAACAAATTAAGAGGAAACAAATAATTTTTAGCATCTGATGAAAAATTATTTGGTAATTTGATAATTTAAATGGAATCACAATAGTAATTTAAATAATGTCCCTGTGAATAGCAGATGGCTTTACCATGATGGATGTCATTAAAATAAATGATAGGAGCACTTCTGCAAACAAATAGACATTAATTGAATCTTTATTACAGTATGAGTCTGTAGAAAAACATATTACACATGTCTGGTATGTTGCAAAAAGTTTTCCTTCTCAATTATTATGGTATTAAATCCTAATATTTTAATTTTTTTTTTTTTTAATTTCAGAGTGTATAGCTAAGTTAGAAAAATAATCTCCTGAATGTAGATCATTTCTTCATTAGCCTCTGGAGAAAATTATTCTCTCCCTGAGGATGAGTAATCTATATTTCTTCCGTTCTTCTGTAACTAGATTGTGTTTGCAAATACAATTGCATTAATAAGACTCCCACTTTCTCAGTCTTAGATAAGTTTAAATATAGCTTTTTGGCAGTGCTCTTATGATGAATGTATCTATTCCTACAGGCACTTGAAGACCGATTTTTCAGTGCTATCTAAGTATAGTTATTCAGGGAGAATGTGTTCACCGTGTCCTGAGAGATTTTAATGAATAATGTCTGCCATTCCCATTTTAAATTAGGTAAATTGTGTCCAGCTCTGGGGCCCCCAACACAAGACAGACATGGACCTGCTGGAGTGGGTCAAGAGGAGGGCCACAAAGACCATCAGAGATCTAGGGCACCTCTCCTACAAAGACAGGCTGGAAGAATTGAGGCTGTTTAACCAGAGGAAGAGAGGGCTCTGGGAAGATTTTATAACTCCATTTCAGTATCTGAAGGGAACCTACAAGAAGGCTGGGGAAGGAATCTTTAGAAGAGCTGGAAGAGGGGTAATGGTTTGATACTGGAGCAGAGTAGATTTAGGCTGGACATCAGGAGGAAGTTCTTTAAAATGAGAGTAGTACAATACTGGAACAGGTTGGCTAGGGATGTGGTTGAGGCCCCAACTCTGGAGACGTTCAAGACCAGACTTGATGCAGCCCTGCACAACCTGATCTAGTTGGAGGTCACAAAATCACAGAATGTTAGAAGGTGGAAGGGACCTCCAGAGATCATGAAGTCCAGCCTCCCCTCCAAAGCAGGATCACCCAGGGTATTCTGCACTGGAACACATCCAGGCACATTTTGAGTCTCAACATTCTCTTCTCCAAACTGAGGTCTTTCAGTCTCTCTTTTTAGGGAAGATGCCTAGGACCTCTAATCACGTGGCTCTCCACTGGACTCTCTCCAGCAGGTCTCTGTCTCTCTAAAATTGAGGAGTGCAAAACCAGACTCTGTATTGCAGGTGTGGTCTCAGCAGGGCAGAGAAGAGGGGGGAGAACAACCTCCCTAGACCTACTGGCCATACATTTCTTGATGCACCCCAAGACGCCATCAGCCCTTTTGGCCCCAAGGGCACATAGCTGTCCCATGGAGTACTTGCTGAAAGACCTCATGCTTCATACATACATTTTTTTTTTCATTTTTATTTCTTAGTTTTCCTCTTTATTTCTTCATTTTTTCCTCTTAGACAGGTGTGACTTGCTCTTCTTCAGCCAGTGTAGTAAGTCAGCGAAGAAATGCCAAGTAGAAATGACAGAGGGTTGGTCATGAAAAGAGTGGTTTCAATGCAAACACCACAGTCCAATTTTCACTTTTATTATGTTTTTTTTTAAACTCCTTTCTCCCCCATCACCCTCCTTTCCTCTCCATCGCCTATTTTGCCCCTTCTTCCTCCTTTTCTTTCCATCTCCTTCCTCTTCTCTCCATCTTCCTCTTTCCCCCCATCCTTCTCCTTTCCTCTCCATTTCCTTCCTTTTCCCCCATCTTCCCCTTTTCTTCTCCATCTCCCTCCTTTTAGCACCACCTCCCCTTTTCCACCATATCTGTCCCTTTCCCACCCCACATTTTCCACTTTATCCCCCAAACCCAGAGCACCTGGGTTCTATTTGAGTCTCCTCCCACCTCAGGTGTGGCCACTTTGCCCTCCCTGCCCGCTTCCCTTTATAATTGGCCCGGGAAAGGCAGAAGTCCCAAGCTTGCCCAACTGGGCAGAGGGATCCTCCTTGCATCATTGCTGGTGAGTCCTCATGGTGCACACTGGGTGAATGGTGGAGGGGATTCAAAGGCTGGGGGGCCTGGTGGCCCCCCGGCTAGTTAGGGGTAGGCTTGATTATCATTGTAACATCAACCATGGAATGCTAGCTGGGTTTCCTCACTTCAGCTGAGCTCTTCTGTTTTGCTGATTCTTTCTGCTCACCTGTAAAACTGCGAAAACTACCAGGAATAAATCTGTGAAATACTTTGAGAAGCACTGAATTAGCTTGGAGCAAATGTCTGAGACTCCTTAACAGGGAAAAGGGAATAAAACTCCAATCTTGTTGATACTCATATGTCAGAGTGGCTAAAACACTGTCTTGTTTTTTAACTAAGTTAAAATTAGCTTTACTCATTAAGAGGTGAAACCCTAACTGAGTTAAGCCAGGTTGGGGCACTAGATGGCTACAATGCAATTTAGGATTTTACTTTATTTAGCTGCTTGACAGACATAGGTTTTTACAAATTGTTATCTCAAATCATGTGTGTTTCTGGTTCAAATTTTATTAACTTTCTGTGCTGGTTTGAGCTAACTGGAATATTTTAATAGAGAAAATTGTATTATAGGCTGTGAAAAGGAAACAATTGTTATGTCTACTTTACTCATAGGCTTGCTGAGATGTTTAAGAGTAAGTACTCAAAACACAGAGAAGTCAGTCTCTGGGGCACAGTCTCAGGTGGTCTAGCTTCTGGCTTCTCCTCTCTGCTGAGTAATCTCGCTAACCACTTTTCTTCTAATCCCCCTGGCCGATTCTCCAAACTCACCTTGTGCATAAGGCAAACCTTGGGGTAAGGTACAGGGGTGGGGAGAAGGTGGAAGGGTGGTTGGGAGCCCCTCCTGGGGCCTCTGATTTCTGGGAGGGCTGTTGTGTTTCTGTATTACCTTTAACTTGTCTATTTCTGTAAATATTCCTGTATATAGTGTATCTATCTGCTTGTATATTGTGCTGAGCTGTAAACAGAGTTTCATCCCTTAACTTCCTGCTGGCTGAGTTCTAGTCTGGGTTATTTTACAAAGTGTGGGAGGGCAGGTAACTCTCAAACCATCACACTTCCACAAGGACTAAGCAATATCACTTCACACTGTTATGACTGCAAGATGAAATTCTTTAGATGCTCTATGTGTTGGTTGAAAAACATTGATTCATTCCCAGGTGGATAAAGGTATGTAAGTCTATAGTTCAGCACTGTTATGCACCCCATAAGGTTCAGAGGTTTATGACAACATTCTAACTGAATAACAACAGTAAAAACAACAAATGGTTAACGAAGACAACTAGACAAGATCTCCTCTTGGCTGTAGCCTGGGTAAAACCTCTTGCCTAAATTCAGGCTTGCATATGAAAAGCCTTTCTCCTTGGAAGAGATTCTTCTTTACTGCAATATAAGACTTGTTCCAAGGGGTCCATTAACATTCATTTGAACTTCTGTAGGGAAATTCTGATCGTAGAATCGCAGAACTTTAGAGGTGGGAAGGGACCTTCAGAGATCAAGTCCAACCAACCTACCTAGGGTAGTTTGCACAGGAATGCATATAGGGAGGTTTTGAAAGTCTCCAGAGAAGGAGACTCCCCAACTGCTCTGGGCAGCCAGTTCTAGTGCTCTGTGGCAGGGCACACCCAAATGCCTGCCCCACCGAAGGTTTGAATAGGGCGTGAAACTGTTCTGCTCCCCCCCCAACCCTCTGGTTCCCGGGGTTTGGAATGTGAAAGGAGTAGGTGCTAAGTACCTCACTCTCCACCTCCGTGGGTTTGAACGCCCCAGCATATATATATGGTAACAGGACACATTGTCGAGGAGGAACTCGGAAGAGAGACTCAGAAGGAGGACTTTGCCAGTCGGACTTTACGAGGAACTTAGAGAGGGACTTTGAGGCGGACTTGGAGGAGACTGCTACATCGGGCTTTAAGAGGGACTGCCAGCGTCGGACCGTCAGATCCTGCCTGCCCGTAGAAGGGACCTGCCTCTGCAGACAAGGAGCCCCACGATCTGCATTTGAAAGCTTTGCCGCGGAAGCCTGCCGTGTGAGTAACCTTTCCGTTCCCTGGGGCTCCAGGCTGCCTTTGTTCTTAAGTGCAGCAAAGCTATTTTTTACAGCAAACCCTTTTCCAAGTTTTCTGACTTCTCTGAATTACTAAATTCCATGTAGAAGCATCCTTGTGAAAGATTTTTCTGACTGCATTTCCAGAGCCTATCTAATATTATATATAACGTTGTGGCTGGGGCTTCCCGGGAATAAATCAACTGTATATTTTGTAATTCCGGCCTCGTTAAACCCACAACCGATTCATGCTCTGACACTCTCATTTAAAGAAGGGAGTGGCTGGAGTTACCAGGAAGAACACAATTTTTTTTAAATGGAAAAGAAACGGTTATCAATATCTAAAGGGTGGGGTCAAGAGAATGAGGTTAATTTCTTTTCAGGGGTGCCCAGTGGCAGAACAAAGGACAACAGGCACAAACTGGACACAGGAGATTCTATATAAACAAGAAAAAAATTTACTGTGAAGATGACAGAGCTGGAAGAGATTGCATGAAGAGTTTGTGGAATTTCCTTCTGTGGAGAGACTCAAAACTCTCCTGGTTGCACTCCTGTCCAACCTCATCAAAGTAACCCTGCTTTATTGTTGCTGGGTTTTGTATTTATTTTCACTAGCTAGTAATGCAGAAGATGGAGTTGGAGAAGCACTTCAGGCATTAAAAAGGAGGTAATTAAAATATTTTAAAGGATAAGATTAAAATTCAAAATGATCTTGAAGTTAACATGTGTTGAGATTAATAGAACGAATCCCTTAAAGCAAAACAAAAAACTGTTCTACAGAGATCATGGAATCAAACAGGTTGGAAGAGACCACTAAGATTTCCAGCCCAACCTAGCACCCAGCCCTATCCAATCAACTTGACCAAGACACTAAGTGCCTCATCCAGTCTTTTGAACACCTCCAGGGAGAACAACTCCACCACCTCCCTGGGCAGCCTATTTGTGCTGGTTTGAGGCTAATTGGAATATTTTGATTTGAAAAAAATAGACTATAGGCTGTGAAAAGAAAACCAGTGGGGTGTCTACTTCACTCATAGGCTTGCTGAGATGTATGAATACAAAGACACAAACATAAATAAGACAGTCTCTGTCAGAGTTGGTGTGTCTTCTCCCTGGGCTTCTGTTGTGTAACCCAACTAATTGTTCTGCTGCTAACTCTCCTTGGCAATCCTCCAAACTCACCTTACACATAAGGCAGTCCCTGGGATAAGGTGGAAGGGTGGAAAGAAGGTGGAGGGTTGGTTGGGAGCCCCTTTTGGGGACTCTGATTTCTGGGAGGAATATTGTTTCTGTATTATCTTCAACTTTTATATTTCTGTATATAGCTATGTATCTATATTGTAATATATTATAAATATCTGCTTCTATATTGTGTTAAGATGTGAATATAAAGCTTCATTCTTTAACGTGCATCTGGCTGAGTTTGGTCTGGGTGGTTTCANCCTCCGTTTCTCCAGGCTGAACACCCCCCAGCTCGCTCAGCCACTTCTTGTAGGGCTTGTGCTCCAAACCCCTCACCAGCCTTGGTGCCCTTCTCTGGACACATTCAAGCACCTCAACATCTCTCTTGAATTGAGGGCCCCAGAACTGGACACAGGACTCAAGGTGTGGCCTGAGCAGTGCTGAGTACAGGGGCAGAATAACCTCCCTTGTCCTACTGGCGACACTGTTCCTGATCCAGGCCAGGATGCCATTGGCTTTCCTGCCCACCTGGGCACACTACTGGCTCATGTTCAGCTACTATCTACCAGCACCCCCAGGTCTCTCTCTGCCTGGCAGCTCTCCAGCCCCTCTGTCCCCAGCCTGTAGCACTGCTTGGGTTTGTTGTGGCTAAATTGTAGAACCCTGCACTTAGCCTTGTTAAATCTCATCCCAATGGCCTCTGCCCACCCATCCAGCTTGTCCAGGACCCTCCAACAGATCAACACCTGCTCTTAACTTGGTGTGATCTGCAAATTTACTTATGGACTCAATCTCCTTTCCCAGATCATCAATAAAGATTTTAAACAGGAGTAGGCCCAGCACTGATCCCTGAGGGACACCACTAGTGCCTGGTTGCCAAGTGCATGTGGCACCATTTACCACCACTCTCTGAAGAGCAGGTCAAGCAGGACAGCACTCCTGGTAGGCTCACACAATAGCTGAGATAAGAAGTTGTCCTCCACGCACTCTAGGAACCTTCTAAACTACCTCTTCTCTGCAGTGTTAAAGTCCCAGTAGATGTCTGGAAAGTTAAATTTGCCCGCAAGTGAGCTTGAGACACCCTCTGGCTGGTTAATGAATAATAAATCAACCTTTTCTTCCTGGTTGGGTGATGTATAGCAGACTCCAACCAGGATGTCAGCCTTGTTGTCTTTCCCCCTAATTTTTACCCATAGGGACTCAACCTGATCATCCTTAATCTCTGCTTCCATGACATCCAGATGATCCCTGATATACAGGGCCATTCCTCCAGCCATTCTCCCTCACCTTTCTCTCCTGAAGAGTCTGTAGCCACTGATTACAGCACTACAGTTGTGTGAGTCATGTCACCATGTTTCTGTGATGGTGACATCATAGTTTTCCTCTTGTACCAAGGCTTTCAGCTCCTCTTGCTTACATGCACTTCAGCTGGGCTGCTGGTTTTACCCCTATCTCTGGCCTTACCACCCTTAGCCTCCTTTGGATTGTCTCTAGTACTGCTGTGTTTGACCCACTCCCCCTTCCAGCCTAGTTTAAGGCCCCTCCACAAGCCCTGTGTCAGTGCAATCTGACACGGGATCACAGGATGTCAGGGGTTGGAAGGGACCCAAAGAGATCAAGTCCAACCCCCCTGCCAGAGCAGGACCAGACAATCGAGCTCAGGTCACAGGGGAACACATCCAGATAGGCCTCGAAAGTCTACAGAGAAGGAGACTCCACAACCTCTCTGGGGAGCCTGTTCCAGTGCTCTGTGACCCTTACAGTAGAGAAGTTCCCCCTTGTGTTGAGCTGGAACCTGCTGTGCTGCAGCTTCTATCCATTACTCCTTGTCCTCTCACAGGGAGCAACTGAGAAGAGCTTGTTCTTCCCACCCCAACACCCAGCTATCAGACACAGAACTTTGGCATTGAAACCAACTGGAAAAAAACAGTGGAACAGGAGGCAAAGAGCTGGTATATGATGGTGGATGAGGTATCAGTGCCACTTGTGAGAAAACACAGAAAGTGTTGGTTATGTCTACACACTGATCTGGATGATAGAATTGAAAGTGCCCTCATTAAATTTTCTGATAACACTAAACTCAGCAGTGAGGTGGACATCTCAAAAGAGAGTCATCTTACAGAAGGATCTAGATGGTGGGCTATCAAGAGCTCTGTGAAGCGTAATAAAGATGAAGGTGAAGTTCCACACCAAAGAGCCTGGTACAGGCTAGGATGTTTGTGGTTGGGGAGCAGCCTTGCTGAAAAGGACCCAGGTGTCCTGGTGGGCAATAAGCAGAATGGGAGTCAGCAGTATACTGTTGCAGCACCAAAGGCAAATCAGATCCTGGGCTACATCTGCAGGGGTGCTGCTTCCAAAGACAAGGATGTGATCATCCCACTCTGCTCAGTCCTTTTCAGGCCATACCTGAACTGTTGTCTGCTTCTGGTGCCCCCGATTCAAGAAGAAAGTGGACAAACTGCAAAGGGTGCAAAGAAGGGTCACAAAGATAATCAAAAACCTGAAGAACCTGCACTATGCGGAAAGACTGCTGCTGTTTCTCTTCTCTATGGATAAACCTCGGAGGTGAACTCATCACAATATTCCAATAATTATGCATTTGCTACAAAGAGAACAAAGGCTTTCTATTCTTAAGGAATCACATAGAGAAGGGATAAAGGGTACAAGTCACATCAAGAGAGATTTCATCTTGTTGTAAGAAGTAATTTAATTTCTCTATAGTGAGAGCAATCAATAAATGAAAGAACTTCGCTGGTGATGTGGTAGAGTCTCCATCATCAGGGGTTTTCAGGATGCCACTGGACATGGTGCTAGATGGTCTCATTTGTGCTCCTTCTCTTGTGAAAAGTTGGACCAGATGGTCTTTCAAAGTCCCTTCCAACCTAAGTTCTATGAGTATGTGAATTACTATCTGTCCTGTGCTATTTTTTCTTTCACCCACTCCTTATCCAGAGTGAGATCTGGGAGCAGGGTGGCCCATATGCTGTTGTGAGATTTTTTTTTCTTCTTGGCCTGCCTGTGTCTGTCTATTTCTGTTTGGGAAGACAGGTTGCGTGTGTATATGTCATATATAAATTAAATTTGCTGTGACCCTTTATACATCAAGCTATCTGTCTCACAACTAAGTTCCTCTTCTCCTGTTGTCAGTTTTTCTCTTAAAATCCATAGCAACAGTACCATCTTGTCAATCAAGTGTTTCACAAGTTTTGAGGCCTGAAAGCCTTATTAAAACATCTTCTTTGGCTTTGTGAAAAATATGAACCCAAGAAACTTGTCTTATTTCTCCTAAAGTGAATCCAAACTATACATTTGTGAAATATACCTTCCAGATAAGCACCTGTGTCTGACATGTAAACCTCAGGAAGATGGAGCATTTGCCAAGACCATTGATAGTTTTTGTCACTGTTTTTTTTTTTTTTTTATATATATTTAAGAATTCATGTCTTGTTTTCTTGTTTCTAATTTGAATTTGTATGTTTTTTGCTTCTGGGCTCTGTTTCTTGTTACGTCTTTCTCCCCTAAATTAAGGATCCGTTTACCTGGTATTTCTCCCTGTGGAGATATTTAGGCTGTAATAGAGTCACGTCTCGATGGTCCTTTTTTAAGATAAACAGCTTGAGATCTTTGTCTGATTAAATAAGTCTTTCAGCACCTAAAAACTGAAAAGGAAAAAAAAATCTTCCTCTCTTCCTCAAACAACCAAAAGAAATTATATGGTTACTCAAAAGGGAGTCTCATAAGACAATATAATAATCTATACAATAGCAATTAGTTAGACTCCAAATATAGAAGATACCCCAATAGGGATGGTTCTTTAGAAGATAGCTGAGAGGAGGGATGACATAAAGATAAAAGTTCTGAATATAGATGCCTGATAAAGAGAAGATGAACATTCTCTATTCAGAGAAAAGGCTGTAGTCACTGCTTTAAGTGTTGATGTAAGAAGACCCAAGCATCCCTTGTAGACAAGTAGTCATCATAAACAGAACAAAGCATGCTGTGCAGAACTAGGGAGACATCACCAACAAGACTTGGATGTAACATTAAAAGAAATATTGTAACTAAACAATCAGTCTGGGATTAGAAGTAATTCTCCATAAAGGTTGTGCAATTGTCATCAGAGGAGTTATTCCAGTCATATTATGAGCTTCAAAACAACACACTGTGATAGAAAACTACAGGGAATTATTGGAAGTCATGAAGTGCTTTCTAAAGCTAGAAATGCCTGCTTAGCTATTTTAGCCCACATCAAGCAAGCTTCATTCATCTGGATATAAACAAAATGATGCTGTTGTAACATGTAATGGATGTCAGTAAGCCACATTAGAAGTCAGTGTTTCAAAAGATCTGAAAGAATTGGGTCTTTTTCTTGTTTGCTTTGCTTTGTTTTTTTAGGGGGGTGGGTTGTTTGTTTTTTTTTTTAATTAAAACCCAGTAAATCAACACCAAACATGGACAATTAGATGGGAGAATCACAGAATGTTAGGGGCAGGAAAGGACCTTGAAAGATCATTTAGTCTAATCCCTGTGCCAGAGAAACTGCAGTCTGATCTTCCCAGCGTAGACTGGCCATGTTGATTTGAATCAGAAAACGTATCTGACAGCGTCACATTAGTGCCAGATTGGCAACTCTCTTACAACTGCTTACATCATTGCTAGCTGTAAATCAGTGGAAATCAATCAACTAGTAGAGATAATTAGGGGAATTCTAGACCTGCAGTGTTCTAAAACAATGGGCTGGCTGTGAATGACAGAAAGGGACTTTGCTGGTTGTACATGCTGCTTTGAGCTAAAACAGAGATAATTCTGCTCAGGGATTTGGTTTTTTTCATCTCAGTCTGTTCTCAGTGACAGCATTTTCTGAAGTTCAGGGCATGTTGTCATAATTACTGGCTGCTTCTAGCAGTGAGAATGCTAATGGGGAGAGTTATTGCCAAAGGCTGTGCTACAGAAAGGCTCTTGCTTAGGCTTGCTCCTTCAGAGATTAAGGTCACTGCTAGATTTTATGTACAACATCAGGGACGCAGTAAATCAAAGGTGGTGCCTGCAGGGAGGAACAGGGCAGGTGATCCTAAACTGACCAACAAAGGATTCCATCCCATGGATATCATATTCAGCATAAAGCTGAGGGATTGCAAGGGTCAAGCTCTCTTCTTCAATGGCTAGTATCTGAGGAAGACTGCCTTCAATCTCAACCTTTGTGCTCCTGAATCCGGCTCCTGAATTTGTTCCCATCTGTTGTTGAGCCCAGTCTGGTGCTTGCTTAGTGGCTGCCCACAGCATCAGCGCTGATGATGTTATTATCACCATCAGGGTTTGGTTTCAGTATTGGTTTTGTTACTATATGTATGTATGCGATTTTATTGTTACAGTTTTGAATAAAGGTGTTCTAGTTTTTGTTTCCAGTTCATCTCCTTTATTTCCTTTCTCTTCACTTTAGGAAGAGAGAGAGGATCACAGAAATACTCTGTCATCTGTGATTCAGCAGTTATCCAGCGCAGGATACCTCTGAAAGGGGAAGAGGGACAACTGAGATGGAAATGCAATGGTCCATCTGTGGTTAAAACTAGAAGATCACTGACAGTTGAGATTAAACTGAGGATGTAAAGTTGCAGATTGCCAGAGACTCTACAACAGAATCTACAGCAACAAAATATTGACCCCAATATGGGAAAGTACAATGAATGTATAAGGCTGGCTTAAAATACCTTGTTCTTGTATAACTAACAAGTAGGTCCTTCGAAACACCATGTGTCATTTTCAAAGACCTAAGAGCAAGATGAGTAGATGAAAGACTTCAGTAAGTATTAATTTTCAGTGTTACAACTGAATTCACCATTAATTTGACATCTCTGTCTACACCTGGTCAATCTTTCATCCACACTTCCCTCTGAAGGAAATGACCGCAAGTGGCTTGGCTGGGTATTGTTTCAAGGACTACCTGAGCATTTCTGCTTTCTTTATGCCTGTGGTTGAAAATCATTCACTAGCTCTTCATCTGCTACTGTTTCCTTTTGAAATCTTGCACCTATATAAAATTTATAACAGAAGAGGAAAGTGAAATACAAAAAATAAGAATGTTCTCCTTTTGCTTCCGTTATTGCGAAATCATTCTTTTTAGGAAGCACTTTGAGAAGAGTCAGAAAGAACTTAATCTGAAGTCAGCATCACTCCTAATTTCATCTATGTTTTTGAGATGAAATGACTTGCCTAAAACCAGTAGCAACAAAACAGTTTGATATCCCAGCAAATGGATGGGTTCTGGTGCTCTACACATTGAGTAGGTCCCGTATCTCTGATTTTTATTCCTCAGTCAGACTCAAAATAAGTGACCCTGTGCATGGCCTGTCAACTCTTCAGGCTTGGAAGAACTCCTTGGATGTTCTGCATTCTGGAAACTTGTCAAATTTATTGAAAAACTTGTTTTCTTACTTAGGAAACATCAATACATTATCCTGTGGGTCCGTGTATGTTGGAGCTGTGAAGTAAGGGGAATCTGACAAAATCTAATCTCCCTGAAATAAATTCAAACATTATTTTTGGTTGTTATTTTTTAGGTAATTAATGGGTCTCAGTTGTTTGCAGCCGTAGTTATAGCAATTAGTTCAGCTTAGCACTGGTCTCTAATTTCATACATCAATAAATGTTAGATCAGGGCATGATCACCATCAAGAACAGGCATTGTTTACAGCATATCCATCTTCATAAACACTTGACTGTAAACAGAATATCTTTCCATTGAGGCTTGCTTAAAAGCATCCATCCTCAGAAATACTGGAAATGGGGGAGGAAAAGCAATAGATCTTCTACAAAATTAAAAAGCAGTGCAGGGCATCCATTTTCTTCTACTACTAAAGTACCTTTGTGAAATAGAAACTCAGTTGTGATAGATCTTGTATGGTTTTGTCCCAAAGAAGCTGCTGTTTGGAGAGGTAAGGGCATAAAGTGGGATTAAAATGTGGGAGATGTGTGAAGACTGATGAGGGAATGAGAGAAACTAGAATTTCACAGGAACTTAGTAGGGAAGATGATAGGAATGTAAATCCAGTACTTACCTACAAACCATTAAGAGACAGGATAATTTGGTCTCTAGTCTTACATGAGAGGTGTGAAGAAGGAAGAAATCTGAGGGAACTGTCACTTAGGTTTCCGAATGGAAGATCTTGCTATGTCTCTACTCTACTCAGGCAAGACACTGACTCTACCAATCCTTCCTATAAAGGAGCAGCTACTTCAGCCTAGGAGAAATTCATATTGAAGGTAATGAAGCACCATAGATACCTGGTGCTGGATGCTATATTCCTCATAGATGGCTCCTTGACAGTAGGGATACTAATACAGCACATGGAAAGAAGAACCTTGTACTATAAGCATACACCATTCAGTGGGACTACTGCCACAGACTTTGTTAGTAGGATTTACTTATTTTCAGTTACATTACATGATTAAAAATAAATATAAAAGTGTGTAGAGAGGACACAGATATTGGTGGGGTTTTTTGTTGTTGTTGTTTTTTTTTTTTTTCAATTGGCCAGAAAGAACATCCAATATTTAAGGAGATAGTTATTAACAATTAATAGGAGTACATTTCTTTTACTTGCAGATCTGAGACACCACAAAATGCTTCTGATTCCCACAGTTTTGCTGTTTCCCATTGAAAATACCGGTTCAGCTTTGCTTCACAACTTTTTTAATGCAAATAAACTCATTTGGAGACAGGCAGACATCTATTTCCCCCTAAGTTCATTAGACTTAAGTAACCAACCACTCTGGATGTTTCAGCAGGTTCCTATTCCAAATAGCTGTATTAGGAAGGTTTCTCATTACCAGAAGAGACACTAGAAAAGAGGAAACAGAAAATGCTTATGTACACACAATTTCCTCTTTCTCCTCCTCAAATGAGGAAAAAACCCAAACTGCTAAGCTGACATTTGTGGTAAAATATTAAGGCAGGTGAATCAGGCAAAGAGTTAATTAAAATCTGGGAGTTAATTAATGAGATCCACCACACATTAAAGATCATTACTTCATCTGAAATTAGTAAAACACACCAGAAACTGGTGTCTAATTATTCTCTGGGGTGTTTTGCTGACATGCTACATAAGTCATTCAATGTTAGGGAAATAATCCACTGATCTTTGTATTTATTGTGATTATTACAGAATTGTGCCAAGTTAAGCTGTAGATGGGAGATTCCTCTTTCTAACAGATTTCCTTCCAGCCACCTATTCATCTGTCTCTATCTGGCTCCTTATGTCCCTTAATTAAGTCTTTATGATAATAATAATTTCCAATCTAATTTTAATGGGTTGCTTTCATCTAGCAAACTGAAGAGGTTTTTTAAAATGCCCTCAGACATTAGAGCACGAGGCTTCAGAAAGCTGTCTTTCTGGGCTGCTGGCACTTCTGTTTTGTGGCCATGGGCAAAGTTGGGTCAAATCAATTCCTGAACAGTTGTCAATTGGAACTATAAACTTCTGCAACAAGACCTATCCAATGGCTGGGACGTCAGTCAGGAGCTACAATAACCACCTACAGGGATAACGGAACACTTAGCACTCAGTGTATAATGTGTCTTGCCATTAGGCTTTTGGAAAGATTCAGCCCTGAATCATCATTGATCGTCGACAAATGCAAAGTAAATTGACATTAGTCTCTCTGGTTGCACTAATTCACCCTAGATTTTGCAGGGCAAGCCTTCATATGCTGGCATAGCGAGGAATTCTATATCACATTCAGATTAATTAATTCTTGCCTGATGGATCTTTGTACTGCTTTTCTTCATAAATGCCCTGGAAGAACATTGTCTCAGTTGAAGCTTGACATTTCATGTCTTACCATTACTATCTGAGAGCACTGTACTTTCCCTTTCAAACATGTTTTTCTCCACATCTCCTCCACCTCTGTACCTTATCCAGACTCTGCACCTTCCCTCTGCTCAACCTTACTCTCATCTTCATCTTCAGCCTTTTAAAACTGTCACCTTTCTGAATTTCCCTTTTTGGCAGATGTTTTCTATCCAGGACACTACAGGTCAGGTGCTGTTGGCTGTAAGACTCTGAAGTTGCTCATTTCATGTTTAGCTTCAGCAGGCAATCTCAGGGCTTTTGGTGTGAGTGAAATTACTTCTTCCTGCAATTCTTTTTACCTACTATAAGGATCTCTTCAGAAGTAAAATTACAAATCAACAGAGACCAGACTGCTATGATATCTTAAACTGATGCCTGAAGTGAAAAATTTAGAGCAGTATTTTGTCTGCTTATGTAGCAAAATTCAGAACAGTTTCTTTTCAATTTTAGTTTCAGGAAATATATTTATTGTGTTTCATCTAGGAGCTAATAGTTAAAAATGATTGCTGTCTTCTCTGTAGACCAATGATTTCATAATCTCAGAAACTGCTGACCTGCTATAAACTTCTCACTAGCAATACAGTGCCCTAAAGAGCAAATGTAAGCCTGCTGTCAGCTGGTGTGCTGCTTTGTGGCTTTTAAAGCATTTTTTAGACATAGTCCATAAGATGTTCCTCTATGCAGCCCTCATGTGACATAGAAATCCACTGACCATAATTTCAAGACCTGTCCTGTGTGCTGCACATGCTCTGATTAATTGAATAACTAATGCAAAATATTATTCACTTTTCATTCAAAAAATGTGATTTAGATAATGAAAACATAATGGAATTATTTTTCAGGTATTATTTGATTTTATTTTTCTCACAATTTCTGCCCTGGTGGACTTCACCCATTTCTCAGAATTGGATTTTCCCTTTATCAAAGGGAGTTCTGATTGTACCTACTATTTTTGTTCTGCTTCAGAAATCTGAGAGCTTGATTTATTTGAGGAAAGAGAAAATCTAATAAAACGCATCAGAAGGGCAGAAGCAGTAATATTTGCTAACTAGTAAACATGTGCAGATCCTACTGTAGTTGATGGCTCATTTGAACTAGAATCCTCCTTTCATCCATCATTATCTGCCTACCTCCTTCCTGAATGGATCTGATGATGATTCTGTATTAAAATTTCAGGCCATGATGAAAATTAATTTAAAAAACAACAAACCCAACCAAACAAAAAACCTCAAAAACAATCAAAGAAACAAACAAACAGGCAAATAAATAAATAAAAGAGGCCAAATGAAAACAGAGGAAAAGAAGAAAGCAAAGGGGAAAAAACAGACTCTGCAATTGACACTATAGTATATGTTAGAAATTCATATTAATATAGAAGCTATATCCAAATAGAGCTCTTCCCAAATGTATTAAGCAGAGACCTCATGGCACAAATGGTTTGTGGAATCATAGAATCAGATAATGGTTTGCATCGGAAGGGATGACCTTTAGAGGTCATCTAGTTCCAACTTCCCTGCCAGGGACATCTCCCCTCCCACAGACATCTTTCACTAGATAGAATTACTCAAAACCTCGTCCAACCTATGCTTGAACAATTCCAAGGATGGAGCGTCCGCAGCTTCTCTGGACAACCTATTCCACTGTCTCACCACGCTCATAAAAGGATGTCTTCTTTATATTCCATCTGAATCTACACTCTTTAATGCTAAAACTGTTACCCCTCTTCTGTCACTAAAAGCTTTAGTAAAAATCTCACTGTCTTTCTTATAAACTCCCTTTCTACACTGAAAGGCTGCAATAAGTTCCCACTGGAGCCTTCTCCAGGCTGAACAACCAAGCTAATCTACTCCTGCAATGAATGGCACTCCATCGCCTCCGGTCTCTGCCTTGGGAGTCAGGAGCTCAACAGATGTGGGAAGTGCAATTTTCAGTGCAAACTGAGGCAGAAAAATGGAGTACCTCAGCCTTTTTCATGTCAGTTGTCACAAAATTTCTTGTCTGATTTATTGCAAGGGTACATTTTCTTTAATCTCCATTTTTCTGACTAATGTACTGTAGAAGCCCTTACTATTATTCATGTACCTTGCCAAATTTAGCTCCAGCTGTGTCTGGTTCCATCCTTACACTCCCAGGCAGTATTCTATTTTTGCCAAGATACTTGTGCCTGCCTATGCACTTCCTTCATGTATTTCACTATGATCAGGAGGTCCTTACTCACTTGTGCTGGTCTTCTGGCTTCTGTGCTCAATTTCTTGCACATTGCAAGTGAGAGTTCTTATGCTCTAAGAAAAATGTCTTTGACTAGCTGCCAGCTCTCTTCTGCTACTTTACTCGTGAGGGTAGTTTCCCAGTTCAACTCACATATTGTCCCAAGACAGTCAAGAGTCAGCCAGCACTGATATATCCAGTCCCAGAAAGGAAGATTCTTCCTGCTCCCACAGTGAAGAAACAGACTATAAAATCAAAAGCTACATTATCCAAGGGATTTAGTAGTTGAGGTTGTTCAAAGGATTTAGTACTTCGTGATGGTTGATTTACAATCAATTAGGGATAAAGAAGGAAGAAATAGCTCCCAACCATAATTATACAAGCTTCTACGGTGTGTATGGATTATTATCTTCCAGTATGAACCACATCCCCAAATGATGAAGCAGCAGATGAAATGCAGGTTTTTATATCAGATCACACACACATGAGAAAAAAATATTTCAGTCAATTTTAACATCACCATTTCCATCAGTTACGCTTCTGATAATATAACAGGCATTTAAAATCATGATGGTTCCATTCTATTGCAGAAAGCTGCTTAAGGCTATTAGAGGCAGCAATGACATCTCTAGTTTGTGAAGTTCCTTCAAGGTAAGTCATCACAGACTGAAATACTGTTCTAGAGGAGTATGAACCAGTTCTTGCTCTGTTTTTGTACTTGATCCTAGGAAAATGCTGTAGGTCACTCTCAGGCACAGGAAACGGGTTAGGCAGATCTTTGGTCTGACCTAGAGCGGTTGCTCTCATACTATACCACTCTTTACTAACTAGCTGTGTGAAGATTGGCTGCAATCTCTGCCAATCTCTGTAGAAGCTAGGACTCTGGAAGGTGACAGAAGAATGCTCAGAAACTGCAGAAGTGGATCATGTCTGCATATGAATGTAAGGCAATCATCAAGCATGAGACTTCAGTATTCACTCTTCCATATGTCAATGTCAGTCCAGCTATTGACCAGAGGTGGCTGAACATAGAGTCCTTGAACAACTTGTTTCCCTGGTGATACAGCAATGCTACATCAAGGTATATGAAACTACATGACTCCTCATGGTAGGATAACATCAATCAACACTGCAGCTTGCCTTTTAGTTTTTCAGTTAACAGGGATGGGTCATGTTGCTCTTGACACGTAGAACCATACTTTATGGAATGCAACATTTCTTCAACATTCAAAAAGGAACAAATTAAAGACTATTACAGTTTTGTGTGAATGAAGACCAAAACCATCTGGGCAACATCCCAAAACAGCTCTTTGATGTTATTGTGCTATCCTCATCCTGAGCTCTGTCTCAGTCTCTCAGCTTCAGCTGCACACCGTATGTCCATTAAGTCCTCTAATAGCTCACTAGCAAGTGAATCTTGCCCTGGCAATGTGAGTTCTAAACACCTTACCACAGAAATAGTGACATTTATTACTGGTGCTAAGAGGAGACATAAGTGAAGTCACCCAGCTTCTGCAATGTTTTCTGTTGTCATGCAGCTGATGAGAGAAGAAACAGTTGGCTCTGAAGATGCATCAACGAGACAGGATATAAGGAAAATATCACATCACTCCCTTCTCCTTCATACTTTCGTGCATCTGGCTGTAAGCATCCCTGTATCTCCAGAACTGTTCTTAAGAGGTAACAACTGCACACTCAGGCAAAAATACATGAAGAACCATTCAGCTATGTTTATTCTGGAAGCACCTCCCCATTTTACGGGTTTTGCTTAAAGTAAACTCTTTTATATTTTCTGCAATTCTTTTTCAGATCTCTTCCTTTTCATTTCATGAGCATGAAGAAGGTGCATGAAAACAGTCATAATAATAGACTGTATGAAGCTCTGTGTACCTTGATGGTAGCTAAAAGGAAATATTTCAGGAAAAAATGTGGAAGAGCAATAAGCACATAATGATAATGTCCTCACACTATCCTTTTCCCAGGATCCAGGCACCCAAATTAATGGCTGTTTGATTTATTCTATATCTAATTAAAAATCCAACCGACCAACCAACCAACCAAACAAAAGAAACCAACCCAAAACCAAGAAACCAACCAAACAAAAAAAACCCCAAATACCACAACCTTTCATAGAATCGTAGAATTCTTTTGATTTGAAACTACCTTTAAAATCATCAAATCCAAATATTGACCTAGTATCTCTATGGTCATTAAACCATGTCCAGAATTGCCATGCCTACATATTTTTTTAACATCTCTGGGGATGGTGGCTCCACCACCACCATGGACAACTTGTTCAATGCCTGACCACTCTTTCAGTAAAAAAAAATTTAAAAATCCTAATATCCAATCTAATCCTGCCCTGGTACAACTTGAGGCCATTTCCTCTCATTCTATCACTAGGGGGAAGACACCAACATATACTCTCCTTTCAGATAGTTGTAGAAAGTAATGAGGTCTTCCTGGGACAAGAGATCCAGTTTTGCTACTGGATGAATCAGAACATGCAAGCCAAGTTCTGATTCATCATAGAAATTATTGTTGACAATTCAAAATGGGTCTCTGCTTTCTGCAAACACTTTTTTCCCCCTTTCTTCTTTTTAACCTTTTTGCCTCTCATCATGGCAATTTTTGATTGATCCAAAGCACCTTGTAAATCACCAACTGCTCACAATTCATCTGTTATCAAAACTCTCAATGCTTAATTTGCAATAAAATCTATTTGTCTTCCAAATGTACCTGCTTCCTTTCAGTTCTTTCTCTTTCCCTGTCTTATTTCCTTTTTTCCCTTCTAATTCAAATATGGCTCAAAGCATGAATTACTCACAGTCTTCTCATCTCTCACATCTTTACTTATCAAATTGAGGCACAGCTCTTCCCAAGTGCAATGGTTTGTAAACAGTGCCAATTAGACTTCTCTTCTGTTCCAAACCTGGGACAGAGCGGAGAGAGGGAGTGAGAGATGTGCTGCATCACAAATGGGACTTGCTAAATTACGCATGCCAAGGCTCTACAAAAGTCTTATCAAACTAACTCAGTGAGGGGAAAGAAAGCAAGCTAATTATCAGGCTGCACCAGTAAATCAAAAGGAGCAGCCAAATGTATTTTAAAGTCAGATAATTAAGCCATAGCCTAGTAACAGGGGATTCCTGCCTGCATATTCAAGACTTTTTCAACCTCAGATTAAAGGCAAAAAAAGTAATGGCATATGTAAGTTATCTTTATTATTTTGTCCTCTAGTGAAGAAAAAAAAAAAAAAAAAAAGTCACCATAAAATTGCTTGAGTGCTTTGCAAAGAGAAGACAAAATGCAACCTGATATCTTGATTGTCTGACAGTTTTTAAGTGAGTGGTTCTGGAAGTCATGCTGGGAGAATTAGACAAAATACTTTCTTCTGGGCAGTTTTTTGATCTGAGACAATGTTTCTGGTGCAAGGGATATAAAAAAACTCAGTTTGCACACCAGTCAATGTATCGAGGTAAAGCTGCTCCTAAATCACTTAAACAATTGAAAATATTTCCCACTGAACATCACTGCCCCTAAAAATCTATTTGTGAATGTAGATAATTTCAGTATGACTTTGCACTCTGGATTTTAATTCCTTCTTATGGGACATTAGGAGAAGACAGAGACTAAGAATAAGAAATAAAAACCCAGAGAAGAGAGATTGAACAGTGCTTGTAAGGGATATTCCTCCTCTTCAGTTTCTCAGAGCTATCACTTCCTTAGTGTGGATATGTAAGAATACATCTGACCTACATGTGCACCCCACAGTCCATCCAAGCACGTTCAGTAGAGCTGTTGTGTTCATGAGAATAGAACCGAAGCCTAAGTCCAATGTGTCTTGGCAACAATGGTCACTTTTCTTATGTATTTCTGCTTTCTTGTCCAGAAGACTATGTTAGTGTTATACAAGTCTTGGAGAAAAATATTCACTGAATAGACAGTAGATTTGCAGCCTAAGATGTTACAACAAATACTTAGATAGAAACATGTATTTGCATTTCTGTATTTTGAATGCTGGTTTTTTGGGGTTTTGGTTTTTGGGTTTTTTTGTCCTCCCCAACTCTCTGCACTTTCCAAGACACCAAGTTCTACTTCTTCATTTTTAGCTGGGGATAGAAAATGTCCAGTGTGGATACTGGTGAAGCTCCTGAGAACTGGACATTGCAACACAAGTCCTGAGAAAATAGTTTTTAAAGCAGAATTCAGAACATAAGTGTGAGCAACTTTCAAAACTGTTTCTCAAAATCGGCAAAAAACATTTAGCAAGGGACTTTTCTATATTAAAAAAACCCAAACAAAAACAAACAAACAAACAAACAGGCATATAAATTACTAGATCATAGAATCATTAAGGTTGGAAAAGCCCTCTAAGGTCATCAAGTCCATCTCTCAAACCAACACTACCGTGACCACTAAACCATATCCCGAACTGCCACATCAAAACATGTTTTTAGTACCACCAGGAATGGTGACTCCACCACTTCCTTGGGCACCTTGGTCCAATACATGACCATAGATGACCTGGTTAATTTAGCAGCTTAGCATCAAATTATGTCTCTTTTTTCCCTTCTACAAGTTATACTTATGCATAGCTGAGAACATCTAGAAATGCATTCACATTATAATATGTGGAATAAAACACATTCTGTTATAGTCAGAACACAAAGAGTCCTATTAATTAGTTCCACAAGAGTAGAGGAGATGAAAGATAACCTCTGATATGAATCAAAATACAAGTTGTACTTTGCTTTCACAGTAACCACACCAAATCTCTGGACAGGCTAAAAAGAAGCAGCAGCCATAAAGGTGATTTTGAGTTCTGCTTTGTAAAAAATGGAGTTTTAAAGTTACACCTTGTGACTTCAAAAATAAAGATAAAAAAATCCCACCAGTATAAAGGTGCCTGAGGATTTTCTATAACTGGGAAAGGGAATTGCTCATGGGAAGGCTTTCTCCTTCATTACTCATGGATAGCTTGCTATAATAAAAGTTTTAGATTTTTACCACTGATAACTAAATTTAATCCTCATCCATGCTAGCTTCAGGACCTTATAGATTAAGCCCCACTCCCACCAAAACCACATTTAAAAAATAAAGAAAATACTTTCAGTTCTAGTTATGGTCACATTAGAAAGACCAGTTCCTGGGAAGGATAGCTTTCTCTGTGTTAAGGAGTTGTGTGGAGAATTAAATGTACATTTCCAATTCTATCCATTCTCTGCCACTAATTTCTAATTTCTGGCTCTGTGACAAAGCATTTAACTGCATAAAAAATAAGAGGAGGCTACCCAAGTGAAGTTAAAGTTTGCCGGTGCAAAATATCTCTATCATGTCAAGTGGACCTTGCACAAGACCACGAAGAAGTGGCTCCTAACTCAACAGAACAAACTATCTAGACTGCAGAGGGGTCTTTTCTACATGTACAGTTAGAATTTTTTGGCACTTTGAAGTCAAAGAGTGAATCTTTTCAAAAATTGAAAAAAACCGAGATGGAGAATCTGCATCTAGAGTTTAACCACTCTCCCTCTATTCTTTTTTTTATTTAACGTTTAACTTAGAGTTTCTGTGTTTCAGTTTGTGTCAGTAGACTCTCATCCTCAGCACCAGCAATCTAAGAGGTAGCACCAGCAATCTAA
>VWZE01019148.1:50374-78495 GCA_013396675.1 Eubucco bourcierii | reverse complement strand
AGCCCAAACTCTCTCAGCATGTCCTCATAGGAGAGCTCCTCCAGCCCTTTGATCATCTTCGTGGATGCAGTTGACATCCTGCTGCAGATTAACTGCCACCAGTTCTCAGATCAGCTCAGATGTATGTTCAGCAGTTTTTGCTGTGACTGCAGTGTAGATATACTGCACTTTCAAGTGGGAAAGAATTGTGCCTCTCTCCTAAGCAGGGATGAGATTAGAAGCACTAGGAAGGAGTAGTTAGCTGGATGCAAGCATAGTATTGTATAACAGGAGTTTCAATTTGCAGTAATCTTACTTCGCTTCGAACTCTTGATGCTGCAGTCTGTCCCAAGGTCAGGTCATACTTGGGTAAGTGGGAGATGGTGGAACAAATGGTCTGCACAGCTGCACTCCAGACTTGTTGGCTAGAGGACATAAAACTTGGATCCATTTTCTGCAGGCTGCATGCCTTTTTTTTTCAGATCAGAAATTAACAAAGATTAGAATTTTATGCAGCAGTATTTATATATTAATATATTTTTTAAAAATTATAAAGATGTTCTGAACATATGAGGTTCTCTTGTCTTTGGCTTTTTTAATTTTGATTTTGCTCTCTGAGTGCCTTTGGAGTATCTGCAGGGTTTTCTTCCATTTGCAGGGAATTTACATTTTAAATTGCATGTGGTATGCTTTCTTTCCACTAGTCTAATTTCCAAATGCCACTTTGATTATCAGCCTTTTTTTTTTTTTATTTAAAAAAAAAAAAAAAAAACCAACTACAAAAAATAAAGGTACTTTGCTTCTTTTTCTCCACATGGCTTCTGTTTCCCCCCCACCCAGATCTATTTACTTTCCATTATGCTTAAGATCCCTTTCTATTGGCAGATATTTTAGTCATTCCCTTCAATTGCAGATTAAATCTCATTGTCTAATTGCTTCTCTTTTTTAATCTTTATATTTCAAGGGAAATGGGAAGGAACATGCTAGCTGAAATTTTCATATTCTCAAGCTTTAATTGATGTAGCTCTTCACAGAAAAGCAGCTCATTATTTTCTAACTCTTGCTCTTCTCCAAGGTGAACTGGAGGGGATGGAGATCATCCCTTGTCACCAGCAGAAGCCAGGGGCTCTTATGGTCTGGCCCTCCTACAGGGAACCCTATACAGCACCAGCCTCCAGCCTAACTCTTTCATCTTCTTTGGCTTCCCTAATTTGAGTTTCCATGTAATGTTTATTCCTGGCCACCACTGCTCACAGGCACTTTGATCTTTGAAAAACCTCTTGAGAAAAAGCAGTACATCGAACACCAACCACAAACACTGTCTCTGTTTCTTAATGACATTGAATAGCTTTTCTAAAATGAGTGCGTTGTACGATGTAGTTAGTTCTAGGCAAGGCTTCAAAAGACAGAGTTTATGTCAGATGTTATTGGCTCGTAGCCATCTGCCTTGTTGAGGTTGCCTTCTTGCCATGCTTTGTCTACTTGCTTAGAATTTAATATATGTCATGACACAGAATTTTATGGCAAGGAGATCTTGTGTTTGAGTGTTTTCTCCCTTTAGCCAAGTTAAGCACAATTCACAGGTGTAGGCCTTATCAAGGTATCTACTCTGTTGGGTGTGAGTCTTTGTGACTGCCAGTTGTGTTCTGATGAAATACTGGTGACTACCCTTTTGGGAATAATTCTTATTTTAGGAACTTCAAAGCCAGGATTGAATCAAAAGTAATTTGTGTTTAGTGTCTCAACATGATACTGTTAAGGATGGTATGGAGACAAACTCCACAGCCTGATAATATTATGAATACTGCTGATGTTACCCTCCCTTGGAGTGGCTGCTCAGCAGTGCTGATGGAGCTATCCCAGATGCAGCTGCCTAGCAACCTCTCTTGTAAAGTTTGAGACTGGAGCTGTCGGCAAGCACCTCTTCTCATCTGGGTTTTCTTTATTCTATCAGGTGACCATACATTAAAAGCTGTCTCAACTCTTTTGCCCTCAGGATTACTGGCAAGGGTGAGTGTCACCTGTCAGGCCTGGTTTTCATCTTATTGTTTTTTTTTTTTTTCATTTGATTGTGTTGGTTTGGTTTGGTTTGGTTTGGTTTGGTTTTGGGGTTGTTGGGATTTTTTTTGTGGTGTTGGTTTGTTGGTTGTTTTCTGGGGGGTTGTTTGTTTGGTGGTTTTGGTTTCTTTTTTGGTGAATAAGCTACTGCAGTTGTGAAAGTTATGTGGTTTAACTGGATCATGGAGAGTGCCTGAGAGGACAAGTAAATATGGTCAACTTGCACAGATTTCCCTAGAAAGCAGATAGAGAAGAGATAACAAACACAAATGAATTCTCCTACTCTTTTAATATATATTACTGGAGCTCTTTCCTGAGGCATGTCTTGATTTTAATTTGGAGTATTTTTTAAAACATATGCAAAACATATGCAGATAACACTGATTCCTTTTTTTTTTTTTTTTTTACCATGATACTACTTAAGGTACCTCATTTTCTTAAGGTACCACATTTTTCTTGTGCTTTCTGGAAAAAACACTCCAACATCTGCACTTTACTTTTTCTCAGATGGAAAATATTTTGTCTGCCATCTCTTTTCGAGTTCATGTGTCTCCTATTTCTCACTTTACCACACTGGTAATTAAAGTACTTTCTGAAGCAGTGAGATGCTCACAATCCTACAAATCCTTTATTACTGCTGTTGTTATAAGGTATCCATGACCCATTGTGTTACATATTACACAGATGCAAATTTCCAAGTTGCTCAGGATTGACTTTTGTATGTACAATTAGATTGAAATGTCCCCAAATTCTCAGAGGTTAGCAATCAATTGTGCCTGAAGTTTGGATCTCAGAAACCTGTTTTTCTCTGCTTTCCAAACACAACAACGCATGCCCTGGTTAGTGGTTCTGTGTCTATCCCATTGCAAGGCACTGTCTCTGTTCAAGGCACTGATGTTCCCTTCCTGAGCTGCTGTAAGACTGGAAAGCAGGAGGGACACATAAGCACACCAAGGACCTGGAAAGACCTACAATCCTTGTTTTGGGTATAGTGCAAGTCAAATGGTTCTCCAAAAGTTATTCTGTATAAGAAACAGCTCATAGTCTGGACAGTTTAGGTCCCACACTGGCCAGGTGTGCAAAGAGGTTGCATACTGGTATGCCATTCCTATTTGCAGATAAGCAGCTGAAGCACAGAAAGCTTATGTGCCTTGCTCAAAGCAAAGGAGATTTAGTTCAAAACCCAGCTTTGTCCAAATGTCCTCAGTTTCTAAGGCTCACTTAATTCTTAATAATGTTCTAATTTTCCATTTAAAAAGTACTATACATGAATAATACACCGAGTTTATCTTCCATATATTTGTTTACTTTTGGGCACATGTTGTGACATTAAACAATAGGCAGTGCTGCAGACTGTCAACTGCCCTAGCAGCTGTGCTGAGAGTGACTGCAATAGTTTCCAGAACTGACTCCTGGTTTAAGATCTCCTTCTTTATGTTTCCCTCTGTAGTTGCAGAATACTGTTTTTTTCCATTTTTCATTACTGACATCTCACTGAAGGCAGAGAGGTGACGTTGCAACTAATGCTGCTGTGAGGATTATCTGGCAGCTGAGAGACTGATGGCCCTATCACTCTCTTCCTAGGTGGAACAAGCTTCCAGCACTGCAGGAGAAAAAGTGTCTTACACATACCTCAGAAATGAGAGTTCTCTTCTCCTGTTTGTACTCAGAAATGGGTACACAAGCTTCTGGGGGAAGGGATGGAACAAAAGAGAACACACCTTTGAAATTTACTGCTCAGGTGCAAAAAGAATACAGGGAACTTGGAATCCAAAATAAATTTTCTCATAACAGCTACAGAAAAAAAACATAGCTGTTGATAAGTGTTCTTGTTTTGTAAGTGCAACATTCTTTGTCTGCTCCATGTTTTCAGCTCTCAAAAGCTCAGGAGAATTGCTGTGACTGATGTGCTCAGGATTTTTAGGAGCTATGTTCTTCCTTACAGTTGTTTCTTTCCCTTATCTTATTTGTGTGAGGTTAGATGCACACATTATTTCAACCCCAAGAGAAATAGGCCATCTCATTTCAGCATTTCAAAATGAGATGAAAAGGAGACTGAATTAGGTACTATTTTAAGGCTCACACATTAAAGATTCTCCTGAGAGAATGAATCTGTCATTATTTTCAGAGAGGGGTGCAGAATATTAAATTTCTACCCAAAAACTTCAAAAGAAAAAGAACATTTTCTTAAAATTAAACCAAAATTGTTGTTTGCTAGAACCTGTACAGCAAAACTCAGCTTGTTTGCTCCAAATGCAATACAGGTTCAACCTAATGACTTTCTTTCCCTAGGTCCTGGCACAGAGCCTTTGAGACCATCATCTTATACAATGTAGTCAACTGCAGGAGAATCACCTGTGAAGCCTGAGGAGTGTGGGGAGCTCTTCAGTCCCTCCACTCAGTGAAAAAAGGAAAGAAAAACCCAGACATGTCAAAAATGTCACCTCAACTAAGCTGAATTCACCTGTGTTTTTCCTGTTCTGTTTTTCCTGTTCTCTCAAGATGTTTCAGTTTAAAAAAGGAGATCAAAATGAAGGAAACAAAGTTCATTTTTTTCATTAGAATCAGTCTATCAAAACATGAACAAAATGTTCATGTTCCCTTAAACACAGACATCTAAATTCTGCCTCTGGTGAGGAGTCACTCTGACCTCACTCTGCAGTCTGCACTGGTGAGATAAAGAAGCTTGCGGCAAAGAGTTTGCATTTTATTTTCTTTTGAAATGAAGCAGAAAGTCTCCTTTTTGTGGGTGTGAGTTCTTGAGACACCTGAGATCCTGAACCCTTCCTTAAGCACTTGAGGTCTCTGCTGTAGGAGTAGACCTGAAGACTTGGCAGTGCACCATAGCATAAAAAGTATGTTTAGTGAGATAAATTGTGTAAAATTATTCAAGTGTGTTTGTTTTTATTTTGCAGGCTACCATAACTTATTCCATTTAGAAACTCTCAGGAAAATGGAAGAGTGAATTAGCAGTAAAGGTAGGAAAGCCTGGCTGTGATGTTGACAAGGAAAACATCCAGTCCATATTTTCCAAGCACTGTTGACAAGTTCTGATGCTTCTGTAATTGTGAGCATCGGACAAAAAGGTATAATCTTGCACTGGAAACTTGTGGATTTGTTAACTAAGTCATTTCTGTCTTACTAAATTTGCAAAACTAAGAAATAATGCAGCACAAGCCTGCTTTATTCAGTAACAAAGTGTATAAAATCACTCCTGATTAAAGTCAGTGGAAAGGTAGCTGCATTGTTTTGTTCCATTTGTTAGGATTCTTAATGACCAATGTGCAGGCATACTAGATTGTGTTCTTGTTCTGCGCTCCAGCCTAATCAAACACACTTTCCATGTGCTGAGATACCGTAGCTGAGAGAGCAAGACCCGTGTGCTGCTGCCAGCTCATTTATTCCCTGAATTGGAATGATTTGCCTAGCAAAGCAATGGAAAAATTTTCAGGGACATGTCTGTGTAGTTTTAGAAGATAGCAGTACAGCAGGAGCAGCTAAAGAGATGTGTCCTTTAATCAATAAACTGATAACATAGTAAGTTTTACCCATCTGTCTATGAATAATTCGGGAAATAGGTATCGCAGCTCTACATGCAGTGCTGCACAGGTAGAGAATTGTAAGCACCACAAAACTGAGTTCAGGATCCTTTCTTAATGAAACATTATTGGTTCTTTCCTGGATGTTGATTTGATAGTATTTTGTGGCACAAGAAAATCATTATATTTGGGCCCAGTGACTGTTTCCTGGGGATTTTAAATCCATGATGTTCAGTCCTATTGGGAGCTTCCTGTCCTAACAGACTCATGCTGCCCTGTTTTGCTAACCTAGAAGTTGGTTGGACGGCAGTGCTCCCTTCTTTGAAGGGAGAAGGGAGAGGATGGATATTTCCAAACATCTGCTAGGTAGGACTGGGCTGGAACAGACACCTCCTGAAAAGTTACACCTTCAGGATTTTATATGGAAAGAATTAGGTAGTAGAACATGTATTGCGTACAGTTCTGGAGCCCCCGGCACAAGAAGGACATTGAACCGCAGGAGTGAGTCCGGAGGAGGGCCATGAGGATGCTCAGGGGGCTGGAGCACCTTTGCTATGAGACAGGCTACAAGAGTTGGGGCTCTGCAGCCTGGAGAAGAGAAGGCTTTGAGGAGACCTTGTAGTAGCCTTCCAGTATCTGAAGGGGGCCTACAGGAGGGCTGAGAAGGGACTATTTACAAGGTCTTGCAATGCCAGGACAAGGGGCAATGGGTTTAAACTGGCAGAGGGAAGATTTAAACTGAATGTTAGGAAGTTCTGTACAGTGAGGGTGGTGAGACACTGGCACAGGTTGCCCAGGGAGGTTGTGGTGCTCCCTCCTTGGAGGCGTTCAAGGCCGGGTTGGATGAGACCTTGAGCAACCTGTTCTAGTGGGAGGTGTTCCTGCCTGTGGCAGGGTGTTGGAACTAGATGGTTGAGGTCCCTTCCAACTTAAACCATTCTATAACATAGAGTTCTTTTGAAGACAGAACTTGCAAATACTGTCATGTCACTTGGAGTGCTACTTTATGTTGTGACATTCATTGCAGTTTTCCCGGTGACTGCATATATTGCATTTGCAAGCAGGAGTTTATTGCAAATATCCAATGTAGCTCTTTTGATTTTGCCTCTCTGTCACTCCTTCAACCCTTCCCCAAACCAGATGTTACTGTGAAGTGAAATCTCATTTGTTCATGAACTTTCCTTAATGGCTGTGGTGGCATTTCTAATGTTCCTCAGAGGCAAGCACAGCAGCTGTCACTGTAATTGTTTCACTAAGTCAATGAAATACATTTTACCACCAAAAAAAAAAAAAATCCAGGTATAATTTCATAATTATTGTTTCCCTTGTTCAGCTTCAGAGCTGGACAGGCATCCTCATCAGCCTGGTCATTCCCAGTTCCTAAATCTCATCATTCTAGAAAACTCTGCTATGTGCTTTTTGTTGTGTGCGTTGAACAATTATCTCTCAGATTTAAACATTGCTGCTAGAAGAACCTTTCAGGAAACATGCTGATTTCATTTATTTTGTGCTGTTTTAAATTCTCCTCCTTGACCTTATGGAGATCCTTCATACTTAACTCAGATAGATTTTGTGTAAGGCATATTTGAGCACCCTTTCCGGTACAGCTTACTTAAGGTGAGATCTGTCATTTTGCTTTATTTGTTGGGCTTGTGTTTGGTTTTCTGATTTGGTTTGTTTTGTTTTCTGATTCTTCTTGAACAGATCCATGGAAGGAGATTCATGTAAATTTCCTAGCTATGCTGTAGTGCCTTTGGGCTTTATTTTATTTTATTTACTACTGAAGAAGTGAAATGAAATTGATTTTTATCTGCTTTATAGTATAGACAAAGATCAAGTAAGAAGTGAGGCACTCCCTACTTTCTTTGACCTTGGTCCCACCCTTTCTTTACTCTTCACATCTTATGCAAATGCATACTCCAAGCTAATACTGAATTTCTTTCATTAATCACAACACTAATTTATATGAAGTTTGTTTTTAATATCACAGCATATCTTCTCAATAATTTTCCTTCTGCTTATGAAAAATTGAAGTCGCTCATAGCAATCACTCTGTCCTTTTGCACAATTAGCTGCTGTGAAAATATTTTAAGTCATCTATTTTAAAGAACAGAACAGCAACCCTGTCTCTGCAAAGCACTCATAGATATTCAGAGCTTGTGATTCTACTGTGACCTGCTGAAATGGTCATGGTTCATTAGGTCATGGTTTGAGGAGCTGCAGATGTTTGGACATGGTGTTTTAATCTGATCCATTATAGTAATTTAGGCCGGATATGAAACTATGATCTGAGTCCATATCTAAATTCTGAAAATGTTACAGTCCCATCAGTGCTGGAATTATTAAATATTTTGGATATTTGGGTTTGCTGCTTTCTACACTGTCAGTTGCAACTGCCACTACAAAGCATTAATGTCATGATAGCTTTTCTGTTAGCCATTTACAAAATGCCCACAGCTGTAGGCATCATTCTCAGGGACACACAGAAAACCAATTGTGGGGCAGTATTTAGTAGCAATGTGTTAATTTTTAAATACTAATTGAGAACAGCATTGCTGAAATTAATAGCTGTTGCTAAACCAAACCTCAGAAGTTATGTGACTTAAACTTTGATTCCAGTAAGCTTAGCAGTAGCCTGTGGGAAATACAGAAACCATGACTAAAAATTATTTCAGATTTTAGAAGGGGCCTTTAAAGAGTTAGAGATATGACTTTGATATATTTGAGAAAAAATAATTACAATGAGCAATGATTTCCAGTTTTGGTTTAATATATTTGTGCAGCATTCAGTCTGTGCAATCATCTATATTTTTCCAAATTCGATTAGATAATGAAACGTCTGGATTCAGAAAAGACCGTTGCTTGTTACACTGTCTCTGGGGAAAAGAGAGTCTGGTAGAAGATTTTTATTTCATTTGGCTGCTGTTGACTCATCCAAGGACATGGACTTGATGGATCAGGTCCAGAGGAGGGCCACAAAGATCATCAAGGGGCTGGAACACCTCTCCTATGAGGCTGAGGGAGCCGGGATCATTCAACCTGAAGAAGAGAAGGCTCTGGGAAGACCTAATAGCAGCCTTCCAGTACCTGAAGGGGGCGACAAGAATGCTGGAGGAAGATTGTTTACAAAGGCCTGTAGTGATAGGATGAGGAAAAATGTGTTGAAATTAGAGAATTAGATTAGATTAGTAGATTAGTTGAAATTAGATTTAGATTGGATATTAGGAACAGGTTCTTTAGGATGAGGTTGGTGGAACACTGTAACAGGTTGCCTAAGGAGGTAGTTGAGGCCCCATCCCTGGAGATATTCAAGGTCAGGCTCAACAAGGCTCTGAGCAACCTGATCTAGTGGGGCATGTCCCTGCTGACTTCAAGGGGTTTGGATTAGATGACCTTTGGAAGTCCCTTTCAACCCAAATCATTGTATGATTCTGTGTTATTTAAATTTACATTAGAAGTAAGCCTGATACTGAACAATACCATGTTCAAAGAAAAAGAGAAATATAACATGGACAATTTCATATTATGATGATGAGACAAATGCCTACAAAACAAAATTGTTGCAGGAGTTTAGGTTTTTTAGAAAGCAAAAGCAGGAAAAATAAAAGGTCCTGAATTGGATCTTGAATCTATGACTGCATCATGGTACATATCTCAAAACAGCATTTCCTCATCTCACAGACTTTTTCTGCTATTGATCAATCCTTTCTATTTCTCAGTGATTCAGATTCCTTGTTTATATCTGCATCTGTCTAGCTGTTTCAGGACATGAAAATTCATTCTTGATAGCACAGATATGTTCTCTTGCAAATATCACAGTGGAATTTATAAAGTGATGTTTACCCATGCCAGCTGAGCAGCAGCACCCAAAACTGGCTATTTATGTGTTCAGTGAAGTCAGTGCTAAAAAACTCCCAAAACATATGTTTTGTGGGGTCTTGATGTGCTTGTAATATATATGCCTGTGTAATTTGTTCTGGTGATGAATTTATAGACGTCAGAAAATTTTAATAAACTCAGACATATAATTTATCCAATGGGCAGCTAATCCATGATAAGTGCAATGGACCTCAGGAAGGAAACTGCAAGTTATTACCCATGATAACAAATTGGTGATATTATCTTGCTTTTCAGTGTCTTCAATTTTCCTGATTTAGTTTTGATAATTCAATTAATCAAAGAAAATGATCCCTTTTAAAATTTGCTTGCTTAGCTACTACTCACTGATGATATTAAAAAGTAGGTATACCAACTGCAGTACTCGCTTTTCAGCATGAAAAGTATTTGCATGTTTCTTTGGGTTTGATCTAAATTGTGACTTAGTGAATGCCAGGCTGTTATTTTTCATCAATTCCTTCCACTCTGACAAATGAAAATGCTATAGCAACTTTGTATCAAAAAATACTTCAGACTTATTGCCTCTATCTACAGATACTAATCATAGAATCATAGAATGGTAAGGCTGGAAAGGACCTCAAGGATCATCTAGTTCCAACCCCCTGCCATAGGCAGGGACACCTCCCACTAGTACAGCTCACTCAAGGCCTCCTCCAACCTGGCCTTGAACACCTCCAGGGAGGGAGCAGCCACAACCTCTCTGGGCAACCTGTGCCAATGCCTCACCACCCTCACTGCAAAGAACTTCCTCCTAACATCCAGTCTCAATCTCCCCTCTGCCAGTTTAAACCCATTGCCCCTTGTCCTGGCATTACAAGACCTTGTCAATAGTCCCTCCCCAGCCTTCCTGTAGGCCCCCTTCAGATACTGGAAGGCTACTCTAAGGTCTCCTCAAAGCCTTCTCTTCTCCAGGCTGCAGAGCCCCAACTCTCTCAACCTGCCCTCATAGGAGAGCTGCTCCAATCCTCTGATCATCTTCATGGCCCTCCTCTGGACCTGCTCCAACAGTTCCATGTCCTTCCTGTGCTGAGGGCACCAGAACTGCACACACGTAAAGATGTTTTTTACTGTCCAGGTTCACCTTTTTCCATGTGGAGTCTGGACAGAACCATAGAAACTTGAACATCCTTATCCCAGCTACGCATATTTTGAACTGCCCCTGAAAGCCAAGTTTTGCCTACCTCTTTCTGTGGGCTTCCATACAGTGAGACTTGATTCAGCTATTCCTGGTTATTCAGAGAAATGTTCAGATAATTGTTCAGATTATTCAGATAACTTAAGGGAAAAAAAAAAAAAAGAGGAATTTTGACTGCTTTCATCCTTTTTTTTGGAGACTTAGAGTAGTCAGAGAAAAATGGGTCAAATCTCAGAAGACATTTAATAAAGCAGATATTGACCCAATTCAGTGGGAAAGAAACAAAAAGATGAGACCCAAAGAAGCCATCCAAAACTGAACGTTCTCCAGTACACTGTTCAAGTCACTATTAGAAGCAAAACTTTCTTGTCCTTATACAAACTCATTAAAGGATTAATTATATAATCCTTCCCCCAGGTTAAGTATTAAATTGGTTTCTAGTAATGCAATCAGTAATGTACAACAGTATCTCTATTTTAGAGGTAGAAACAAGTTCATACATCCAAAATATTTTGGTACATTGGAAGTTCAATAAATTGAAAAGAAAATTTATTACCTAAAAAATAAAATCTACGTTATATTAAAGGTTATTGGTGTTGGATGCCTCTAATCCTTAATTGGTCAAAAAGCAACACATTAACTGAAGGATATGGGGTCTGTGTATGGGGAGATGCACGTAGACACACAGAGAATAAGGGTTAATGCACTAAGGGCTGGCAGAAATGCAAAATAAACATTGTAAAAACCACACAGTGCATAATTCTGCATTTGAATAATTAGTTCTGAAACTGGCACTCCAGAGAAGCAACTGTTTTATCCATCTCTCCATGATCTGATTATGTGTGATCATAAATCAGCCTTCCCATCATCACCTTTTTCCCAGATAGCAACTGGTTACAAGAAGATCAATCTTTTGCTGGAAATACTTTCATTTAAATGATTCATAGGACCATGTTTATTATGAGAAAAAAAGTTTACATGAATTTGTACAATTCGTTTTGATTCATTGACTTTCATTCAAATTGGGAAAGAAAATAAATGTTGGAATGAGTTGTGAAGGAGATGTTCCATTTTCTGGCCAGCCCTAGGCTTACCATCAATTATTCACAGTAACACTTTATAACTTTTGGTAAATTTTTCTTACAACAACCCTGCAAATTTGATGGAGATTTCTATAGTAAATAGAAGGGGAAAGCAGATATGGAAGGTTATTTGCTCAGAAATTACACAGGAATGAGCTGCAAATAGAGCAGCCATGAACACAGCTGACACATGGCATGACCTCAGCTGAGAGATGAGCTAATGAGAGATTTCTTATTGAAAGTATAAGTCTTGATTACTCCAAGTGGACAGCTTGGTTATTGTCCTAAAAATTGTAATGGATTTACAGTCCACAGTGGGCTGAGAGGAGAAAGGATGCAGTATGTACTGGCATACATATAAAAGACATAGATTAGAACCAAGTGCCTAAAGGACAGCCAGGAATGGTTTCCTAGGTCATGTAATGCTGGACTGCTATGTGTAGTCCAAGGCCTTTAACTGATCTGTTATTAAGTGTCCATGGAACAGATAGGCTCATCATGGACTTCTTAGGGAAAAGGTGAGTTTCCTCATGTAAATTTCTGTGCTAATAATTTATCTTCAAGGGATGTAGCATTTTAAGGTATGAAAGATGTTTCTG
Source organism: Eubucco bourcierii (assembly GCA_013396675.1). Taxonomy (NCBI): domain Eukaryota; kingdom Metazoa; phylum Chordata; class Aves; order Piciformes; family Ramphastidae; genus Eubucco; species Eubucco bourcierii. The sequence continues at coordinate 66,206 of VWZE01019148.1, read as the reverse complement.
GTAACTCTTCTCCATGATGCACTTGCAGCCTCCAACTGAATTTCTTGATTGTGTTCAGCAGACTCTTGCCTATTTACATGGATCCCAGGACCATGCCTTTTCAAAAGGGGTTCAAATATACAGAAAGACACACAGCAACTAGAGAAAAATATACATTAAAGTTTTCTTGTGGTCTCAGTACTTGTTTCATTGTTCTAATAATATCACAGTTGTTGAAATGAAATTGTCAGAATGAGGACCATAAGGGAGATTTAAAGGCCTTTAAGCAATTTACTCCTATTGAGTTAGCCACCTGAATATCCTAAAAAAACTGACCCTCTCTTAAAAAAAAAAAAAAGCTTCATTAAGCTCTAAATGCAATATGCAAATCGTCCCTATAACCTCTTTCTTTTTACTGTCTGATTTTGCATAATGTAACAAGAGCGCTTTGAGATTCATGCTGTGCTTAGTTTGTGCTGGGCAAGCCATACATGCACTTGCATTGCAGAACAGTGATACAGCTTTTCCTTTCCTCATGTAAGGCCAGATCATTTAAACAGCAGCTGTCTTTCTTTTGAGGGGAAAAAGCAGGTTAGTTACAATTATTAATAAAAAACTACACAGATTTTTTTTTCCTTCTATCCACTATGTGAAACTAGAATGTGTCAAGTAAAAGATTCTCCTGGGAGAGTTATTAGCCATTTTGTCACAAAATCAAGTTTAAAACTTAATTATGTTTACAAAATGCTTATTTTAGCATAAACATTTTTAAAGAAACTTGATGGAAATAAGCCATCTTTTGGCTGAGATTTCTCCTAGGAAGCTTTTGTCTTTCAAAACTAATTAACTGCTCTCAATCAAGGTTAACGTGCAGAAATAAAAAGCCTTTACAAATTCCATATCAGGCTTTCCAAAGTGCACTGAAGTCAGTGGGGAGCTGCTTCCCTACTTCAGTAAGCAGTATTTCAGATCTGAAAGGAGGGCAGGTTTGAGAAAAAGGATTACCTGCTTCTTTAAATGGAACTGATTTAAACCCTTCCTTCTCCTCCCTTCTTGCTCTTCAGAGGCCAGCTGAGCAAAACTCCAAGCAGTTTTGTCTCCACCGAAGCAGGCTGTAGAGTGAAGTATGAATTACTCCTGAGAGTTAATCAGTCTGTTTTTAAGGTATGTTCACTACCCATTTGCAAGTATCCTTTTGGTGTATTCTGGCTCTTGTTTCTTGCACCTAGCTGCTGCTCAGCTGCAGCTGTTATCTCCAGCAGTGCTCTGGAGCACCGTCACACTATGGTGAATGAAATCAGGGTATTTTCTTACAGTGGTGATTTCCACTCAACTGACGGTATAGGCTACTACAGAAATAATTACTTGCTTAAGTATTATTTACATCAACAATCCTGTATTTTCAAGAAATGGGATATAATGTTCAAGGTTAGTGACTTGTGGTTCCCACTGCATATTCCTATCATACAACCAGGTGAACAGCAGGTGTATTATGCAGAACATCCTCTACCAGAATAAATCCATAATTGAAATGGACATTGATGTCACTGAACAATTTATCTTCCTTAAAAGGGTTTTGCTTTACAAAAGAAGGTAATTTAGTCTGGGAAATTAAATTGATAGCCATGTGGGAACATTTGTCTAATTCACTTACAGAGTTGTATCATTAAGCATGATTGTTTGATCAATATTTACAAAACAGTGGAATTTACTCAGTTGACAGATGTCAGAGTTCCTCTCCTCATTACTGAAAGTAGATTCTTTGTGGCTAACCTGCAACAGCAGCTCCCTCCTTAGAGACTCAAAATGCTAATGTGGTATTAATAATGGATTTACAAATATGCAGCACAGTCTTCTACAATCTTTTAGTAGGCAACTAACTCGGGAATATCTCTTCTTAAATACTTTATATTAATATGTACCAAATACAGAACTTTTGTATCACTTTGTAGCACTGGATATAACCCAGAGGATGCTAAATCTACTGCATTTAACAGCTAAAGAAATAATTACTTCCGTTGTGTTCTATGTATACTAGCAAAGAGAGTGCTTCAGAGAAGGAGATGCTACAATCACATGTGTGTTTCTAGGACTGCCTATATTTCATAGAATGGTAAGGTTGGAAGGGACCTCAAGGATCATCTAGTTCCAACCCCCTGCCATAGGCAGGGACACCTCCCGCTAGTACAGCTCACTCAAGGCCTCCTCCAACCTGGCCTTGAACACCTCCAGGGAGGGAGCAGCCACTACCTCCCTGGGCAACCTGTTCCAGTGCCTCACCACCCTCACTGCAAAGAACTTCCTCCTAACATCTAGTCTAAATCTCCTCTCTGCCAGTTTAAACCCAATTAAAGTTTTCCCTTTAATTGTGCCAGATTATTAATCCTGTATTAGTTTTACTCTACTTCCACTCAACACTTTTGCTTCTTGTGTCAGTAGAAACTGAAAGACCTCTGGAACCCTAACCCATGACTAATGTATTTCAGACCTCTATGAGAAATTATTCAGGTAAAAAAAAAAATCCTACATGTTCATACTTAAATAATGATGGCTTCAGAACTATCATTGATTTCATTAAAGCTTTCCTTCATTCCTGCAATATTCTGTATTCAGCTGTAACTTCTGAGAATCATGCTTATAAATCATTGCAAATGTGTTATTTGATCTCAGTTCAGCATTATCCTGTTTTGGGGAGAATCTTTTTTTATCAGCTGTCTAGAATATAGAGAAAGTTTATCTCTTCCTCTGTTCTTAAGCAAAATTCACTTTAAAAGAAACTTTCTTTTTACCACAGCTTTAGGGAGTTCTTTGTAAGATTTGTCACTATCAGCACTTTGGAGTCTGGGTGCTGCTAAGAGGTGTGGTACACTGTATATACACCATAAAGCATAATCTCAGATTTTGGTCAAATAACTTTGCATAAGAAATTTGGAATACTTAGTACTAAAAATGTCTGAGCTCATGGTGGAATATGAGCTGCAAAACCTGGTAGATATATTTGCATTTGGATGTGGAATTCAGAAGAAGGAGCTTTGTTCTTTTCTGTTTTAGGCAAGAAAGCTGTTTCTGTCTCATTTGGTAGAACCTGGTGTGGTTCCAATGAAGCAATGGTGATTTGGGGCAATATACTTCTGTTTAGCAAACACACTAATAGAAGAGAAAGTCTTGTTTAAACAGCATGGATTTTTTTTTTCCTGTGAATCCCAAATTCATTATTTTCATATTTGTACCTCAGACTTTCACTGAATTACTGTGTGCAAAACTGGAGATTTTTTTTTTCCGATGCAAATCAGTCCTGATTTACACTTGCATCAGATTTACATTCTTTATTGATTCTTAGAAATTTTGATACCTTCTCTATCTTTTTTTTCCTCCTCTCTCCCTCTTCCTCTCATTCTCCCCTTTTTTAAAATTAATCAAATTTCTTTTCATAAGTTTTTCTGTACCTTGGCCTGATTTAAAAAAAAAAAGGTGCAGTTACTTCTGAATGACAAGCAACACTGGAGTAGTTTCCTGCACTTCCTTTTTTCCCCCTCACTTGGCTTGCCTTCTGCAGTTAAAATAATTTATTTTCCACTTACATAATTTTATGTTCTTCTTAAACCAACATGTGCAAATACATAAAACAAAAGTAACTTGGCTAGCTTTCATTGACATTTGAAACCAGAAGCATGACTGCATTAGGTAAAATATGTCTTTCTTTTCACTACATTTTTCATTTTATTACTTTTTTTCATATTGTAAATAGTTTTTTAAACAGTAACTACTTATCAATGAACCAAATATTATGATGCTTTGAGATGCCCAAACATCATAGTAGATATAGTACATCTGTGTGTCCTATAAGGAGTTACAGCAGTGTTAGCTGTAGGTTTGTTATTGAGGGGGCATGGTTCCTGCCTTTGAATGGTATACAGTGGTATGACTGACACCTGACCTTCTTGCCAGTGTTTGCTGAGCATTTATCATGCAAATGGTAAATGTCAAGCCTATAAAAGTATTCCACTGTGCACAGAATATGGGGACAAGGTATGCAGAGTCTCATCCAACTCCCTCCTCTCTCTAATTAGTAAATGTGAAGGTGAAATGGAGCCAGATTTCTACCTGTTCCTCATTTTTTCACACTCAGCTGTTTCAGATTAGGAGTTGAAAGAATTACTCTTCTCTGTAGCCTATTTGAATCTAAGGCCAGTATATCATACTTGGAATGAACTTCTCTTGAGTAAGAAGTCAACCCTAGCTGAAATCTGTTTTTTCATATCTTTTGAGTTAAGCCATTCAGATTTCTTGAGTTGGTAGTTAGGTATGAATACAAATACTTCCTGTGGTCCTATACTCAAATTCAATTTCTTTAGGTCAGTGTACCATGAAGAATCAACTCTAGGATTTCCAGGTAATGGATTGCCATATGCTTGAACTTGTGACTTTAATTAACATTGTCAAATCAGTGCTTTTGAGAAGTGTATTTCTTCGATTTCCTTCTATTCTCTTTGGTCCTGGCTTGAAAGTAGGAAAATAAAGACAGACATGGTGATAGATTTGACAGCTGACCTATTACTCTCCAAGAAAATGGTATAGTGATGGACCTTCTCTAATAAGAATTCAGAAGGCATTAACGTCACTTTCAATCTAACAAATGCTTGACCTTTATTATGGTCTTACAGAAATGATAGCTGCTCATACTCACTCTTCAATTTTAAATGCATGCTGAAAAACATTTAAATGTGGGAAGCCCACAGATTCAAGGCAAGTTCAAGAAATTGCTTCTGACTTCAGGCATTTTGATTAATTTATGAATGGCAGACTAAGCTGGCTCATGTTGAAGGTGGCAATCTAAGGGACTAAAAAATCCATTTCATAAAGATACATAGAAGGCTTTCCCTTTGGGAAGCTATGTTATATGATTCTGTGCATTTTCATAGGTGTACTTTTATTCCAGGTTCTGGGAAGAAAGCCAGAAGTTTAATCCCATTTCATAAGTGATTTGGTCCAAATTTTATATCCAGAAAATTAAATGAGAGTTCTGTGATGGAGTTCAGAAGAATTGGGAATTGACCTCTATCTAATATCTTTCAGAATAATTTATTAAAACTATTTTGCTTTTTCTGCTCTTGCATTGCCAATGCAAATTTGTGCATTGGGTATCAGACTCTGGGGCAGAGAGGAGAAGCAGCTAAATAATGATTGAAATTCCAATTATGTTAGCTTTATGCTTAATTCATATCGCTTATAAAAACAATTCAATGCAGGGGTTCATGACAGTATAGCAAAATGTTACAGAAAGGACCATATCTGCATAGATGTGATAAATAAAAGAGTTTGAAAAACATAATGCCCAGATCTCAGTGCATCAACATATAAGGCTAGATCCAAAGCTCCAGAGAGAGTTTAAACTCACTCTTGTATTAGAATTTTATTGTACAAAAAAAAAAAAATGCTTAAAGGATGGAGCAAGTTTAGTATTAAATAGGAACTTTTATAATACGTTGCATAAGTGATTAATCCTCAGCTGTGCAATTCCACCTTGCTTTCCTGTTTAAACTCTCCTTGAGGAACTTCTTAAGCTTATTAGAACTCGTTGCTTTATTGAACTTCTGTGATAAAGTATTTCATGTGATTAGCCCTTTGTCTCCATGGCAAAGTATAGTTATTCTAACCAAGCAGCTTTGCCTGTGACACTCACTTGAAAATCTCATTGATGCTTATGGAATCGCTCATACTTGGCAGGTAGCGAGGTACTTAACAAATTCCAATTGAATGTAAGTGTATGGATTAACTTAATACACAGTCAATATTGTTATAATGAATGGCTCCTTTAATGAACAGGCAACTCTCATTCTTTCAGATTAGGATTTTCAAAGTAGTTTTGAGGCATTAATGTTACATTTCAACAGTGCTTTTAGGATAATGGGGTACCTAACTTCCTTCTGTGCACATTACAAATCCTCACTAATTTTGTCTCTTAGATTTGTAGGCAGAGAACAGGGAAGAGAGTAAGAAAGTTGGGGGTTCCCAAAACTGTTTTCATTGTTTTGAAGAGTTTCCAGTCCTAAGTCACAGGAAAGACATGGAGCGAGTCCAGAGGAGGGCCACAAAGATGATCAAAGGGCTGGAGCAGCTCTCCTATGAGGACAGGCTGGGAGAGTTGGGGCTCTGCATCCTGGAGAAGAGAATGCTTTGAGGAGACCTTAGAGTAGCCTTGCATTATCTGAAGGGGGCCTACAGGAAGGCTGGGGAGGGACTGTTTACAAGATCTTGTAATGACAGAACAAGGGGCAATGGGTTTAAACTGGCAGAGGGGAGATTTAGACTGGACGTTAGGAGGAAGTTCTTTGCAGTGAGGGTGGTGAGGCACTGGAACAGGTTGCCCAGGGACGTTGTGGCTGTTCCCTCCCTGGAGGTGTTCAAAGCCAGGTTGGACGAGGCCTTGAGTGAACTGTACTAGTGGGAGGTGTCCCTGCCTATGGCAGGGGGTTGGACCTGGATAATCTTTGAGATCCCTTCCAACCTTACCTTTCTATGATTCTATAAGTCAATGAAATTATATTAACTGCTTTAGCTGTCTCTCTTGGCTTGTCAGGTAAAGAGAAATATGAGATTACATGGTTTGGGAAGAAATCATCACAGTCTTGAAGAAATCATCATAGTCTTAGAAATTATACTAGAAGTGAAAAATAATTTGTCCCTCATTCTTTAAATTAGCCTACTCAGACTACTGAATGTCCTTTGCCTTGAGAAAAATTCCTTAGCTGAAAAATCTTTCTATTTTCTTAGGGACACTTGGAACAAAGCTCTTAATACTGTCCACTTAGCAATACACAGGGCTGTTGATACAAATTGCTGGTGACACTTTAAAAAGGAGTTGCTTTGTGCTTCCATTTTCGAAAGTGTATCAGGAGGAGTGTCTGTGTTCATCCTTTTGTCTATATATTGATACATATTTATAGACACACCTGCTTTAAAAGGTGCTTAGTTTAACAACAGTAAAAAGCAAATCATTTAGCACTGAATTTTGATGTGTTACTAAGCATAATGTGTGAAACACAGATTACCTAAAGCCCTTGGAGAAAACCATGAATACATGCGAAGATTTCCTGGATTTGTTGCAGATCTGAAGTGGTTCTGATGTTTAGTTGTTTTTTTTCCTGAGCAAAGCAGAACCTGAGTTAATTGCAGTTGATTATTTCAGTGTTAGAAATCATGTGCCCAGCATGTTGCACTCTTTATGTACTATCACTGCTGCATAAAGATTTAGGTAAAACAGGACTTGAACACAAGAGTTGAAAAAAATACTGCTTCTAAAACAATAAGGGCTTTAAAAATTGTTATTGTCTTGTTTATTAAAAGTCCATGATTTATCAAAACTGTATCTTTTGAAACTAGAAAAGGAGAGTTTGAACAAGGAGATGGTCCCTCAGTTAGCTTAATGGAAGCTTAATTTTAATTAAAACTCAAATTACTATTTTGACTAATTTAAATATTGGAGGGGGAATATTTTAAGAGGAGGGGGGAAAATGCCATCTTGATTCAGGTAGGACAGGAGGTCTCTACAGATAACATCTCTCAGGAGCAGGTGAGCTGTTTGCCAAGCATCCTACCTCAACCTTTGAGGCACTGGATGTTCTTTGGAATTCTCTGTATCTTTCAGGTGGGAAGTTAGGAAGGTACAGAATGACTACAGCCTTCTAATTAAGGACACAGAGATGATCTAATTCTTGAAAGCAGGGTTAGATTGGTTCGTTTCCTTCCTGTATCGGTTTTTATGAGTGTTTGAGCATTGCCTTCTCCCCCAGCTAAGAGTGGATGATGGTAGAATTAACATTTGGTCCTGCAGATGACTTTCTGCAAAGTACTGGTGACTTTCATCTTCCCAAATTAACATGAATGCTATAGTATCACTATCCTTACTCATGTTGCTGTCTTGTGGGTTGGATTGGCATACATCTATACTGCCTGCTTACCTGAACAGCAAGGAGACTTTTCTTTCAGCAGAACGTCACAGCTGAAGGTTTTTTTTATCATTTAATCTGGCCCCATCTGCCACAGGCTCTCAGGTAGAAACAGATATGAAATGCTCTAACTGTTTTTTATATTCAGTTCTAAAAGAGGAAAGGTCACCTAGTCCTGACTCGTAGATGGAAAACTCAATTTGCTTGTTATTTGATAACTTCTTCCCGTTAACCAGAAGACCGCAAAATCACACCGATGTAACAGATGCATTCTACCTTCACAACCAAGTCATAATGCACCAATACTGAATGAAGTCCAGAATGCTATCTTGTCATTGAATGTGCTGAGCACATGCATAAATAACATTCTATTCCATTTCCTGAATGCCAGCTGGGACTCCTGATTGATGCTATTTCATTGAAACTCCCTTGAGAGTTTTCATTTGGGGAAGACGTTACACAAGCATCAAGTAGATGCAGTTACAGCCACAGGCAGCCAAAGTACTTTTGAGAAATGGGTTTCTGAATTCCAGGGGCTTTCAAACCCTGCACATATTGATATAATGATCCCAGCTAAAATGTAAATGGATGATGACAAGTAAAGAAAAGGCAGGCATAATTGTATATTTATTGTGGAGGCAGATGGACAGGAAGATTGACTTATGATTTGAAACAGATCAGTTAGAAAATGAATGCGTAGCAGCAGAAAGAATCTCCACTAAAGAGCAGCAACACAAAATGATCTGTGACTGTTGTATGCTAGTTGTCTTTTTAGTCAGTATATGACACTCACTGCTTTGTTTAGTACCTATGCAATCCACAGGAAAAAAATTAGAATACTTGTATGTTGACTGAGAGAAAATGACCCTTTAAAGTTACTATAACCACAACTTAAGTTGTGGAGATTGTAAATAATAATGTGAAGTGTTTTCCCTCTTGCTCCTCTGAAGAACTTAGATGATTTCAGCACTGTCCTGCAATTCCTTTCATTTTGTACTTCTCTGGTTTGGACTAGTCTTGATTCCTACAGTGGAGAAAAATACACAGTGAGATATGCCCAGACAGCCAACTGAGTCCTGGGCTGCATCAAGAGCATCGTGGCCAGCAGGGCAAGAGAGGGGATTCTGCCCCTTTGCTCTGCTCTTGTCAGACCCCACCTGGAGTACTGTGTGCAGTTCTGGAGCCCTCAGCACAGGAAGGACATGGAAGTGTTGGAGCGGGTCCAGAGGAGGGCCACAAAGATGCTCAGAGGGCTGGAGCAGCTCTGCTATGAGGACAGGCTGAGAGAGTTGGGGCTCTGCAACCTGGAGAAGAGAAGGCTTCCAGGAGACCTGATAGTAGCCTTCCAGTATCTAAAGGGGGTCTACAGGAAGGCTGAGGAGGGGCTATTGACAAGGTCTTGTAATGCCAGGACAAGGGACAATGGGTTTAAACTGGCAGAGGGGAGATTTAGACTGGATGTTAGGAAGATGTCCTTTCCGATGAGGGTGGTGAGGCACTGGAACAGGTTGCCCAGGGAGGTTGTGGCTGCTCCCTCCCTGGAGGTGTTCAAGGCCAGGTTGGAGGAGGCCTTGAGTGAGCTGTACTAGTGGGAGGTGTCCCTGCCTATGGTAGGGGGTTGGACCTAGATGATCTTTGAGGTCCCTTCCAACCTTACCATTCTACGATTCTATGTATTTTGGTACCATAGCAAGCCAAGGTGGCCATTTCTTAGCAACTCTTGCACTGCTTTCACAGTTCACAATGTACGGTGATTAATGCAGTAATTTTCAATTAGTCAATTATTTATTGATAAATTCTTCTTAATCTGTAGGTGGAAAACAAAAATCAAGTAGTGTAGGTTCGTTTCCTATGTCCAGTTTCTCCTGTGCTCTCAGCAGAATGCAAATGATTAGGGTGGTGAAGAAAAGGCGTGAACAAACTGTGATTGCAGCATAAGTAAGAAGAATTACAATTTGATCACAACTTGTTTGAGTCTTTGTGCACAGAAAGCATGGAAATGGTCCTGCAATTAAGAACTTATTTTCTATGGAGATAAAAACTAGGAGAAAGACAGAGGCAATCAAAAAAGGCACCCTGGTGTCTTGATGTCCAGTGGCCAGAAAGCCAATCCAAGCTTTGCAGTCACAATAGTTTTTTGCGTCTGCAGATTGAGCTGCCAAATCATGTGAAAAGTTGTTCATGAAAAAATATAAATGAGAGCATAAGGACATGAAGATTAAAAAAATAAACCAAACCAATCTATTTAAAAAGCAGCATGAAATTGACATTATAGATAGATTTGGGTTGAATTGTGCATTTCCTTTCAGACAGTCTAAATAAAATTTAGTAGAAAAGTTAATATTTCCTTTGCCTCATACAGAATCACAGAATATTAGGGGTTGGAAGAAACTTTGAAAGATCATCAAGTCCACCCTTTCTACCAGAGCAGGATCACCTAGAGCAGATCACACAGATCTGCATTCAGATGGGTTTTGAATGTCTCCGGTGAAAAGACTCCACCACTTCTCTGGGTAGCCTGTTCCTGTGCTCTGTGACCCTCAGTGAAAAGGTTTTTCCTTATGTTCACACAGAACCCCTATGCTCCAGCTTGCACCTTCTGCACCTTTTCCTCTCATTGCACGTCACTGAGCAGAGCCTGGCTCTGTCCTCCTGGTGCTTGCCCTTCACTTCTTTATAACTGAGAATGAAAACACTCTTCAGTCTCCTCTTCCCCAAGCTAAAGAGATGCAGATCACTGAGCCTGTCCTCAAAGATTCTGTAGAAATCACAGAACTGTCAGGGTTGGAATGGACCTTAAAGATCATCCAGTTCCACACACCCCCCCCACCCCACCACTGGCAGGGGCACTTCTCACTAGATTAAGTAGCTCAGAGCCCCATCCAGCCCAGCCTTGAAAACTTCCAGGGATGAGGCTTCCACCACCTCCCTGGGCAACCTGTTCTGGTGTCTCACCATCCTGATGGTGAAGAACTTTTTCCTAGCACCCAATCTGAATCTACACATTTCTAGTTTTGCTCCATTCCCTCCAGTCCTATCACTATCTGACATCCTAAAAAGTCTCTCCCCAGCTTTCCAGCAGGCCCCCTTTAAGATACTGGAAGGCCACAAGAAGGTCTTCTCAGAGCCTTCTCTTCCCCAGACTGAATAACCCAAACTCAGTCTATCTTCATAAGAGAGGAGCTTCAGACCTTTGATCATCCTCATGGCCCTTCTCTGGACACATTCCAGCACATCCATATATTTTCGGTAATAAGCCTGTCCTGGAGGGGTAATTAATTAATGCAAGATTATTTTATAAGATTAATATTATTTATTAATATTCAATATTCAAAACTCTCACCACCCCGATCACTAATTTTAATAATAATTGGTTCTTCATATCAGTCATAGAAACTTTATACAGGTAATAACAGGCTCTAGAAATAAGTAGTAATAATATATAACATTAATTGAACTCAAATGAACTGAAAGAGAAGGTTCCTGTGGTTAGTGTATCACTTGTGGTCACTACTCTGCTTGCCCACTAGATTGTCTCAAGATACTCCTTTCTGCTTATGGCAGAAGGCAATGGTACATTACAAGAGGCTTTAAGTATTTACTCACAAAATATCTCCTGACTCCTGGGGCTAGCTACAGCTTCAGACAGTACCCAAACACTTTCAGGGAATTCTGCTACTGTCTTGTCATCTACTGAGACATCTGATTCTTCCCAGGCTACAGGGTGGTGGGGAAAGGAGGCAGACAATCTCTGACCTGATTCTGATCTCCTCTGGATGATCTGTGTATCTCCAGGACTTCCCATCTTGGCAGGAGGTTTTAAGGTGCAGGCAGGAGGTGTTAAGGTGCAAGCAGGATGTCTTGAGATGTGCAGTCTTGGAGTGATGTCACCCTGGCTGTGCAGGCTGATTGTGTGGAGTCATTAGGAGCCTGTTCCTGGTAAACTCTTGGAAGGCAGTTTCCAGGCAGTTCAGATTGTAGTGGAGGCCGTAGCAAGCATGGATACAGTGGCAGAGCACATTGTGTCACCTGCTCATCTTCTTTTATCAATACAGCTCGAGACTAATGGGCCTTTGGACATAGAACAGCCCATCAGGATGGCAGTTAGCCAAACCTGACCGTATTAGGTGAAGCCATAGGCTTGCTTTACCCTTTTTAGGGCAGGACAAGGCATACACAAGCTGAGTGTGTGTAGATTGTTTACCACAGGATGCAAAGGGCCAAGGTCATTAGACTCAGTGACTCCAGGTTCTTTGTCCTCTTTCCCATGGTTGCTTCTCCCCAGAATGGAGGGAGGGAGAACAGAAAAACATGTCTGGGCAAACCAGGACATGTATAAGCCTATTTTGGCCTGCTTAGGCCTACCATGATAAGGGCCTCCAGAACTGGACACAGTACTCAGGTGGGGTCTCAGCAGAGTGGAGTAGAGGGGGAGAATCACCTCTCTCAACCTGCTAGCTACGCTTCTCAGTGCAGCTCAGGATCCGGTTGGCTTTCTGAGCTTCTCATCCACCAGTACCCCCAAGTCCTTTTCTTCAGTGCTACTCTCAAGAATAACACGACTACATTTTGTATACTCCACATGGGAATTATTCTTCGTATGAGAATGATTCAAAACTTGTCTAACATTTTAACCTTTCTCTTTTTATACACAAACTGGAGAGAGAGCAATTTTTGTGCTATAGAAAAAGATGCTGCACACATCAAAGGATCATGCTTCAGTGAACTTTTTTTTTCCAGTGTCTTTATTGTTTAAGATGATAGCTGATATGCAAGTCTGAGCTATGTGTTGCACATTAGGGAATGACATCTTTTTTTCAAAAGATGCCATGAGAACAGTTTCTGAAAAAATATTCTGAGCTCCTCCACTTAAAATTCTCAACCCGTTTAATGTAAGATATTTTTCCAGTTCTATTAGGAGATAATATTTCACTTGAATTTGAATTGTATGACTGTTGCTGTGATTTTTACATTCCTGTGGTTTTATTTTTGCTGGTCATTTTATTATTGCAAATTGCAGTAAAACGTAAAGCTTTTTTTTTTTTTTTTTTTTATGCTTTTGTCAAGAGTGTGAAGATACAAGGTCTGTCATGTCAGAACAACACTCTGGGCTAGTTGCTTAGGTAAACCAACAAACCTGCAGTCAGAATAATTGAATTTATACTGTGTCATAAAAAAGCATATGCTGTATGGAAATTTAAACCCAACATGTTTATTTATGACTTACCAGATGTATTGAGTTATTTAACCGCAGTAGCAATCCTTTCAGTAAGGGATAATCCCAGCTCTCAACCTAAGAGAAGAAAAGCAGTTTTTAAATCCTTATAAACAAAAAAACAATCCTTATAAACAAAAAAACACCTGCAGAGGTTTGTGGTTTTGGACTACCAAGAAACCTGTAGTAGAACTAGGGAAATCACTAAACTAGTTTAATGTTTGAACTGTAGCCTAATCACTTCAAGAACAGCAGTGTGTGGCCTACGTCCCTAGTGGACCAGTCTGATGTAATCTAGAACAACTCCTTGCTCTAGTTCTGCCTCTTTGGAAGTCTGTGTAGTGGAGGGGTTATTAATTAATATGAGATGATATTTTCAAAATTTAATATTGTTTATTAATATTCACTATTCAGAACTCTCGCCACCCTGATAACTAATTTTATTAATAATCATTTCTTTGCAGCAGTCGTGGAAATTTTATACTCAGGTAATAAAAGGCTCTAGAAATAACTAATAATATATAACATTATTTGAACTCGATTGAACTGGAAGAGAATGCTTTGCTGTTAGTGTACCACTTGTGGTCAATACTCTGCTTGGCCACTAGATGGACGCAAGGAGCTCCTTTCTGCTTATGGCAGAAGGCAATGGTGCATTACAAGAGGCTTTAAGTATTTACTCACAAAATATCTCCTGACTTGCAGGGCTAGCCACAGATTCAGACAGTACCCAAATGCTTTCAGGGAATTCTGTTACTGTCTTGTCAGCCACTGAGACATCTGATTCTTCCCAGGCTACTACAGGGTGGTGGGGAAAGGAGGCAGGCAATCTCTGACCTGGTCCTGATCTCCTCTGGATGATCTGTGTATCTCCAGGACTTCCCATCTTGGCAGGAGGTTTTAAGGTGCAGGTAGGATGTCTTGCCATGTGTAGTCTTGGCACAGTGTCACGCTGGCTATGCAGGCTGATTGCATGGAGGCATTTGGAGACATACAATCCCAAGCACAAATACAGGCTGGGTGGTGAATGGCTGGAGAGCAGCCCTGAGGAAAAGGACCTTGGAGTCTGGGTTGATGAAAAGCTCAACATGAGTCTGCAGTGTGCACATGCAGCCCAGACAGCCAACCGAGTCCTAGGCTGCATCAAGAGAAGCGTGGCCAGCAGAGCAAGGGGGGTGATTCTGCCCCTTTACTCTGCTCTCGTCAGACCCCACCTGGAGTACTGTGTGCAGTTCTGGAACCCTCAGCACAGGAAGGACATGGAAGTGTTGGAGCGGGTCCAGAGGAGGGCCACAAAGATGATCAGAGGGCTGGAGCAGCTCTCCTATGAGGACAGGCTGAGGGAGTNGCCTCTGGCAGGGGGTTGGAACTAGATGATCCTTGAGGTCCCTTCCAACCTTACCATTCTATGATTCTATGATTTAGAGCCTGCTCCTGGTAAACCTTTGGAAGGCAGTTTCCAGGCAGTTCAGGATGTAAAGCAGCATGAATATAATGGCAGAGAGTAGATACAATATCAGAGCACACTGTGCTACCTGCTCATGCCTTTTATCAATACAACCCAAGACTAATGAGCTTTTGGACACAGAACAGCCAATCAGAATGGTAGTTAGCCAAGCTTGACCATATTAGGTGAAGCCATAGTCTTCCTTTACCCTTTTTAGGACAGAACACGGGCCTTCACAAGGCATACACAAGCTAAGCCTTTGTACCTTGTTTACCACAGGCTGCAAAGGGCCAGGGTTCCCAGACTCAGTGGCTTCAGGTTCTTTGTCCTCTGCTGCGGTTGCTTCTCTCCAAAACAGAGAGAGGGAGAACAGAAAAACATGTCTGGGCAAGCCAGGATATTTATAAGCCTATTTTGGCCTACCATAACAGTCTGGAAGATAAATACTTCTATATGAAGTTTAGATTGGCAGCTGAGATCATCTGTGGAAGAAAACTGTGCCAGAGCACGGCACAGTCAGATGGGTAAAGGATTTATCTGAACCAAGTAAGCTCTGAGCACTTGTTCATTTAACCAGTAAAGTTCATTTAACCAGTAAAATTGGATCCACACTAGAAAGATTTCCCAGCTTTAATTATGCGTTTGGATTAATTAAAGTAGTAAAACTTCCTAATGTAGATGAGTTCTTCCTCATCTCACTTCTTTGCTTCCAGCACGCAGCCTATTGGATTTACAGTGAAATTTTAGACACTCTTATTTTGTCATTTTCCATATAGTGCAGAAGGCTCCTAGAGACTTCACCCAGTCTTGTACTAACTTCTGCCTTGGCATTTTCATTTCGTGACTGCACGCTCATTATAAACCAGCTCACACTACAAATCTTGGAAGCACGTTTTTTAAGGCTCTGTGGCTTTCAGGCATGGAGAGGTTTTATTAGCAAATTTGGTACAATCAGCATTGCACTTGAAAGAGTCTTATTTATCCTCTGATTATGACCCCTAGATATCTGCTATGCAAACACCTGCTCAGAAACCTCTTCTACTGTAGCAGAATTTGCATTCTGTCCACACCAGCAGTTTTACTGAGGCAATGAATATGATAGATGGTCCTGACATATAGGGTCAGTGGTGCCAGCGTATTTGTAATGGCTTCTTTTTTCAGATTGTTTTTTTGGCTTTGGGGTGTGTTTTGGGTTGTTTGCTGGGTTTTTTTTTTCCTGTCCTGAATATAGAGATGTGATGA
>VWZE01019148.1:36664-50216 GCA_013396675.1 Eubucco bourcierii | reverse complement strand
ACTAGACTCAGCAAGGCTGGAAGTTAAGGAATGAAGCTACAGTTACTGTTTAGCACACGATGAAATCACCCAAACTAGACTCAGCTGCCTGGAAGTTAAGGAATGAAGCTTTATATTCACAGCTTAGCACAATATACGACCAGATATTTACAATATATTGCAATATTTACAGCTATATACAGAAATACACAAGTTAAATGTAATAAAGAAACACAATACCCCTCCCAGAAATCAGAGTCCCCAGGAGGGGCCCCTAACCACCCTTCCACCATCTTTCCACACCTCTACCTTATCCCAGAGTCTGCCCGATGTGCAAGATGAGGTTGGAGGATTGTCAGGGGGGGTTTAGGGAGGATTAGTTGGGTTACACAGCAGCAAAAACCCAGGGAGAAAAACACAGACACCAACTCTGACAGATAGAGACACTGTCTTATCTATGTTTGTGTCCTTATTTTTGTACGTATCAGTGAACCTATGAGTGAAGTAATCATCACCGTTGTATCCTTATCACAGCCTATAAGCTAATTTTTCTCATTAAAATGTTCCAATTAGCTTCAAACCAGCACAAGAGATGTTGAAAAAGAGGAGAGGAATCAGATGGGTCAATAAGAGGTGAGTGTAAGACAGAAAAGGACAGTAATGCATTCTCATGGATAGGAGGATGTAGTAGAACACATAGTACAAAGGAACAAGAACAGGTATGTGAAGTGGCATTGTATTCTGTATTTGCTCATCTTCTGTGGGCTGCTGTTTTCCTGTTTGCCATCATACTTAAATGCCCTGACCAGATAGGAACACATAAAGTATAATTTTTGCTGTATGTAATTGTACTACTCAACTGATACAAAACTATATTTCAGGTCATGGCTTGGTACTGAAGAAGTTTCTGTACCTCTCTAGAAATGGTTCAAATTTCCATAAAAGATAGGCATTAGAGTAGGAATGGCAACCCCAAGAGTTCTAAGGGTATAATTAAGATCTACAAATAATAAAACTGGATTAAAATCAGAAAATTTTCAAATTACTAATTCTCTTTTTATTTCGACCTTTGAGACAAATATTTTGAATATTTAAAAAATATTTTCTCTACCATCATGAAAACTTTCATCTTGTGCTTCTTTAAGGAGTAAAGTTAATAACTTCACAAAGAGCTCAGAGACTCCGTAAACTACAGCAGACTTGCTCTTAGGCCATTAAACTGTGTAAAAATATCGAACCATTAAAACAGTCTTACAAATTTGTAACAGTAGAAGGTGTACTATGAAGTACTACCAATCAAAGTAAGTATTTCTGCAATTTATTGGTACAAACCCAAGGGAGGTGATTCTTCCCCTTTACTCTGCTCTCATCAGACCCCATCTGGAGTATTGTGGACAGCTCTGGAGCCCCCACCACAAGAAGGACATGAAAGTGTTGGAGTGGGTCCAGAGGAGGGCCACCAGGATGATCAGAGGGCTGAAGGAGCTCTGCTATGAGGACAGGCTAAGAGAGTTTGGGCTCTGCAGCCTGGAGAAGAGAAGGTTTCCAGGAGACCTGATAGTAGCCTTCCAGTATCTGAAGGGGGCCTACAGGAAGGCTGGGGAGGAACTATTGACAAGGTCTTGCAATGAGAGGACAAGGGGCAATGGGTTTAAACTGGCAGAGGGGATATTTAAACTGTATGCTAGGAGCAAGTTCTTTCCAGTGAGGGTGGTGAGACACTAGAAGAGGTTGCCCAGGGAGATTGTGGATGTTCCCTCCCTGGAAGTGTTCAAGGCCAGGTTGGATGAGACCTCGAGTGACCTGTTCTAGTGAGAGATGTCCCTGCCTATGGCAGGGGGTTGGAACTAGATGATCCTTGAGGTCCCTTCCAACCTTACCATTCTAAAATGAGCCAGTTTGAAAGCTGAAATTATTAGTCTGTCTAAACTCTGGGATTTGCGCCACGTGACAGTGGAAGAGTCAGAACTCTGCCCTGTGCTGTTTTGCTGCTGCTGAAAACCTGTGGTCTTTTTCATAGTGAGTTATAAAGTTTATGCATGTACTGGTTTATGGTATAGTTCCCGAGGCTATACTGGGTCACTGAAGTGTTTAATATATGCATATGTTTGTCTGATTTAATAACAATCTGCTGGAAAATAAATCAGAAGGTGAGATCCTGGATGGTTATAGACTTTCACAGGCTGATATTGCTCTGCATTAAGTTTACTGTTTTTAGTTTAGTTGCAATTGCTGATCGTGTGATTGTCTCTCAGTGAAAATGCAAGGCAAAATGTCATTAAATCACGTATTGATTTAAAAACAAAACCCAACAAACCCACCCCTTGGTAAATATAAGTGGATTTAAAGGACAGTGCATTAATTATTCATCCATCTGTGCCTCACCAGACCCAGGAGAATCATAACTGGTTTGCAGAATAGAGAAGCTCAAGCTTTTTACCTCCTTGGGGAGCACCATAAATTTCTCCCTGGGAAAGATGCAATCACAGAAAGCACTCAAAGCCAAAGTTAATTCTGTGAGCAGGCGAGTGAAGCCATGCCATACTTAGGTTTGTTACAAATGGTTTCTCTCAGTTAGAAGCATATGTGGCTGGTGTTGCTGGCAGGAGTTAAAGGTACTACAGTATTAGAATTTCAGCCAGTGAAAATGAAGAGTGGCTCCAGCCAAGTCACTTCCATGAGATCTGCAAAAATATGCAAAGCTTGTTTGCATTTTTTAATAGCAGAGTCCCCAGTATTGATGATGCACAGGTTTAGAATATGGGCAATCTTTCTGCTCCACAAGAACGTGGACAACAGCCTTTTCTCACCACTAAATGGATTTTTAGAGGCAACAAGTACTATTTTTAGGCTCGAGTTCATAAATAAATGGGACAAGAGGTCAGCCTGGCACATATGGCTCATTTACTGTTAAGTTGTACAAAGAACCTTGTAATAGCTGGTGTTTATAATAACTGAAAAAACAATGGATGAATGGGTACAGAGAATTAACTGCATAATATGAGTGTTGGATTTGAATGTTATTGAAAACAATTATAATTATTTGAATCACTAAACTATATTTGCATGTTTTGAGTCTTCCCTTCGGGACGATTTCCTGGTTTTCTATCACACATCACCGGTTGGTAGATACTACAGTGCAGTTAATAGCTCTGCATTACATTGCAAGATTATTTCAAGTACCTGAATGCAGCAGCAGCAAAACCCATCATGGGTAGTAGCTGTGGTCAAATCAATACATTTATACAAAATGAGGAGAAAATTAATGTTGTGCTGTGAATGGCTCTAGTTAGAAAAATGCCTCTTGTAAGAAAGAGTCGGCTTAATAGTCTGCAGCAAAAACACAGAAGTAAAGAGTATTGTGAGAGCAAGCAACATAAGGGAGCTTTTTGGTATGCTATCAAAATCCCATGTATCCCTCTAAGAAAAAGCAGGATTTACTCCATGATATCTTCTTCTTAAGGAAATAGAATAACACCTAAAAATAGATAAGTATCTCAGGGAGGGGACACCAGTAAAGCAACATCTGGGTTGCAATCAGCCTTTTTTGTAATCATCTCTCTGTCCCCTGGATAAAAACTAAACCTGATGAGGAAAAGCAAGAGGGAGGGAAGCTGCTCACAGCTGAAGGCACTGACATCTGACTGCAGGGAGCTTACCAAAGATGGGCAGAGCTCTGAGTTTCTGTAGCAAGGATTACTCGTGGCTAATTCCTTTAGGCCCGAGTGATGTTCATGATTTATGGGCTCGTTTCTCCAGGTGGAGGTGGTGTAGAAAGCTACAAAATAGAAAGCCCAGTGAAGACAGGAGAGGCTGTTTGTGCAAGTGATTGAGAGGTCACCTGGGTGAAAACCCTGGGAAGTGGCTGCTGATAGAGGGGAGACCCTTCTGCTCTCACAAGAAGTGAACTCTTCTTCACTTGCAGGTGAAGGCTCTGGGAATATGAGACTGCAAACCAAAAAGCAATATAGGAAGACTAACTGGGCATCACTACTTCCCTTAACAGATTCAATCCAAGAAATAGAAATGCTGCCTGAAATATTCAGGGCTAAGAGTAACTCTTAAATATCAAAACCAGCATGAACTGAGAGATGAAATGCTGTGCAGCAGCTCTTGCTGTGAGGGGACAAACTGCTATGGGTATTTTCATTTGTGTCTTGCCTTTCTTTTGCTGACTTGTGTTACCATATCTTTTGACATTTACTTTTTTATTTTTGTCTGATACTGTTAAGTTTCATGCAGTTTTTTTGTATCACTAGTCATAGACTTTCTCTACTGCAAACAGAAGGAAGGCTGTGTTGAGCTCAGGTGTGATAATAGGCTGCTGTTCCTGACAGGGCAAAATCTTGGGCATCTTTTTGTAACTGTTTTAGTAAGTACTTAGCAGTGCAGACCTTGCAGCTGCAGTAGGAAACATCATTTGTTTCCTCAGTCCTGTGATGGATGGCTGTCAATGGTGGACCCCTGCAAGCTAAGAAAACAGTTCTTCCTCATACTACGATCATTAGAGCACTCCAAGGTAGCGTTGCAGCTGCCTTAATTTAGACGTCTGCAGTACAGACATCTCTAGCTAAGCAGGGCATACAAAGTACTTTTATAGTCCATGGAGAGAAATAGGAAATGATTTGTCTTATTCTACAGTAAATGTCTAAAGTGCCATATAAGTCATGCTTTAGAAATGCCTATGTCTCTCCAAGGATCATTAAGATATTGTACATAACTAGTTCAAGACTTCCATATTTTCCCATCTCTAGGCAGGTGAGATATGAGACCCTTTGCCTGACCCTCAAGCTTAAACGATGGGGCAGCTGCTGGCACTGCAGACAGCACCTAAACCAGGTGTGCCCAGCTGCTGGCAGCTCAACACTGCCCCTCCCGCTAGGTTCTTTTCTGCGTTTTCTGCTACAACTTCCCAGGAGATCATTACCTCTGCTTGCATGACATGCTACGTGAGTGGCACCTTTTGGTCATCTCCCTGAGAGAACCTTTGTGTAGGGAAATTCCTTGCTATCCCTTTCTACCTACTTTAATCCAAGGATTTGTACCCCATATCCACAGGCTATGCATAAGGGAGTATCCCTAGCATATGACCCAGTTTACAGGATTTGACTGTACTCAATAAACTTTTGTGTACTACCTTTTTGATAAACTCAGATGACTGCACACTATTTAGCTCAATTCCAAACATAGCCAAAAAGGACAGCTACCTTCTCACTGCCTAGCCTGAGGCACTCTCTCTCCATCTCAATCCCAAGGTGCTTCTCTTAAGTTTATTTACAGAGGAGATAAGTGCTGAGCTTGGTTTTCAGTTTCCCTGCACCACATTGTCATTTACACTATTGCAAACAGGATCTCAATTGCTCCACAGTCAAAACGAGGACTCAAGACAGAAATTGTGGGCCAGATTAAATGCTAATTTACTTTTAATTCTGAATTAAGTACCCCTCTTTTCACTCTGTTTCAGTGCTGCTTTAGGTTTCCTCTGTCCTGCTTTTGGTTTTGGATTTGTTTATTAATTGCATTGTGATTTTAGTAATATCTGTAATTGCTCAAGTTTCAGTAGCTAACTATGTTAACTGAGGAGCTGGACAGATGGCTCAAGCATCTGATATTCAGCTTACTGTGCTGAAATGATGTAGCCATCAGGGTTTGAAGTGTTACTATGGGAATGCACTTCCAAAGGCTTAGAAGCATTACAGAGTGCCGCTCCTGCCAGCGTTGTAGTGAGATTAGCTTGTAAGAGAGCAAAAGTCAAGAAAGGATCAGCCTAAAAAAAAAAATCTTTGGAGAAATACTGTGATGTGCTGGTATCCTCCAGTTAGCTGCTATATAGTGCAAAAGAGGGCTCTTTGCATATGAACTCCTCTAAGAGCATCAAAGCTATAATGAGCCTTTGTTTCTGGAACAAAGTAAAAACTATCATTTCATAACTTTCATTACAGACTTCAAATTGAAATAAAATCTTTCTGTTTCATCTCTCTCTGGAAAGACTTTTCTGTGGCCTTCAGAAAAGGAGAATGGTGGTGTCATTTCAATAAGCTCCACAAGTGTTTCTGTGAGGTAACTGAATGGCTCAAGCATCATACATGAGGCTTACAGTGTTGAAATGATGTAGACATTGAGCTCAGAGTAGCATATGTGCTATAGCTCCTACTTTGTGTGATTTTTAGGGCAAGTCTTCATTTCTTCATAGCAGAACAATTAAAATTTAAACCAATATATTTAACTTATGGTTTGAATAGTCCAAGGACATACTAACTACCACACTATTAGAAAGAATTTCTTGCATGGTTACATTCCATAATATATCCAAAAGAGCAGAGAGTGAATGTGAACCACAACCTCCTTCCACTCCCAGACATGTAGCCCTGTCCTCTTATGCTGCACTGCCACAGCTGCTTCTGCAGGCAAAAAAAAGCATTTATGCGCATTGTTGAGTGTTGTGTTTCAGAAGAGAAGTTCACTGAGGTTTGTTTTCTGCATGTTCTGCCATCCTGTTCCTTCTGCTTCTCATTTGAAGGCCAGTTTCTGCTAAGGATACACTGAACTGGGTCCTACTCAATCCAGTGCTGCATAGATATAGTGAAGGGGGCAGCTGATGCTTAAGGAAAGGCCCTTAAAAGCAGTGAGAATATCTAGTATCAAGATTGCAATAGTGATATATCAAAGGAGCTTCATCCACTCTCTTAAATCTCCTGCCTTTGCTGGTTTTTTTTTAATCCCATGTAGGTTTTCTGTGATTTCATGGGGCTCTGCTGAAAGTCATCCAAGATGAACAAGTGTCTTTTGTTCTGGTTACAGTGAGCTTTTGAGACAGTCTGCAACTAATGGCCAAACTGCATCCTTGACTTTCTCTTGGGTAACATTTCATTCAACCTTTCATATGATCTGTTCTGCAGAGGGAAAAAATAACAAACATGGACTGAGCAAATGCAGATCAACTGGAAAACCTGCCAGTTGCTTCAATAGAAAGTTTTCTGAGTAGAGAATGTATCTAATTTGATGCATGACCATAACCATGGTGACTGGGTACTGAGTAAAAAATTACTTGTATATGTTAAAGTTTTTCATACATGTACTGGATTCTTTCCCTTTAAATATTTTCTTCTTCTTCTTCTTCTTCTTTATTTATACAATCTAAGAAATCCACTGATTTTTTTTTCTGTCTTTGTGAGAGTTATGTGAAATGGAGGCTAGGGCCTGTGCTTGCTTTACATAGAGTAATTCCCTATATTTACCATTTATCATCTGTTCACATACGTAATGCACATGTGTAGCTGAGTAGGCTAGCAGATCAAAAGAAGTTTTTTTTTCTTTTTAACCTTTCAGCTGAAAAGGTTCATAAATATAAATCCCACCTGCAGATGTAACATCCCAAGTAGTGTGTATTTCAAAGCCCCTCCTTCAGCTGGGCTTTATATTCCAAGCCACATGAAATTACATTCTTCTTGCGAACTACTGACTGGGTGTGATGGCCCATGTGAAACAGGCATGCCTCATGAGAACTAAACATGACACAAGATCATTTCTAAATGTTGGTGGGATTTTTCTACCAGAAATTAGAAATTGCTGTTTTTCTGAAAGAAAATCCACCCTGTCAAAAGACTAGAGTGAAGGGTACAAAGTGTACTCTTGATCCCTCATTTCTGACAGTGTTTTTCAACAACAAAAGGACTGTCCATGAAGGTCATTCACAAACAGACCTGAGTCTCTGAGTGCCACATGGTGTCAATTAAAATATCAATAACAGGAGAGGGAAAAGAGAAAAAGAAGAATAGTCTGACGATTGTGTTTTCTCCTACATGTGTTTTTATTGTAGTGCTTTATCTTGTATTTGGTATATCTCATCCCCAGACAATTTTTGAGAACCTGTGCATTTATTTTGGAATTTGGAGGGGAGCTGAGATCTCTAGAAAATCTCTTTCTGGAGTATAATCTTCACAGTAATTGCCTGGTCATAGAAAAAAACATCACGCGGAAAAGGTCTTGCCTGTCTGCCTGAGGCTTTGCCACATCTCAGCCAATGCAACCCATGTTACTGTGATTTCAAAGAAATGTTGTGACAGAGTGTCTTTAGGCAAGATGTCCAGCTGTACTTGGCATTTTTTATTCTTTCTAAGCAGCAGTCCCTTTGCAGAACTTGTAGCTGGAAGGAAATTTTCAAATTCTGGAATGAATCACACTTGAGTAGAAAAGGAATATACAGCAGCACTGCTTGGGACAGGGACTGAAATGTATGAGCTTCATTTTCACAGTGAAAAAAGTCCTTTGATGGCTAAACGCATTTGTGAATCCGGGTTGCAGACAAATCCTAGCCCTGCTTAAATAAGATGGTAGTGATTTCTGACTTGTGAAATGTGAACTGACAGCCTGCTGTTGTATTCTGTTAGCTGCAGTTTTCTACTGTTCAGAAAGTGTTGCCCCTCAGTCTGAACCAGGGAAATTAGCAGCAAAACTACTCCTGCTGAAATGAACCAAAAGCTCCTCACTACTGTCCCGCATTCTTATACTTATCTTCCTTGAGAGCATTGTGTGTTGCTGATGCAAATTTTTTATTTTTTTCAAAAACCTTCTCCTTTGTCACATGTACTCACCAAAGGTCCAGAAGTGCCCTTGCTTCAGATCTTATGCCTTGTCTGAAGAGCAGTTTCAGTCAAAAAGTGATTCCACACAAGTGACATGAATTTGTTCAACAGAACAGCTCCTTGGCGAACTTTGAAGTCTGTCTGCTTACTTTGCCTAATGGGCAGAATGTATTGAGGTTTTTTGCCTGCTGCTATTGAGACAGAACTGATATAGGGTGTGTGCATTTCCCTTCACCCTGTCCATCATCATTAGAACTATCAGCGATGTTTTAACTATAGAGTATTCTTTGGTAAAGAGTAGAGAGCCCTTTATTGCATGCTCCAGGCAACTCTTGCCAAAGGGTTACCTTCATAATATTGCACAGTAGATACTTGTGCCACTCAGTATCTCTTACAGCCTCCAAAATGTGCTAGCGTTTTATGCTTGATTCATCCACATTCCTAGGACTGCTAATCTCTTTTTCCAGTTTATCATTATCATAATTACATATTTATATATTTAAAAAAAAGGAAAAAAAGAAAGAAAGAAAAAAAAAAAAGGCTACATATCTTAACGCTAAAGTAGCAACATTTTTCTCCTAAAAAACCTTTTGGTAAAGATTTTTGCCCAGCTATCCTATGATCAAGAAGACCTTAGTGAGGAAATTGTGGCAGAGCCTACAGAGAACAAGGACAAACCGTTCCAAAAGATCCATGGGCGGTTTGTGCTGTGCAGTAGCGGAAGAGAGGGCGGAGGTGCTAAAGGTAGCACCATCTCAGGCTGCTGTGTCCTCATGGTACATGCACTGCCTATTTGAGAAACTGACTGTCCCAAATCATTACTGGAAGTCAGCATAGTGCCATGCCTAAGCTAAGAATTGTTTTTCAGTTTAGGCACAGTGCTGAGCAAAGGCAGCTGATGTGCTGTGTCACTACCAGAGCTGGCAGCTTGTTTAGTGACTTGGTGTCTTGTCACTGCACTTCATTGCTCCAAAATGGTTTTGTGTGTCAGGGTCCTTTTCTGAAAGGAGAGTTTTGCACTTCTGACAGAAATTTAATTGAGAGTCAAAGGGACTTAGGATATTGGAAAAGGGACAAGGTTATAAGATAGTTATCAAAGATCTTTAGGAGTTTAGAGTCCAAATGTCAAGTTTGTTAGGCTTTAAAAATTTTGGGGAATTGACTTCTATTGATTTCAGAGTATACATTTTAAAGTCCTGTCAGAAGCAAACAGCATCTATTGTTGCAAGTGAAGATGCTTTTGAAAGTTAGATGTTTATGTCGAGAAATCTCTGTCATCTTCAACCCTGTAAAACACCAAACACCATTGAAATTACCATACTTGTATGTGGTTCAAATGCAATCTGAATATAGCTCCTGGATAAAGCAGGAGGTTGGGTGGGGTTCTTTGGTTTGGTCTGGTTTTTTTATTGGTTTTTTGTGTGTGTGATATACTTGTTTCAAACATTTGAACAGCCACATTGGGATGATTTGCCGCAGTAGGGTGAAATAATAGTAGGTGGTAGTGTTGTATTGTACAACAGCACAAGTTCTATCCAGGGTCCACTGATCTGTGATCCAAATCTACATTTCTTAAAATCTCTTCCCTAGCAAACGGATATTGCATACATGAGAGAAGCTGAGGCATGGAAATGGGTCAGGTGCAGGCTTCATCTCAGTGAGATTGCTGCTACCTCTGACTCATCAGGTAGGATGATAAAGTTCATTAGAACCAGCATAGCTCGTCAACCATGCCAACAAAGACATGAGCAAGAGGAAAACTGGGACTGAGAACTGGGACTCTGCAAGCTGTGTCACTGGGGCTTTGGAAACTATTTCTACCATAATGTAACCTCTGTGCCGTAGGTAAAGCTAAATTGGTGCCCCAAATTCCACAATAAAATCATGCAGTGATCTTTACGAATGTAAAGACATCTCTGCAAGATGCCTATTGAAAATGCTGTTCCAGGATGCAGAAAGCCAAGTTCTTTGCTTTTCTCAATATTACGAGTGAAGGGAAAAATAATGCAGCTGGATCATTAACTTCAACAATGTCAGCATGTTCTCACCATTACATTTACATTAATTAGTCTACATATTATTATTTAACAGCACACTTCTCTAGATGAATTCACTAATGTACTTTTTGGCTCTCACTATGTAGACTACCTCTGCTTCTAAAGTAAGCTATTAAATGCTAGAAAAGGTGGGAAGATTTGTGGAAAGACACATCTGAATAGGAGCACATAGACACGTTGAATGATAACTTTCCTGCAGAAATCTCTTGCTGCTTACTATGCGAAAGTCTTTCTTCCTATCTCATGTGCAGGCAGGAAAGAAAACAGAAAAGCAGAATATCAAATCCCGAGGAGTGAATGTTCACAGACCTGGGAAGTGAGTGAGATGGATGAATGGTTCCAACTAGATTGGTTTAGCATAAATTAAGACACTGTTCACAGTCCAGAAAAGGGAAATATGCTGAGTGTAGATCCTTACAGCTGCTCCCACTGTACTGAGCACTCAGGTTATGAACAACAGTTAGTCTTCATTGCTTGCTTCTGCTACATCTCTTTCACAACCACACTTATTGAGCTTGAACTCCATCATGTTTGAATTAAAATGCAGTCATAAGCACCAGAGTTGAGAAAAACCTCTTGGTCAGGAGTTCAAATGTGGAGTATAATACTGTAGTTTTTGTCTTCACTTCATGACGTGTCATAGCTGCAGAACTCAACTTGGTTCTGTGGGCTGGGACAGGGACGTTAGAGCTCAGTCATGCTCTCAGGAGATATGAACTTGATGTTATATATAATTTAGAATACAAATGGAATGAAGAAATTAAAATGTTTTATCAGTTAGATAACTGAAGAATTTGGGATCTTTCCAGAAGCATAATGAGTTTGAGTTGTGAGGTTCTTTTTTCTTGTCCCTATTCAATTTTCTGTTACAAAGGAACAAAGAACTTCTATACATTGTGTGATATAAATATAACAGTAAAAATGGGGAAATGCAGCATACATGTAGAAAGAAAGTCCTAGCCTCCTTATCAGGCTTGTAGGATGAGATAAATACAAACTTCTTAGTGAAGTATTTGTTGAATAATGAACATTTCTGTCTGACAAATCTCTTGGTAGGTAACAGTGTTAGCATGGGGAGAACTAGTCTGTTCTGAAGGCAAATGCTCAGTGTGACTAAACACAGTATGAAAGATAAAGGTTGCATCTTTATATCAGCAAGGTCATCTTTTAAATATGAATCTAAACCCTTACTCTTTAATACCTTTCAAAATTAACATGCAGACAGGAGTCAACAGCCTATTATGGATGAAACAGTGAAAGCCAAACTTAAATATGAGAACCTGGATTTATCACAGTATCACCAAGGTTGGAAGAGACCTCAAAGATCATCAAGTCCAACCCATTACCGCAGACCTCAAGACTAGACCATGGGCGCCAAGTGCCATGTCCAAACCCACCTTGAACACCTCCAGGGACGGTGACTCCACCACCTCCCTGGGCAGCCCATTCCAGTAGCCAATGACTCTCTCAGTGAAGAACTTTCTCCTCACCTCCAGCCTAAACTTCCCCTGGCATAGCTTGAGACTGTGTCCTCTTGTTCTGTTACTGGTATATTGCTGGCAATGAGATTAAGCAACTTGGAATATCATTCCATTTAGGGATGAACATGAAACCTCCTGATGTAATTTCCATGATGTTATTCATCAGGTTGAAATCATCCTTTAGGCAAAAGGATTGTTAAAGTTTCTTTTCTGGCTGTGTTTTGAAATCGGAGTTGCAAATGATGCTTTAGAATACAAGAAACACTAATCTTATTCTTTGCCAAAGGATTGAAAGTTCGTGAATGAATGAGTGAATATCCATCAAATATGGTGATTTAAGTAATAAAAGAGTGAATGAAGCAAGAACTTAAGGTTTCCCTTACAAAGAAAACTAAACATTTATTCAGTAAGAATCAAATGAGAAGTGCTGTATTGATTCACTTAGTCCTGTAGAATGCAATCTTTTGCTACTGATATTTTTACCTTATAGTTACATTAGCACATGCAGGCTGAGGGCTGGATGAATTGCATGGATGCCAACACAATGAAAATGTTCATTGCACACCTGTGGCGATAACCATGTGCAATTCACAAACGTGACTTTATCAACTCAGTAAGTACTTCAGAGAATACACACATGGCCTAAGTCTAAGGTGATAATTTGGGGGGGAAAAAAACTATGGTGTAAGGCTGGTGAAGACAACTGTCTTAACATTCATTGTCTTTGATTTCCTCCAAGACTTTAAAGGTGCAGTGAAGACAGTATCATATTCTAACCTAAATAACTCCAGTCTTGGCCTTAAGTTGTTATATACTTCTGTAGGACAAAAAATGCAGAAGGTTACCCAGTAGTCGTGATACCAAGTGCAAAATTGATTGACTCATTAGTTTTAATCAGCTGTTTTACCAGTGAAGGTCGCATACCCTAAAGACGATAATACCTTTAGCTTACAGTCATAAATAGGCATTTACCACCCACTGCTGCAGGGCAGACTTTTCTTTAGTAGCACTGAAAATGTATTTGGAGGAAGCTTTTGTGATTTATTTGAAGACTCTGTCCCACATGACATCCTGGTCACCAAACTGGAAAAACATGGACTTGATGGGTGGAGCACTGCTGGATAAGGAATTGGCTGGATGGTGGCACACAGAGAGTGGTGATCAATGGCACAATGTCCACCTGGAGACCAGTGCCAAGTGGTGTCCCTCAGGGGTCAGTGCTGGGACCAGTGCCGTTTAACATCTTTGTCAGTGACATGGACAGAGGAATCAGTGTACCCTCAGCAAGTTTGCAGATGACACCAAGCTGTGTGGCAGAGTTGACTTGCTAGAGGGCAGGGATGGTATCCAGAGGGACCTGGACAGGCTGGAGAGGTGGGCCCAGGCCAATCTCATGAAATTCAACAAGGCCAAGTGTAAGGTCCTGCACCTGGGTAGGCACAATCCCAAG
>VWZE01019148.1:9819-36265 GCA_013396675.1 Eubucco bourcierii | reverse complement strand
GCTCCCTCCCTGGAGGTGTTCAAGGCCAGGTTGGAGGAGGCCTTGAGTGGCCTGTGCTAGTGGGAGGTGTCCCTGCCCATGGCAGGGGGTTGGAACTAGATGATCTTTGTGGTCTCTTCCAACCTTACCATTCTATGATTCCAAGACAAAATTCAGGCAACCTTCTAGACATGTAGTTAGTGTCAGAGAATTAGCTTCCCTGATCACCAGTATCTGAACATTCTAAACTGAAATTTACTTTAGTTAACTTGGATAATATTGGTTTGCCATTATTGTCCAACTGTGACACTACTTATTAGTATTATCTCACTAGATATAGGGAACCCTGCTTTCTAATTATTGTTATTATATTATCAACAAATTGAAGAACTATTTGAAATCATTCCTGTCAGTCTCAGCTCTGCAATACTGAGCATTGTTGCATTATAAATACTCTGGGAGTTCAACTTTCAGCTTCTGATAGTAGGATGTTCTGTAATGTACATTTTCTTGGTCAATATACGTGATTTTTGTTCTCCTTGACAAGGAAAACTTAAACAGAGACATCAGAATATTCTGTAATATATGAAAATAATAGATGAAATTTTCATCCAACCCTATCTTTTTTTTCTCTTTTAAAAAAATAATTGATAGTGAAAGAGATGATTAAAAATAACATTTGCTCAAGTCTGACTTGCTTATGTAGAACTATCTTTGCCAGTTTTACACCCACCTCAGCTGGGGATTGGATTGAGACTAGCAAACTGGCCCCTCTGAAACCTACTCTTTCTCAGACTTGCAGGCTGCAATGAGATCTTCTACTGTGTGCTGTGTGTACTTAGCATAATTTGTTTTGTTAGCTCTAGTGCATCCATCCACACAACCCACAGTCGTAGACTGATTGCAGTATAAATGTGAGCATGTTTATGCAGTTGTGATTGCATGGGGTCTAATAAGTGCTCTAATAAGTATTGTTTGCTTTTTTTTTGTTTCTATTATGATCTCCCAAAACACTGTTGTAGGGATTTGTGTGCATTTCCTGATTGCTGCCATTCGTCTCAGGGCTCTTTACACTGATCTTAAACAAAACAAGCCTAAACCTGCAGGAGATAAGGGGTCCCACAGCAACAGCCATAAAATAGGAATGAGATAGCTCTGGCATACACTATCCATGGCTCCATCACCTACACAGTTCTTGGAAGGTGATGCACAGGGACAGGAGAAAACTAGAAGGAAAGTTGCAGAGCATTTCCTAGGTAGCTGAAAGAGTCAATTGTAGGTACAAGAAGCCTCTTGAGATGAACCAATAATAAAAACCCAAAGATTAATTTTTTTTCCCCTTTTTCTTCCTTAGGCTGTGCCTTTTAT
This sequence comes from Eubucco bourcierii, assembly GCA_013396675.1. Classification (NCBI taxonomy): domain Eukaryota; kingdom Metazoa; phylum Chordata; class Aves; order Piciformes; family Ramphastidae; genus Eubucco; species Eubucco bourcierii. The sequence continues at coordinate 34,918 of VWZE01019148.1, read as the reverse complement.
GCTTCAGATCTTGAGATACACGGCACATAATCTGGTGTGTGGGAGGCAAAGTCTCCACGATCGAGCTGCCGATTTAAGTTTCCTATTGCCCATAAATTCTTATTTTCTGGGGCTTATCATCTTCAGTAAAAATCACTTTTAGCTGAAAATTTCTGTTGTTTTATCAGCTCAAAGCTGGCTGTTTACGTCTCTAGAAAAACAAATGCACTTTATACTTTCTGAGTTTTTAAGCTTTTTTTTTTTTTTTTCAAACCCTTTTAAAAAGGAATTCCCTTCAGAATCTTTTAAAAGGAGAAACCACAAATAATATTTTTGCAGAGTTCCTCTTTTTTTGAAGGATTCTGGATCAAATAATGAGTTGTACCATGGAAATCAATAACTTTTTTGAAGTTCCCCAAAACCATGGTTTGCTGATACTGCTGTAAAACCACTCATTATGTAATGATTGCTGTAAACCAGCAATTATACAATTTAGTTCTGAGTTTTAATTATACAATTGCAGCAACTATGTTGATTGAGTTCTTAGAATGTTTAATGGTGTTAAAATATTATGACGTTTTAGCCCGTGTTCTTCAGAAGTGCTTTGAAATGACACCAGAATTCCCATGCTTTCAGTCTTCTTCCTTGTATTTTACTTCTCATCAATGGTGAGGGAATTTCTTTTGAGGAAGAAAAAAAGAGATTAAGTGAAAACACAGTGCATATTGGATCAAATTTCCACATCTGGATCCTCCTGAAAGTACTAATTTCCGTCTTCCTGCTTTAAAACATGGCACTTTGCAACATCATACAGATCACGCAGAACAAGTACATTAAAATTCAGTATGCAACAGAGTAAAAAGTTTTAAGGCACTGAACAAAGTGTTGATCTGGCCTTCTCTGGCATATCTTTGCCGTTCTATTCATCTATTTTCAAGATAGATGAGCTAAAATCATAAGAGGAGCAAAAGAAGACTACTAATACAATTAGGAGAACACAAATTGATCACCTAGAGGGAAACTAGGGGCTGTGCCATTGATTCTCATAGAAGTCTGAACAGGAACGTCATTGCAATACATAAATAAAACTGGAGGGAAAAAGAAGGATAATGGTGATCCAAAATACAGCCTCAATGCATTTACTTAAACTCTACTCCAATCACTTGTTGTCTGAAAATAGGTCAGCTGAAATTACCTTTAGAGATACATCATTAATACCTATAGTTCACAACTGCATTCAACAGAGAATTTGTAACTAAATACTAGGACAGAATTTCATTCCTTGAAGATCGATGCATAGGTCTCGGTTGCATTAGTATCACAGTATCACCAGGGTTGGAAGACACCTCAAAGATCATCAAGTCCAATCTGTTACCACAGACCTCAAGACTAGACCATGGTGCCAAGTGCCACGTCCAAACGTGCCTTGAACACCTCCAGGAATGGTGACTCCACCACCTCCCCGGGCAGCCCATTCCAGTAGCCAATGACTCTCTCAGTGAAGAGCTTTCTCCTCACCTCCAACCTGAACTTCCCCTGGCACAGCTTGAGACTGGGGCAAACTTCAAACTTAATGTAATTACTGCATCTTCTAAATTGGATGACATTATTATGATGATCTCTTTGGGACAGGAGCTGTTACTTGCTATGTTATTAGGCAATGTCTACCATGCTGGTGAATCTATCAGTGAGGAGGAAAACACCAGGAAATTAATGAATCTATGATTATAGAAATGTTGATGAAGTAAACCATGGCATCTTCTTCTTCCAGTTCTGCTGACTAATAAGGAGTCTCTCTTTCCATATTCCAGGTTTTCTTCTACCTCTTTTTTGTGTGTCTGTTTTTGTTTTCTGCTGGTGGATTTATATTTTTTTGGCTATGTTGACATGACAAGACAGTGACATCTGCTGACCACTTATGTGCATTCATTCTATTTTTTTGTACTTTACCATAAAGCAGTTGTCCTAAATTCTGCTAATTCCTGTGGGAAAATCTAGTAATAAGCAGATCAGTTCTTTTCAAAAATAATGACCCCATAAAGTGTACATGAACAGCTCAACTTTAGCCTAGTCTGCTGCAGAACTGAGTTACAAGTGGTTGCTTTTCTGCATAGCTGTCTGCCCATTGCCACAAAGGTGTTTTGCAGTCAGGTCCTACACTGATCCCCTGGGCTGGGAGCTGTGTCATTTATATCTGCTGAGTGCTTGGCCTGAGCTATTGGCTGTTCACAGACATATAGGCTTGCGTGTTATTTTCAGACCTGGAGGAAGCAATCATTGAAGTAAGTTGCTGACTTCTCTATATACTTCTTAAAAGGACCAGAGCAAAACCCTCCAACTCCTCCACCTAATCTGCTGCCACAGCTTTGTTGTTTTTTTTTTTCCCCTAACTGGACTGCTGGCAGGACTCCTGCTAATAGCCTGATGGCTCAGCATGCTACACTTCTTGGGCCTATTAATTTCGTAAACAGAAACACCAGTGCTTCTCCTCCCTTTAAGCTTTAAAACGTATGACTCTGCTCAGACTCTATCATTGCAATGCTGTGGCTGTATCTCTGCTACATCATGCTAATGCTTTAGCTCTGAGATATTCCTGGAGTAGTACTGATGATATTGGAAAGTAGGTTGAATTCATCCAAAGATGCAGAATAAGAAGGAAATCAAGAGCAATAAAGCAGAATTGCCTCTTTAATCAGATGAGTCTCTGCATTGTCCTGTAAGGGCTGAGGATAAGTGGCACTCCGTTATGCCGTTATCCTCCTTGGCCCCACTGGGATAAACACCGCTATCATTCTGGGAAGTGATGTCACCCAGTGTTTTACTTTCTTACCCCTGCTTCCTTGGCTCCTCTGATTGTAGCCTGCCTGTGAAAGGACAATGAAGGCACTGAGTACATCCCCTCTGCCTGTCCCAGAGCAAGAGGCCCATGGGCTCCTCTTCCTCGGGGAAAGGAGCCAAATGTCTTCTGGTTTTCCCTCTGGTGATCACCAAACCGGTTTAGGAGCAGTGCTGCTTCCCAGGGTAAACTTGTGTTTTGCTGCAGCTTTCCTCCTGATGAAGCTAGGACTTGCTATCACAGAAAAACATTTTAAAATCTTAGTCTTGTAGATGGTCTTAAATACTTTAGTAAAGCTTTGGAAAAAAAAAAATTTTTTTTTTTAACATCCAATACTTTTCTGATTTTGAGTAGAGGGGAAATACTGCATTTAGAGGGATAGATTTTTCAGTCAGATGACAATTTGGGAATATGAGTACAGGAAAAGGGAAATTAATTTAATAATTTGGTTATAAACAAAGACTACATGATTCCTCTATGTGATTAGAGTTTGCAGAAAGAAGCAAGCTACCCGGGTGTGCTTTGGGGAACAGAAAAATCAGTTCTCTTTCTCTGTGCTTAAAAGGAAACAAAATAAAAATCAAATCTTTATCATTTCAAGATGTACAGTAATAAAATTAATTTTGTACTCCAAAAACTGGTCAGTACCAGAGTCTGGGAATGCCAAAGCACCACTGTATGAAGTTGGTAACTGATGTAGAGAAACTCAGATATTTAAGGTAACAGACTTTGCATCACTCCCCCTTAACTCACTCAACAATGGAACCATTTTCTTCTTTTTGTAAAAGAATCCTCATAGTTCTTAGGAAAATGAGAATCATTTTGAGCTCCTTTGAGCAGGAGGAGATCATGACTGGGTATGTCAGTTAGACATATCTGTGGCTTTGTACTGCAGGGGGAAGCTGTAATGCTCCATTGCCTTCCGCTCCTAATTCAGGCCTTTTCTCTCAGGTGCTGGATGTGGCTTCAGACATTTACTAAACTGTACAAATCCTGCCCCGAAGAGGAGCTCAGAGTCCCCACACAGCCACAGCCCTCAGACTGCTGCTTGAGCATTCAGAGGCTCCTGCTCACAGCAGCACAGTGGTCCTGGAGACCCTCTGGGGCACTGGTAGGATGAACCTTGGACTCCTCCAGTGCAGGATCACCTGTTTAGGACACGCACATATAAACCACTTTCTTTTCCTGCTCTCAGAGCCCAGCCAGCCAGCCAGGTGGCACAGACCACAAGCTTTTCCTTTGTCCTATGCCTTCTTTCATCTGCCCTTCCATCATATTCTCTGGCAATACTTTTAAATTATCATAAATTACTAATCTGTGCTATTAGCATCTCCACTGAAGTAAATAAAATACCACAACACGTCTTAAGTCTAATTTCTTTGCATATTGGGTCTTTCTATATTCCAGTTCCTGAAGGGTTTAGTAGATATGCAAATCATGTGCAATCCATTTTGGAAGTTTTCAGTATTAATACTGTAATCAAGCAATTACAATAAGTTTTGGAGTTGCTAAAGATGTTTTAAGTTGATGTCATTCTCCTAACAGCATTGTTGAGTATAAATAAAAGTGGTTATTGCACTCTTCTGACCTAATGGGAGTAACCTGGCAAGTATTACCCTTGTAAGGATTTTCTTCAATCTTGTTATTTTGCCGTCATCTGAGCAGGGATGGATTTTTCCATAATATCATTATAAAACATTCATAAACAATAATGTTTTCCTTATTCTAAGTGGTATGTTTTAAATTACGTTTAAAGAGTCTGAAAGTAATTCATCCCAGAGCTGCGTGGTGTCACTTGAGAGAAGAAAATCAAAATTGCTTTTGAATTTGCTGTGACTTCAGTACTACTTGTAATGGCAGCTGATACTGCTGGTTATGAAATTGAGTCCCTAAGCATCTTGAGGTGCAATGCTAGTGTGTGTGGATACGTGTGTGTAATTTCCTCAGCCCCCTGAGTACTTTAAAGCTTAACTTTCTCATTCAGGTGTCTGTGATTCCCTTGACCTTGCGAGCATTTTATTGTTGTACTTGCTAAAAATTACTATTGCAGCTGCATTGAACATTTTAATTTGTTTTGAGTGCTATTTTGTAGTGGTTAATGGTATAAAGCCAAATCAGACAAATTACAATGCATGCTCATAGAAATTAATTATTCCTAATTATTTCCTTCTCAAATATGTCTTTCTTTCTATGAATGGAATAGAAAACTGATTCTTTACTCTGAGAAAACATCTCTAAGTTTGCACAGATCTTATTATAGTTCTAAATTATATGAAAATGTATTTCTATTGCAACTTTGCTAGGTAATGCTTTTTTTCCCCCCTCTTCTTGACCCTTATCCTCTTCCCACTGCCTGTGGTTGTGGAAGCACTTGCTGATCACCTACCTACTCAACAGATCTGATGTGAGCTGTTTGACATTTTGGCTCTGTTAGTGTTCTGATCAAGGTTACTTTGAAACTGTAGAAAGTGATCTGGTTATTTTTCTCATAAAATAATCAGGGCATTTGGGAAATGAAGATACTGAAATAAAGAAGACCTAAAATCTCTCATAGTGCACTTCCATTTAAGAGAACAGCCGCTTTTAAATGCTGGTGGCTTTGCTGTCAAACAAATAATTGACAGCCTCAAATGAAAAATAGTGAGGGTTGGAAGGCATCATCTAGAGAAAAGTACTTGAGAATAGGGAAAATGAAAAATTGACTGCTCAAAGATGAAAGATGTTAAAAATACCTGCCCAGCAGTCAGTAACTAAAGGTGTCAGTAAGTCAGGAAGTTTAGTACCTAAGACATTATTTAATATGGGTTTGATGAAGTAGGATTACATAGTGAGAGCGCTGCTACTTCCTCCGTTGTGTTTTTCTACAAAACAGTAGTTTAAAAGCCCAATCTTCTTGGTCAGATGGTCTTCTATTAGATTTTGTGTAATTTAAATGTGAGACCAAATCACCAAGTATGGAATATCCTAGAAAATAAAGGGCTTGGAAAGGCAGAGTAGTACTAGCAACAAACTTTTGTGTCTTTCAGTAGTAGAGACCTCGACCGCAGAGTGTGTGCTTCCCCACAGAGGGAACACAACTCACTTGGATGTCTTTTCCTTGTACTGCTCGACCTCACGTGGAGCCCTGGGGAAATATGAAGGGAGGAGCACACCAAAACCAAGGGGTTCCTTAATATGAACCCCCAGTAAGAGGAAATACATGTTCTTGAAAAGAAAAAGAAATGGAGGATGTGCTGCAGTGGTAACTGATGCAGAGAAACAACAGGATCAACTCTGATTTCATGCTGGGAAAGATGCTGATCTCATGCACTTTTGAGGAGCGCTGGAAAGCTCTGAAGAATTTGCTGTGATTGCAGAATGAAGTCTCTGCACAGTGTTTGTCATAGATGATATCATCCCTAAAGACAGAGCAATCATCTTTAACCCTTCCATCATCTGATAACCTCATTCCATTGTTATCTAGCATTGAAAGTTGGTGATGTATTAAGGGTTATGATTTGCTTTATTCAGAAGTTAGCAGAAATCTGATGGCATAAAAACGAAGCCTTTAAGTTTTTCAGGCTACTGTATTTCAATTTCTCTCAGTTCTCACCTGTAGCAGGGGATATGATTAGTACTGAAATCAGTAGGGACAGTGAAAAAGAAAATGTCCAAGTGAAGGTGATGATTAGAGGAGTATTTGAAGTACTTATGAACAGCCAGACAGTGAAACCCAAAAGAAACATCTACATATTAGTTAACAAAGGCAGTACATATTAATGACGCCATTAGAGCGACCACCAATCCTTTCGAGAAGATTTTATTATGATTCACAAAGCAACAGGACAACTTGTTTCTGAGGCCTCAGTTCAGCAAAACAATTCCAGAGTATCTTAAACTGAAGTGTCAGTGTAGGTTTATGTGCAAATGTTAATGCCCAGATCTTTTCCATTTACAAACAAATGCTCACACATATCTTCAATAGTACTTTAAACCTGGACTAACAGAGGAAGAGACCATCATAAGTCTTAACTCCTCTGGAAATAGCAGCCTGCCAAATCTTGCATGAGGAGGTAAAATTAATCATTCATGTCCAGATTTGTGACTTGTATCTTCTGGGTTTAAACTGGAAGAGCGCAGATTTAAACTGGATGTTAGGAGGAAGTTCTTTCCAGTGAGGGTGGTGAGACACTGGTACAGGTTGCCCAAGGAGGCTGTGGCTGCTGCCTCCCTGGAGGTGTTCAAGGCCAGGTTGGATGAGGCCTTGAGTGACCTGTACTAGTGGGAGGTGTCCCTGTCTATGGCAAGGGGTTGGACCTAGATGATCTTTGAGGTCCCTTCCAACCTTACCATTCTATGATTCTCTTTTATAAGGAGATAACCACTTTCCTTGCAACAGACTGGAAAACTAACATTGCCTGAGGCACATTGCTCTTCTTGAAGCACAGATGTATCTACAAAAAGGAATGAAGCAAGCAGAAAGGAAATACTGGCTTGTAGGTCATTGCAATATAGTTGCTTTGCAATACAAACCTGGCCAGGGCAGGACCTTCATGCTGACCATGATAACCTTTGTTTCATGAAGACTGCTGAATATATGGCTCTTAAATCCATATCAGGATTCAGTCTGCCTCAGGATGGATTATGTTTATTAGTTTCCATTCCAAACTGTGCAGAAATATCACTGATGTGTACCACCATCCTTCTAATTTGAGCCAGCAGTGTGCCCAGGTGGCCAAGAAGGCCACCTAGCCTGTATCAGGAATAGTGTGGCCAGCAGGAGCAGGGAGCTCATTCTCCCCCTGGACTCTGCACTGCTTAGGCCACACCTTGAGTACTGTGTCCAGTTCTGGGCCCCTCAATTTAAGAAGGACATTGAGGTGCTTGAGAGTGTCCAGAGAAGGGCAATGAGGCTGGTGAGAGGCCTCGAGCACAAGCCCTATGAAGAGAGACTGAGGGAGCTGGGATTGTTTAGCCTGGAGAGGAGGAGGCTCAGGGGAGACCTTATTGCAGTCTACAACTACCTGAAGGGTGGTTGTAGCCAGGAGGAGGTTGCTTTCTTCTCTCAGGCAACCAGCACCAGAACAAGAGGACACAGTCTCAAGCTGCACCGGGGGAGGTTTAGGCTGGAGGTAAGGAGAAAATTCTTCACTGAGAGAGTCATTGGCTACTGGAATGGGCTACCCAGGGAGGTGGTGGAGTCACCATCCCTGGAGGTGTTCAAGGCGGGTTTGGACGTGGCACTTGGTGCCATGGTCTAGTCTTGAGGTCTGTGGTAATGGGTTGGACTTGATGATCTTTGAGGTCTCTTCCAATCTCGGTGATACTGTAATTAAATGTATCATAAAACTTTGCACTACAAAGGTGTGAAAACATTCAGTGATTTCATGTCTTTCCTTCCCATTCCTGGTGTGATAGGGAAAAAATTTTCTCAGGTTTCTCTCAAAGTTGGAGGACTTGTCATAATGTCATTTGTCTGTTAGTAGCAGTCTCAAAATCTCCTGTGTGAAGAGGTAGACACAAAATATGTTATGTTCTTTGAAGTCACCCATCTGATCTCGTGCCTCACAGGGTGTTTGAGAAAAAAACACCCTGACAGTGTCAGCCCAAAGCATAAATTTTCTAAGAGGTTTCTAGGGATCCTTGACTTCTAGTAGAAGCAGTCCTATCCTGAACCACAAGCTACATCTTTTTTATGATCTTATATAACCCCAGAGTGAAGTTTTCCTTTTTTTTGGATTACAGAAGCCAGACTGAAATCTAAACATTTCTTAGTGTATGGTTACTCTTTCCTTACTCCTCAACTGTGTCCACCCAGGCTTATTGTTAATGTATGTCACTCTTTTTAGAGCATTTATTGTTCACCCCAAAAGACTGGAGACAAATATTTCAGTCATAAAGAGCTGGTAACATTGTATGACTGGTACCAGTTTGAAAGGATGTCTGAGGACGCAGGGGTTGACTGCAACTACATACAACCTGCTGCTTGGGCACTGCATGTGCTGCAGCATTTCCTTCTGTTCCTTTCCTGCTCCCTAGGGAAAGACCATTTTCCTTGCTCTTGTTTAAAAATGCATATTATTGCCAGCCAAATGGATGATCTGGAAATGTCAAATAGGAACTCATTTAAAAAAAAAAGAAATTAAGTAGCAGACTGCAAAAAGTTTTAGACTAGAAAAAAATGGCATCAGCTAAGTGGGGAGAGCAGAGGGAAAGCAATAGGAGTGTATTTGAAGTAACATACAAAATGAGACATAAAAGCTGATATAACAGGTTGTGTTTTGGCAAGGAAAATAGAACAGAATATGGGGAGAGTGATGGAAGTGGGTAATAACAATTTGAATGTTTTAAACAGGTTAAGGGTTGTAATCCTTTCCACTTCAAGTGAATACAGTCTTCATGTTATTCAGAAGCTTATAAGTCTTTTTTCTTTAACCAGAAAGGACAGTAATAGATGTAGGTCAACCTGCTGGGTAATGGCAAAAATGAATCCAGTAGGACAGTAAAATATCTTATAACTTATTTTTCTTTTCATCTCTGTGCAGTGTTCCATTGCTGTTTGGAGATGTTGATGGTTGGGGTATTTCCCACCCAGTTTTACTGCCATCCAGAAGGTACCATTCCTCTCATTCCATTAGCAGAGATTGCAACCCTATTCTAGTAAAATAAGATAAACTGATTTATGGAGCTATGACAGAGACCATTTTTCATGCTCAGACTAGCAGTTATAGGCAATTTTGATGACATGTTGGAATCTACCTCGCTATAAAAGGCTCTTCTCAGTTCAATAAGTGTTGAAGCTAAGTTGCAGCATTTGCTGTTGCAAAAATCACTTTATTAGACTGTTTCATAGCTCTTTTATTCCACTATAAATTCCCTTGACTTTCCTAGAGAAAACTGACACCCTCAACAATTTGAAGTCATCGATGGCATATGTGGCCATAACTTGCCCACTAATGTCAATCCAGAGATAACACTTAGTCATCACGCTTACTTGTTTTTTCCTACAGGAATGCTTATGAGCATGGGTGTACAATGCAGCCTGCTAATGTGGATTGCTTGTTTTCACTGCCTCTTTCTGTCAAAACTGTCATAATGATGTGAATTGTTGACCACAAAAGCTATAATGGGTGATTATATCCTGGCATCCAGGTACTCTATCCAACTATCTGTGTGACTCAGTGCAGTGCGTTGGTTTTGCCACTTAGTTTTGGTGGAAAACCAGATCCAGTGCAATCTGGCAGCCTCGATTAAAAAAAATGGAAAGCTAATAAAAACTCTAAAATAAGTAAAGAATCCACCTAGAATGAAACAAACTTGACTCTTTATTTTATAAGTTACATGAAATGAATTCCTGTTGTAAAAGTTAAATGGCCTCCTCCTGGGTTTGGCATGAGTCAAAGTGTGCATTGTGCAGTGTGAAACTTCTCTGCATGCACTGCAGTGAGCAGGTCAGCCCGTGGAGGCAGAACTGCCAACGGGCTCTCCATGGGACAATATCTTGCTTTTCCAGGTGGCTCTGGCAATCTCTTCCTGACAGTCTCCAGCTCTGTACCACTGTCCTTATTCATAAATGGACTTTGAAAAGCAATGCAGCACCACATTGGGGTTGTTTTTTTTTTCTGTCTGCACATGCACACATACACAGAATAAATAAGCCCAGGTTGATAATCAATAATATATGAGCTGCTTCAAGAATATGTTAATACTAATGTCAACATGAGAAAAAGCACACAATAAAAGAGAATATATCTTTGTGCCATGCCTGTTCTTGTACTTTTGGGCATTGTGCTGTAATGTTTATGAGCATAAGCTCTGTTCTATAATCTTACAGCAACATGTGCCACCACATTTCATCATTTACTACCCACACAAATACTCTTTGCTAGAAATTAATCTCTTTTTAAAAGATACATAGTTAGAGATACAAAGCAAGAAAGAGCTGGAGTAGGTTAGCAAATGGGAGCTATCTTACTCCCTTCTTTTCTGGTTTTTTTTTTTCCTTTGTTATATATTTTTTTCTAACTTTTTCATTTCTGTATTTATTCTGCTTCCTTTTTTGTTGTTGTTTATTTTGTTTGTTTGTGACTGTTTTGTTGGGGTGCTTTGTGTGTTTTTTGGTTGGTTGGGATTTTTGACAGCAGCTCTTGCTGCATAGGTACAATACTATTTACTGTATTACTCCTTATTAAATAAAGCATTCTAAATACTAATCTCTGCAGAGAACAGTGCAGTCCTGGCACTGTTTCATGATAAACAGTGATTATTCTTAATTTCAGCAGATTTTCCAAGATACTGTCATTGTGTTTTGAAAAGATCAGGCCCAGGATCTTCTCCTTGCCCTTGTACCTCATTTCTTGTTATTTACTCACTCTGACTTTTACTCCAATGTTTGAAAGACGGTGCTGCTGAACTGGAACTCCCTGCAGCAACCAGTATCCTTTTATTGTCATCTCTCTGGTCCTGCTGGATGTGATCAACATTTGTTGTTCACACCCACTGGAATCCTCTCCAGTTTGCTACCTGATTCTTTATCACAAATTTGATTTTAGAGATAGTTGTCCTCGCACTCAGTGCCTGCGATGGTTTGGGAGTTCCCCACCCCCCACACTTTGTAAAATGACCCAGACTAGAACTCAGCCGGCTGGAAGTTAAGGACTGAAGCTCTATTTACAGCTCAGCACAATGTACAAGCAGAGATATGCACTATAGACAGGAATAGTTACAGAAATAGACAAGTTAAAGGTAATACAGACACACAACACCCCTCCCAGAAATCAGAGACCCTAGGAGGGGCTCCCAACCACCCTTCCACCTTCTCCCCACCCCTGTACCTTACCCCAAGGTTTGCCTCGCACGCAAAGTGAGCTTGGAGGATCGGCCAGGGGGGTTAGAAGGAAAGTGGTTAGTGAAGATTAATCTGCAAAGAGGAGCCAGAAGCTAGACCGCCTGAGACGCTGTGCCCCCAGACAGAGACAGACTCTGAGACTGCCTTATCTAATGTTTTGAGTTCTTTTTCCCAAACATCTCAGCAAGCCTATGAGTGAAGAAAACATCACAGTTGTTTCCCTTTCACAGCCTATAGTGTAATTTTCTCCATTAAAATAGTCCAATTAGCCTCAAACCAGCACAGTGCCCCCAACACCACTTAGCTGGAGGCCGTCTGGAAATATAAAGAGACATTTTTGACATTTCATCCCAGTGCTGTGGAAAAGCCAAAGAAAAGGAGCCGGTAAAGATGGTTCTGGAGGCTGAAGCAGATGATGTTCAGTGATGATTTAGACATTGGTCAGCTTGGAAAATACCACAAAGGATCCTGCTTTGGCACAGAGGCTGGATTCAGTGATCTCTGGAGGTCCCTTCTGACCCCTAACATTCTGTGGTTCTGTGATGTGTTTTGGACTGGATAAGAGCATATTGGTCTGGATTGGTCCATTCTGTATGGACAGTCAGCACAACATAACCTGAGCCTACAGTGTCCTCCAACTGAGTTGCACAGAAAATTTCCTCTGTGGCCAGAAATGCGTTTCGAGACTCCTCAGACTAGACTGAAGGCTTTGAAAAGAAGGCCTGTCCATGAGGCAAACGGTGAGAACAGTCCATCTACATGGATCTAGCTCCAGGTGGGAAAGCAAGTTGTTTACTTCCAGATTCTCTCTCTAGAAATCCATCCATGTAATACTGGAGATTTGATATCTTGTCTCTCATTCTTTTCTCCCATTTGTATATAAAGTTTTCTCTTCTTTCCCACCCTCCACCCCTGCTTTTATTTTATTTCCTCTGTTTTCCCCTGTGTGATACAAGGGACAAAGTATTTGATGAACTCTCTCATTGAAAGGGAAGGGGAAAGGGAAGGATTCAGATGTTGCATGTAATATCTAAAGATAAAGGAACTATAGGACAGGATATGAGAATCCAGGTGAAAATAAGTAACTTTTCTTCACTGTTTATATTTCACATGATTTTTATTCTGTTGTTGCTATGGTAATGACATTTCTCTGTCTTTATATTGTCATCTTTTCTGTCACTGATCTATTTACTACGTCAGCACACTTCTCCCTAACATCTGTTGAGTAATGGGCCTTTTATTTTCTTTTTTCTTCCATCCTGTTTTCTGTCCTCAAGCAAGAGTTTTGCTGGACTGATGATGAGTGCAGTATCTCTTACATGAACAAGGTGCCACAAAAGTGATGGGAGCTCTCTCATTCATTCTAGAGTATTTAAAAGACCTCTTAAATTAAGGCAAATATTGTCTCTTGAACTGCTTTAGAAAACTGGCATGAGAGAGACTGATTTTAATTATTATAGATCTTCCTCATCTTCTGTGATCTTAGATTTAGAATTTGGCTGAAATGGAAATGCTGCAAGGGAATGGAGCGGGGGCTGGCTGCTGGGCATTACTCATCATTTATAGTGCATACCAGGATGTAGTGTGTGATTAGGACAGAGGCATTTTTCTCAATTTGGAAGGCTGTTTCTAGAGTTTCATAATCCAAATGAAAGAGTTCTCTAATAGTGGACAGATGATTATAATGATAACATAACATAAAAGCATCATCATTTCTCAGGCATCACGGGCAGTTCATTTTCATCTGTTACAAAATCAGAGCTATTTGCTTTGGTGGAGGGGAAAAAAAAGGATAATAAAGAGCAAAGTTTTAAGATAAGCAAGTTCTATGACAAAAGTGGTTTCTTCCTGATTAGCCAGATTAACTCTCCTTTGAATGGATTTCCAGGAGTGGCATAAAAAGAATAATTTAGGGTTGTCATTTATAGACAAAAGAATAGTGCTTACATGAGGGAGAAGCAAATCCAATATTTCCTGGACAACAGAATCCATACTGGTTGACTTTGCCTCCATTTAAACTGTGGTGTTTGAAATTGGGTTGGTTTGGCTGCCATCTGAGTAGAGAGTGAATGACAACTACCTTTATGGCTCAGAATGATTCTTCAAGTTCCTCTGCCCTTTTTCTATAGAGAAAGATAACTTGGAATTAAAACTCTACCCTTTTAAGGATCAAAGTGTCTGTACTCTGAAACTGGCCTCTGCTTCTGCGTGGTTGTGTGGGAAAAAGCCCACAATGGAACAAAAATAAGATCTTCTTCTTTCTGACGCTATCTTGTCTCAACCTCTCATTGCTTTAACATCTGCAGCAGATTTTATATTTTGTTGGAGAAAACCACATCCATGAAAATATAAGAAAGTGCAAATACCGTAATAGGATAGGTTGATTTAGCAAAACAAATACTCTTTTCTTCCCAATTTTCAGGTCAATCATTAATCTTGTCTTATCCCATTTATCTGGAAAATACCATTCCAGTTATTCGGTGACAAGCATCAGCTTGTCTAGAGTCCAGCTCATATCAGACAGGCAGCTGTGGATAGTGACTCTCATTTTTATTTTACCAGACTTGGTGGCTTGTTGTTTTCAACTGCTTTCCCGTGAGACTCACGCTGGGTTTTAAGTTTGATCAGAAGCCATGGTTGTGGTAGTTGCACCTGGGGCCTCATGGTTTAAAGGCACATGCTGGCCAAGCTGATATTGATGGGAGTATCTTGTCTCCTGTGTGTGGCTCAGTCTTCGCAAGGAGAGCAAAATACTGTATGGTTTGACTTTACACTATATAAGAAATGTACTTTAAAGATCATAAGCAATTGAATTTGTGTCGTGTGGGGGTAGAAATGAGGCACATCGCATACTCGGTAGTATAAATGTAAAAAGAATCACAAACAGCTCAGTTAGCTGCTAAAACTGCATATAAAGCTACAGAGAAATGCTAATGCAATTTTGACTCTTTTCTTCTTTTGCATTACACTTTGTAATGGCGTTTATGTATATACAACCCGTGGAGGTTCACTCAGTATGTGAAGGATTGGACCTCAGATGAAGGCAGATTCAAATTTCAATCTGGCAAAGACCAGAAAGCAGTTGAAGAAGCAAATTTTAAAGAAAATCAATGAAGGGATTCAGGATGAGAATGGGATCTTCAGGAGGATGAAAAGATGAAAGTTTTTAGTGGTTGGGCTGGGATGTCTTTCTCTGAACTCACTGTATTTTTATTGCAGATTTTTCATTCATATTTCAAGGATGATTATCAAGTCATGCAGTTCTTTTAAGCTCTGGTTCCAAGTCACAGAATGTGTCCACAATGTAAATCTGGTTATTCTTGCATTTTTCTTTGTCTCAAACTCATAATGACATTTTAAACATAGATTTCAAGCTGTATTTCAAAGGCAGCTAGACTTTTATCCACATTTATACATGAGAAGTTAGCAATGAAAACTGACATGAATGGATTTGCATGGTTCATCCACACAGTTGTATAAGCCTTGCAGATCATAAGAGAATTGTTTAATGCAACCTGTTGTGGTCCATACTACAGTAGCAAAAAGGAAAACATTAATTACTCTAAACAAGTAGTAGACTGTCAAGATCCTGATGAGGCCTTTTCTCTGAAGAGCCAGAGATCACAGACATACCTACTGACAGTGTTTTATTGTAACCAGATCTTTCACAGAGTAAAGGTAAAAATTAATTATAACTTGTGGTTTTCACTGTAATGAAAAGTAATTAACAGTACTTAGCAACTGGTTAAGCCAATAAATTCAGCTGGTTTGTACTTAGTGTCATTGATATATTGATTTTTCATAAACAGATGGACTGACATTAAATAACTTATTTTCATATGCCAGGTATGAAACTCCATTTGTGAAGAACTTGATGCTTAAGAACTCATAAAGTCAATGAAAAAGTTTGAGCCAGAGGCTCTTGTATTGGATTAAACAAAATTATTTGGTAAATTCAGAGAGGACAGGAAATAGAAGTGTCATTTAAAATAAGAAACACACCAAAAAACCTTAGGACCCTAACACACATTACACTACACGGTATTTTAAAAAATCTGATGGATTCTAACCCATAATTATAGAGAGAGAAATGTGCTCAGCTGACCAAAATTCCTCTTCTCCCTTGGATTTCAAGTTATGTCCATTAATTGAATACTGACAAAGTTGCATACCCCTATATTTTTTGCTTTCACTCTCATCTTATTGCTTAAGGATCCTTTTCAGAGGAGGCTACTACTAATTTTGCATATTTTGTTAATGAAACTTGTACAGTGTAGTTAATAGTTGACACAAATAAAATTTCAATTTGTGGTATTTCTAGTAAATATTAACAAGTATCCACGTAAATCAGTATTACCACAGCGCTCTCCTCCCATCTTTTGATGGCAGAAGAAAGCATTTTGCCTGTGGAAGAATTCCCCACTGGTGATCTTCAGACTTTTGGCTGTTCCAGACAACATGATGCAAACCCAGATACTTTACTGGAATTCAACTGTATTCCACACTAATTAAAATCCGTTTTTAACAATTGCTGTTAACACAGGCATCGTGTTCCCATGTTCTGGGGATCAGCTTTTAATGTTTAGGCTTAATGGCTCAGTGAATGTAATTGAGATTTCTAGGGACTAAGCTCATATCTCTTTTCATTTGTC
The DNA here is from genome assembly GCA_013396675.1 of Eubucco bourcierii. Lineage (NCBI taxonomy): Eukaryota > Metazoa > Chordata > Aves > Piciformes > Ramphastidae > Eubucco > Eubucco bourcierii. The sequence continues at coordinate 18,624 of VWZE01019148.1, read as the reverse complement.
TTTTGGCATGAAGGCTTATCAGCTACAATAGCTTTAATAGTATTTTCTGCTTATTGTTTCCAGAGGGAATTTCAGTGTTACAGAGCCTGTACCTAAATGTATTTCTGGTGAGACATTCTTGGTCTCTTCAAGTATGTACAGGTTTACTGCATAATGTTATTACTCACTATGTTGTAATGGCAAAGACTTCTTCAAAGACTGGGGCCAGCTGTACAAGGAGCTGTGTATGTGCATCACCATCTAAAACAATTTCCAGTTCTTATGTAAGAAGCAAAAAAAAAAAAAAGCTGGAGAAAGAAGGCTTGTTACCCTTCCCATACTGCAGGGAGGTGAGGTACAGAACAGTCTAATTTCTTTTATAGAACAGTGTATGGGAGAGTGGGAAGGTGATCTCAGATCTCCTGTAGTGCTATGATACAGACCTAGCCTACTTGTTCAATTTAATTTAACCTTATTCAATGAATAAGTATTCATTTTAAACTGTGTTTCTGTATAAATCACTTAGTAATAATCTGTCCTCTTTAAACCAGAGCTGTAACAATCAGCTGGATATGAATAACTGGTACTAAAAGATAGGTTAAACTGTTTCCCTATTAAAAATTCTTCCTTTCTGAACCAACTCAACATTTTCTCCCTCCTAGAGAGGGAAGGCTATCCAGACCTTGAAAGGATAGAAGAGTTTTGCTTTCATTAAAAATTCTCTTGCTGAAGATCAATACGAAGAGCCCCATCTCATCATTACATTGAGCACATGAAGAAAGGAGTTCCTCTAGCAATTCACAAAGCATCTGTGGTATGTTGACAAACAACCTGGGGCAAGTACAGTGCTGGGCAGAGTTGTGTTCATTAGTATTACTAGCCTGAATACTTCTAATAATTAGCCAAGTCCCTCTGGCGAAGTGTAGGTTGTCTAAAGCCAAGTCTCAATTACAGAATAGAAAGCCAGCTACTGTCACAAGGTGCAATAGGTGGTTTGGAAATCTGTTTCCTCCAGGTGACTAACAAATCTGATGTCTTGGAGAGCATTGTGTTTTCTTTTATCTTTTTGCACAAAACGTTGATTCTAGTTATCATTGTTTTAATTTAGTGGCACTCTGAATCACATTTATACCTGGAAGACATGGAAACAACATTTGCTCATTACTTTTTTAATGGATGGAGGATTTTTTTGTTGTTTGCTCATAGTTTCTTTTTCCCTTTTTTTACCTTTTTTTATTCTGGTGTTTTTTCCCTTCTCCCCCTTCTCCCCCCGTGTGTTTAAAGCCATGTGTGTGCTCCAGGCACCTCACTGTTACTGAGTCCCGGGTGGCTGAGGTTCAAGACATGTTTCAGAGGTGCTATTCTTTGATTGAGATCTTCAGAGAGTAACAATAAGGAGATTAGGAAAAAAACCCCATACAAAAACAAGAAAAAGGAACAACAAACAACCCCAACCAATGCCTTCCATTAAGTTAGGAGAGGCAGAAGCTGAGGAAAACTTTGACTCCAGAAATAACCTGTATGATATTAAATTAGATGGTTTCTGGCAGGTGAGGCTTCTGTGGTGTATTGCTTTAAAAGAGGGCACAAAGTGTGGCTAGAGAAACTGAGAAAACCAGTTGTGAAAGGGGGTTTATTCATGCTTTCTGTTATTAACTTTATTCTTTCATGTTCCACTCCTGCAAAAGGTAACGATTTGCAAATACTTGACAAGGAGAATAAACAAAAGGGTGAATAGGGCAGAGATGGATTGTTCTGCAGTAAAAAAAGTGTGTGTATATGTATGTGTGTGTGTGTATGTGCGTGCGTGTGTGTGTGTGTGTGTGTGTACGGGTATGTGTGTGTGCATTATGTGCGTGTGTGTGTGTGTGTGTGTGCGTGCGTGTGCGTATGTGTGTGTGTATGTGTGTGTGCATTTGTGTGCATATGTGTGCGTGTGTGTATGTGTGTGTATATGCGTGTGCGTATGTCTGCACGTGTGCATATATGTATATGTATGTGTGCATGTATATGTGTGTGTGTGTGTGCATGCACGTGTATGTGTGTGTATATGTGTGTGTGTGTGTATGCGCACGTGTTTGTAGGNTTTCTGTTATTAACTTTATTCTTTCATGTTCCACTCCTGCAAAAGGTAACGATTTGCAAATACTTGACAAGGAGAATAAACAAAAGGGTGAATAGGGCAGAGATGGATTGTTCTGCAGTAAAAAAAAACAAAACCAAAAACAATGTATGTGTGTGTATATGTATGTGTGTGTGTGTATATGTGTATGTGTGCGTGTATGTGCGTGCGTGTGTGTGTGCGTGTGTGTGTACGGGTATGTGTGTGTGCATTATGTGCGTCTGTGTGTGTGTGTGCGTGTGTGTGTGTGTATGTGTGTGTGTGTGTGCATGCACGTGTATGTGTGTGTATATGTGTGTGTGTGTGTGCATGCACGTGTATGTGTGTGTATATGTGTGTGTGTGTGTGCATGCACGTGTATGTGTGTGTATATGTGTGTGTGTGTGTGCATGCACGTGTATGTGTGTGTATATGTGTGTGTGTGTGTGCATGCACGTGTATGTGTGTGTATATGTGTGTGTGTGTGTGCATGCACGTGTATGTGTGTGTATATGTGTATGTGTGCGTGTATGTGCGTGCGTGTGTGTGTGTGTATGCGCACGTGTTTGTAGGAGTGTGTGTGCGTATGCGTGTGTGTGCATATGTGTGTGCTTGTATATGTGTGTGTGTGTATGTGTATATGTATATGCATGTGTGTATATATGTGTGCGTGTGTGTATATATGTGTCTACACGCACGTGTGTGCGTATGTGTGTGTGTATATGTCTATGCATGTGCGCGTGTGTATGTGTGTGTGCGTGTGTGTATATGTGTGTATATATGTGTGTATGTCTGTGTGCGTGTGTGTGTATATATGTGTGTATGTTTATATGTGTGTATGTTTATATGTGTATATATGTATATATATTTTGATATATATGTATATAAAAATATGTATCTATTTTTCATTTAGTTTTTAATTTTAGTTTTAGTACTTTGAAGAAATGTTAAAATCATACATCGTGGATGTGGAGTTGAAAATCCCAGCTCCGTTAACAATATTTGTGCTGTTCATTGCTCCAGACATGCAATCTGACAGAATTGGACAACTAAAGAGCAAAAGATTTTTGCTGGAACTGAGTAGCTGGTATAAAATGCAGATCAAAGACCCATACATTAATTTTTAAGCAGATGTATAAGACCATTAACTTCAAGTATCTTGCACTATTTCCTCTATTAATGCATCGTGTTCTAGGATACATGTTCATTATTTGCTTTAAGGGAAGAAGGTAGATTTAGACTGGATGTTAGAAAGAAATTCTTTACAGTGAGGGTGTTGAGACACTGAATCAAGCTGTCCAGGGAGGTTGTGGATGTTGCCTCCCTGGAATTGTTCAAGGCCTTTGAGAAACCTAGTCTAGTGGAAGGTGTTCTTGTTCATGGCAGGTGGAGTTGAGTCCTGACTTAAGGTTAATTGGAATATTTTAATGAAAGAAATTAGATCATTGGTTGTGGAAAGGAAATAATGATGAAGTCCATATCATTCATTGGTTAGCTAAGAGGGATAAAAAACCAAAAAGTAAACAATTTGTCCAACATTAGTCTGTGTTGCTGGATCTATTTGCTTCCTCCTAACTCCACTCTAGTAACTCTGCACTAATTTTTGCTAACGCAGAACAGCGAAAGCTTTGCTGGTTGTTTTGTTTGTCTGTCTGAGGAAGTAGAGGAATAGCTTTGAGCCCCTTCTGGGAGTTTGGATTTCTGTATTATTTCTAACTTCTATATAATTGTAAATACTTCTAAACATATTGTGTATATATGCTTGTAAATTTTGCTTTGCTGTAAATATAACTTCGTCTTACTTCAATCCATCTGCACTAGTCTGGTTAATTCCAATAGTTGAGGTGGGGGAGAAACTTCTAACCCACATCAGGTTGGAACTAGATGATTTTTAGGGTCCACTGCAACCCACAACATTCTGTGATTTGTGATTGGCTCTTTGCCCTTGTGTATACATTCAGTATCAAAACTTGAAGTAAAGAAATGCTCCACTTAAAGAATTTCTACAGGAAAACCATCCACACACAGAACATTGTTAATCATCTGTCATCTTGACAGATACAGTAATGTATTGTTGATAGATTTTATATTAATGGGCCTGAATCCTGAGTTCTCCTTATTACCTACTGACAGTTCTTCAGTCATTGTTGTCACTTTTACATATGTTCACACAATATAAGCAAGACAAAAAAAAGTAGAATTGGTGGAGATTTGTATGTTTTGTTTTATATCTGTATTTGAATGTATGATTAATACCTGTTTGCATTGTAAATCATAGCACTGACTAAGTGCTTGCATGGTCTATCTATCTATATTTGTCTACTGCACTAAAAATAGCAAAGGAGCAATCAGTCTTTGGTATCAGTGATGCTTCAGGCCTAAAACAAAATTAGCACAACTTGTTTCTTTTCTCTCTGATAAGTACTAGCACTGCTATACCCAAAAGCTCCTTGGTGAGTTCTCTTGACATTTACTTCTGCCTGCAAAATAATCATATCAGAATATCTTTTCCTCTAAATATAGTAGTTGAGAAAAATGCCTGTTAGGCATTGATGGAGGCATCATTGATTTTACAAGTGCACCGTAAAGTCTTTTTGAAAAAAGTTTCACCCTGTTCTTTTCTCAAGTGGGAAAGAGTCACCTATAAATATATCCTTTTCCCCCCTTCTTCTTATTGTTTAGCAGCCTTTAGCATCAACTAACATGGCCAGAGAAGGACAAGGTAGTGGTGAGGGGGTTTAAGCACAAGTCCTGTGAGGAGCAACTGAGGGAGATGGGGTGGTTCAGCCTGGAGAGAAGGAGGCTGATAGGAGACCTCTGTGCTCTCTAAAGGAGAGTGGAAATGGCCTCAAGCTTTATTAGTGAAGGTTTAAACTGGGTGTTAGGAAAGATTTCTTCACCAAAAGGGTTGTCAGGCACTGGAACAGGCTGCCCAGGGAAATGGTGGAATCATCATTCCTGGAGGTCTTTAAAAGATATTTGGATCAGGAGCTTAGGCATGTGATGTAGAGGGAGATGTTGGGTTATGGGTGTACCCAATGATCTTAAGGATTTTTTTTAACCAAATGATTCCATGATGCATTTGATGTGTATACACAGGAGTTGGAAATTCAAATGTCCATCACATACTTTTTATGTGTATTTTATACAAACTTTTGAAGAGCTTCAAATAAAATTTGACACATCTGTTCTCATGGAATTTCTCATCCTGCTGTCAACAAACTGTGTAATATTATTTGGAAACTCACTTCATGTGACCATTAATTATGCATAGTTAGTGTCAAAATAGTTAATACCTTTTCTTTTCTTTTTATTTTTTTTTNTTTTTTTTTTTTTTTTTTTTTTTTTTTTTTTTTTTTTTTTTTTCTCCAGACTTAATGGTATTCTATCATCTGGCAGCTTGATCTTTGCTTTAATAAACAGTACCAACATATTAAAATGATTTGGAAATTACTACATTAACTTTACAGCAAAAATATCATTAGTGCAAGAACCACATTATGCATCTGAAATATCCTTGAGGAGTTTAAAGTCTGAAATTGATTAGAAGTACTTCTGCAGAAATTGTTATCTTAGGATATTTTCTACCCCTTTCCCAATTTACTCTAACTTACCATGGTGTGTCAGAGAGAGGTTTATATATTCGTGTAGGATCTTAATGAATATAAGGATATATCTCTCCAGTGAGGGTGGTGAGGCACTGGAACAGGTTGCACAGGGAGGTTGTGGCTGCTCCCTTCCTGGAGGTGTTCAAGGCCAGGTTGGAGGAGGCCTTGAGTGAGCTGTACTAGTGAGAGGTGTCCCTGCCTATGGCAGGGGTTTGGAACTGGATGATCCTTGAGGTCCCTTCCAACCTTACCATTCTATGATTCTATGATCTGCTTTTCTAATTTAATGGTTAGAATACAAATAACCACAGTTTTAAATTATTTTTAGCTGGAGGAACTATCACAACAGGTTTATATGGAATATTAACAATATATGAGCATGTATAAATGGGCAGGTGTCCTGTTTTCTTGCACCAGTGGTACTGTTATCCACTTTTCCACCAAAACTTCACTTGTCTTTTGCAAAAAACATATGTACCATTCTAAATGTTGAATTGCTTTGGTCTGTATTACTGAAAACCTTTCAGGGGCACCCTACTTTACTGCTGTGAATTATATAAAATGAACCAGATTTAGCTGCATTGCTGGACTATTTCAGGCTACTACTGCTACACAGAGCAGTTGTACATCTGGTGTAGCTCGAAATAATGTAAAGCATCCAGACCTGTGGGCGAAATTCAAACAGTGTAATATAATGTTGTGAGATAGATATAATATTTTTGGCTTTCCTCTCCTGCTGGCTTATCACTGGGTTTAGGAGCCAGTAGCTGTCAGGGGTCAGATCTGCAAAGTGTTAAGAACCTGAAGGCTCAGATAGGCACTTGCTGACATTTGCCATGTGCCAAAGTGGTTTAGCAGATTCCTAGCTCCTCATTGACATGCTGTCTGCCTGAATTACTTAGAAGCTTCTGCAAACCCAGCTAGACATATATGTTCACCTTTAGGTGCCCAGAGGCTTGCAAATTTGGCCCTAATCCTATGAAGCAATCTACCTGATGGTAGCACAAATGTTCATTCAAAACTTGTCTTGCAAAAATTAGAAACTGATTTAAAGAAAATCAGAAATCTTTCTGTCCCACAGTTTCTCATTTGTGAATCAGTCATTCTTGGTTCTCTGAGACAAATGAACTGTCTTTTGGAGACTTTTTGACCCATCTAATATAATTGTATAAACCCCCACGGCAGGATGATCTTTTTCTTTTGTCTCTTCTCGTTTCACTTAGCTCCTGCATAAGTAGTATGTTCCTAGTTTCAGTTCTCATGGCTGAAACCACTTCATATAAGTCTTTCTGTGCCATTACCATATTTGTTCTGAACTTATTATTCTCTCACAGGTTATTAGGCCTGAAGGGATCCTGACATCCTGTGGTCTGAGCCACTGCTAAATTAGGTTAAAGGATTTCACTCTATTATTCTTTTATAGAGCCCAGTATCTCGAGTAAAATTGTCAGGTCTTTCCTAAATTATCACTTGGAACTAGACGACTTCAAGACATGGAGGACCACTGCCTTTCTTGCTCACTCATCCCTCATTTTCTCTTGTCTGTCTCCTAATGTAATGGCAAGGTGAAGCCACCATTCATTCTTGTGGCATCTCAAAAAGACTTCTTGCAGTGCCTCATAGATGTCTGCACTACAGAAACTTGGTTTGTGGCAAAAAAAGGCTTTGCCCACAATGAGCAAATTATTCCATTTTTCCGCAGACCTCCAGACAGGACTGATCATCACACTAGTCTGCACTGGGTAACTGCTGTCATGTTGCAACATCACATCAATTAGCATATTTAAGTGGGTCCTTTTTCATCTAATTATAATCATACCTTTAGAAAAGCCAGTGTCTGACACATTTGTCATCCTTTATTTTTTTTTTTTTTTTTTAACACAGACAGAGCAATAACTTGATATTTCACCATCTGGGAATCCTTCTCTTCTCTGAATTTAAATGTTCTTCAATCTCAGAAGAACAGCTTTGTTCTCTTAGTTCTCTTGGGTATTCTCACAATCTCATTTTCTTATGATCAAGTGTCTTTTCTTACTGTCTTCAAAAGAAGGATTGTCCTGGACCCAGAGCTGTGAGATGGAAACCTGTGATAGTGTAGGTCTAGACCTGGATATGGTTTTGGAATTTACTAACATCCCCTAACTCCCTGGTGGATTAAACCGGGGTCATCTGGCTACACCTCCTGTAATTTGTAGAACATAAATGTCACACTTGTATCTAAATCTAATTTCAATTAGCCATTAGCATTGGTTTCCCTTCCCTGCATTGTTATGTAGCCTGTAGCATGCACAACACTAATATTCTCCAATAGTTTCCTCGTTTTACCTAGGCCTTTCTTTTTTTTTTTCCCCTCTAGTTAATGTGATTTCTTTGGTCTGTATGTCTCATACGTCCTTTCTAGTTTTTGAAGATTACTTTATCTCTTGTCTCTGGAGGAATCTGACCTACAAAGTAATTCAGTACATTGCTTCAAAGCACCCAGAATGCTATGACCCTGTATTCTATGCCTTAATCTTAATTCCTAAACCTGTGTGAAACTAAGCCTGCACATAGATATATTTTTCACGTAGACCTGAATTCTTTTTTGTATTTTCACCTCTCTGCTAGTCTATGTCTTCACATCCTGAGTTATTGTTTATTTTCAGACCCCTTTAATCTGGGGTGGGAAAAAAAAAAAAGAAAGAAAGAAAAAGATCTGTGATCTGTGTCTTGAATCCTGTCTGTCATTTAGCATGAATTTTTCTATACTGATAACACTAGCAGATTGCCAGATGTACTTTTCTGGTTTGAAGGGAAGTCTGATATTAATGCCATCATTTTTAATAATCTACTGAACTATTTACCTGCCTGGAATCATNTTTTTTTTTTTTTTTTTTTTTTTCCCCAATATCCCTTCTATATGCTTTTCATTTCAAGCTGCTAAGATGACTCATTACTAGTCTCAGGTAGGGAACGCATTTTCTGTGCCAGCCACTGAATAACAGTTTTAGATGGTTTCTTTTCCATAGATGATTTTTATGATTATTATTTTTAATCTTAGCTATGTCTTTTTTTTTTTTTTTTTTTTTTTTTTTTTTTTTTTTTTTTTTTTTTTTTTTTTGTTTGGTGTTGCCTGTC
>VWZE01019147.1:174398-190896 GCA_013396675.1 Eubucco bourcierii | reverse complement strand
ACTCCAGATGGGGTCTGACAAGAGCAGAGTAAAGAGGCAGAATGCCCTCCCTTGCCCTGCTGCCCCCACTGCTCTTGCTGCAGCCCAGCACACAGTTGCTTTCTGGGCTGCACTCACACTGCAGGCTCATGTTGAGCTTTTCATCACCCCAGACCCCAAGGTCCTTTTCCTCAGGGTTGCTCTCAGCCATTCCCCACGCAGCCTGGATTCGTGCTTGGGATTGTGCCTACCCAGGTGCAGCAGAGGTGAAGCCCCTGCTGGACTCTCTCCTGTAATTCCCTATATCTGGGCAGCCCCGAACTGGACCCAGTACTCTTTCTTTGTTCACCAGCACTCCCAGATCCTTCTCAGAGCTGCTTTCCAGCAGGTCAGCCTCTCACACAGAATGATGCAGAGGTTTATTCCTCACCAGGTGCAAACCTCTACACTTGCCCTTGCTGACCTTCATGAGGCTCCCCTCTGCCCAACTTTGCAGCCATTGAAATGATTTTCAAACACGCTGTTAAAACCAAGAACGGTGCTTTCTGTCTGGGGTTTTTTTTCCTCCATAAATGTTTATAGTCCAAATAGAGTTGTTGTTTTTTTTCTTAATTGTTATTATTTGGTTTTAAACATAAAAAAGGTATAAAGAGAAGCACATTAAAACTAAAATTTAATTTTTTTTTTCTTCTGCCTTATAGTTTCAGTGTTCATTGATTTCTTACATTAAGCTGGAATGCCTACCGCTGTGCAGAGAGCTTTGGATATAGGAAGATCTCTGCTAAACACACCAGGCTGGAGTTTAAGCTGTACAGAAAAAGGTACTTGTCCTTTCCAAAGATGTTCTTCCACTCTGAAGTGTGCTGAGATCACTTTGCTGAAAAATATTATACAAACAAACAAAAGAAAGGAAAGGAAAGCAAAGGAAAAATGAAATTCGTGAAGGTTTTTTTTTTTCTTTCCAGAGTTGGAAGTTTAGAATCTGCCCTGAGATACAAGCATAGAATCAATTTGGTTGGGAAAGACCTTGAAGAGCATTGTGCTGGTTTGAGGCTAATTGGAATATTGTAATGAAAAAAAAAAACAAAACAACTGATGATAGGCTGTGAAAAGCAAACAGTGGTCATGTCTGCTTCACTCATAGGCTTGCTGAGATGGATAAGAACAAGGACAAAAACATGGATGAGAAAGAGTCTCTCTCTCTTGGAGCTGCTGTGTCTTATGGCTTTCTGTTATTGTAACCCAACTAACCACTCTGCTTCTAACCCCCTTGGCCCATCCTCCAAACTTACCATGCACATAAGGCAGACCCTAGGGTAAGGTACAGGGGTGGGAAGAAGGTGGAAGGGTGGTTGGGAGCCCCTCCTGGGGACTCTGATTGCTGGGAGGGGAGTTGTGTTTCTGTATTCCCTTTAACTTGCATATTTCTGTAACTATTCCTGTCTGTTGTGTATGTCTCTGCTTGTGCATTGTGCTGAGCTGTAAATAGAGCTTCAGTCCTTCACTTCCAGCTGGCTGAGTCTAGTCTGGGGGATTTTTCATAGAGTGGGGGGGTGGATAACTCCCAAACCATCACAATCTCCAAGGCCAACCCAAAATCTGCATTAAACCATGTCCCTAAGCACCATGTCTAACATGTTTTTGAACACTCCACCACCTCCCTGAGCAGCCTGTTGCAATGCCTGACTGCTTTTTCACTAAACAGATTTTTTCCTAATATCCAGCCTAAACCTCCCATGGGCCAGCTTGAGGCCATTTCCTCTTGTCCTGTCACTTGTTACTAGGGAGAAGAGATCAACCCCACCAGGCTCCAGCCTCCTTTCAGGGAATTGAAGAGAGCCACAAGGTTTTCTCTCAGCCTCTTTTTCTCCAGTGCAAACAACCCCAGGTCCCTCAGTTGCTCCTCATAAGACCTCTGCTCCCAGCTTTCTTCTGGACCAGCTCTAGACCCTCAATGTCCTCCTTGGAATGAGGTGCCCATAACTTAACCCAGGATTGGAGGTGTGGCCTCACCAGTGCCCAATCCCTGCCCTATTCCTGCTGGCCACACTAGTGCTGATCCAAGCCATTATGCTGGTGGCCTTTTTGGCCACCTGTGCAACACTGCTGGCTAGTAAAATCCAACTGTTCATGAGATGTACAAAAGGGAAGCAAAACTATGACCCTGCTCAGGGATAGCCATCCAGTGTGATAAGAAATTATTTGGTACAGGTTCAGGCTCTGCCTCTCCAAACATCATTTGTAGGCCACTTGAGGGAGGTTGGGTTGTGGATGTCATCAAATTGCCATCAACTAATTTCCTTGTTTCATTAAGCATCCAAGGCTGTAAAGACAAACAGACCTCGCCATTTCCTAGAAATCTGATAGAGGTTGATAAGTGGCTTTGGCCTCACAGGTTGGATAACATACACATTACAGATTGAATAACATACACATTACAGCTTGCAAGCTTTATTTAGAGCTCTTATTTCCCAGTTCAGCCCCTAAATCCCTCCTGAAGTGCAATGGGATCTCCACTGCTCTGTGCAGACATGAGGCCACCTTCCCACCAGGCTTTACAAACCACCTACTTCACAAATAATGGGTTTAGAATAGACATCAGGAGCAATTTCTTTCCCCCAAGGGGTTGTCAAGCTCTGGCCCAGGCTGCATAGGGCAGTGATGGAGTCCTCACGCCTGGAAATCATCAGTCACAGAATGCTTCCTGTTCACAGAACCATAGAGTGGGTTTGGTTGGAAGGCAACTTAAAAATCATCTAGCTCAAACACCCTGGCTGTGGGCAGGGACACTTTCCACTAGATCAGGTTGCTGAAGTCCCCATCAACCCTGGCCTGGAACACAATACCCCATATGAAGTTATTTCAGTGCCTTCCATCCAGTTTCACAGCCCTTTTTCAAAAGCGCAGGCATACCCTACCTATAACCCCCCAGAACTCCACACTGCTAACAGCTCAGAACATAATTTCCAGTCTCAGCTGCACTCCACCAACTAACCTTCCTTGAGGCCATTTTGCCTGACCATTAGTCTGTTCCTTCCATAAGCTCTACCTGACCATTAGCACCAGGGGCAAACATCTACAACCATCACTTCATCTGGTAATCATGAGTGGATTAAAATCAAGGCTCAAAGAGATGCTTGTGGAGCTGAATCCTGATGCAGAAAGTCCCTTCATCAACATTCACCTTTGCTTCCAGACAGGCACCTGGGCAAATTGTCACGTCCCACGCTGCCTGTGTGGGGGTGGTGTCAACCTGATGGAGAGCTACATGCTCCACTGAACAAGCATTAATAGGGTCAGCTGCTTCTGGCACCATCAAAGGGGCATGATCACACGTTTTTGGGCAATTGCAGGTGCTCAAGTGAGCCCAAAAGCTGATTAATTATACATGGCAAGAGCTGCGCACGTGTCCTGCTCCAGCTTGGGCAGCCATGGGGACATTCTGATTGAGTGATTGATGAGGAGGAAAATGAGACATTGTGCCCTTCTTTACTTGTTAGGATCAAACCAGTCTCTGTGCCCCATAGCACGTGGCCTCAGGCAGAGAAGGGAGGTCAGTGTCCCCATGTACCAGTGTACATAGAATCATAGAATGGTAAGGTTGGAAGGGACCTCAAGGATCATCCAGTTCCAACCCCCTGCCATAGGCAGGGACACCTCCCACTAGCACAGCTCACTCAAGGCCTCCTCCAACCTGGCCTTGAACACCTCCAGGGAGGGAGTAGCCACAACCTCCCTGGGCAACCTGTGCCAGTGTCTCACCACCCTCACTGCAAACAACTTCCTCCTAACATCCAGTCTAAATCTCCCCTCTGCCACTTCAAACCCATTGCCCCTTGTCCTGGCATTGCAAGACCCTGTCAATAGTCCCTCCCCAGCCTTCCTGTAGGCTCCCTTCAGATCCTGGAAGGCTACTCTAAGGTCTCCTGGAAGCCTTCTCTTCTGCAGGCTGCAGAGCCCCAACTCTCTCAACCTGTCCTCAGAGCAGAGCTGCTGCAGCCCTCTGATCATTGGAGTACCAGTATAGGTGAGAGGCTGAACTGCTGTGAAGCAGCTCTGTGAAGAAGAACCTGGGAATGCTGGTGAACAAGGTCACCATGTGGTCTTCTGGCCAAGAAAGTCAATGGTCTCCTAGGATGCATCCAAAATAGTTTGGCCAGCAGGTCAAGGGAGGTTCTCTTCCCCCTTCTAGTCTGCCCTAGCAACGCCATGTATGGAGGACTGAGTTCAGTTCTGGGCTGAAAAGGAGAAAAGGAACTGCTGGAGAGAGCCCAGTGGCAGCTGGGAAGATGCTGAAAGGAATGGAGCATCTCTGGGAGGAGGAAAATCTGGGAGACCTGGAGATGCTTAGCCTGGAGAAAACCCCAAGGGGATTTCCTCAGTGCTAAAGGATGTGGGACAAGAGGATGGGCCCAGACTTTTGTGAGTGGTGCCCAGAGACAGGACAAGGGGCAATGGGCACAAACTGGATCCCAGGCAGTTTCACCTGTAATTATGCAGAGGTTTATTCCTCCCCAGGTGCAGAACTCTACACTTGCCCTTGTTGAACTTCGTGAGGTTCTGCTCCACTCATCTCTTCAGCCTGTCCAGGTGTCACAGGGCAGCAGCAGAGCATGACAAGGTGTCAGCCACTCCTCCCAGTTCAGAGTCAAGATGATGATGATGATGATAATAACAACAATGATAATAGCAGTAGCAGTAGTGAATCTAAATTAGGTCTGTTGGGTTTTGGCAGGGATGAAGCGTGCTAGAGGAAGAAGAACAATACTTATTGGTATTACATGAAGCCAGCAGCTAATTTAAGACACATGTTCTGGTTTTCTGCCCTCTGGTCAGTGGTTTCTGGGACACAAAGACAACAAGGAACACATTCTCAGAACTTGCAGGGCAATGGTCTCCCAGCACCAGCTATTCAGTTTATTTAATGAGCTGGATCACGTAAATAACATCCTTAGGGAAGAGAAAAACAAAGACGTCACCAGGTTAAGTTCCAATAGCAGCTGAAGTGGCAATGATGCTTCTAAAACAGATGTTGGCATGGAGGCTTTCAAGGTATGGGTTTAGGGTAGAGGTCTGAAGAAGTTTTAGACAACCTATCAATGAGATAGGTCTAAACTGCAGTGTAAGTGAAGGCAAATTATGCCCTGGCTGGTTTAGAGTAAGAGTTGATGAGGTCTAAGTAGACATAAATCTCTGGACACCTCCTTTGTGCAGTAATAATGTCAGCACTTCTTATTAATACCTGGCTTCTCCTCAAGTAAAGCTCAAAACACTTCACAAGGGAGCTCAGTTTCATTATCCTGTCTTTATGTGTGTGGGTTTTGACATACAAAAGGCAAGAAGCTACATCTCAGAAGGTCAGTGGAAGACAGGGCAAGAGGACCAGCCCCAACATGCTTCCAAACTCGCTGTTTGTGTAAAGGCAGAGATCAAATTCTGGGTGGCTCCAGAAATATATCAGAGGAGAAGCTTTATTTAATTACCAGTTAGAGAACCAAGGCATGAAACTCCCTCACTCCACCCTTCAATCTGGCCCTCTCTTGACCCAGGAGACCAGAGCAAGATGCAGTGTGTGAGCATTCAAAACAGTCACACATCTGTAGAAGGTTGGCTCTCCCTCAGCCGATTTCACAAGACAGAGGCGAGCAAGAACTTGACTCAAGATTTTGACTCTTTAAATAACAGTGGAAAATTTGTGTCTTCCTGCAAAGCTTTCCCCCAATTTATTTGATGGAAGATGAAGCACATCACGCTGAGGATGCAGCTCACATCACAGCCCCAAATCCCTGGGTATCCATAGTGTCTATGCGTTGAGTCACTTCCCAGCTTCAGTCTAAGCAGTCAAGCTGACTCTCCAGGCTGCAAAACTCAGGCAGAAGCAGCTTGGTCTGCACTCAAGGTGATTTGTTCCTCCATGCAATAAGAGTTTGAGTGGCAGTCACCACTTGGATCTGGGAATTTGCCCTCTCCCAATCCATCTGAGATGCCAACGATCTGAGATATGATGACACCAATGGATGTTTGTGTCAGCTCCGATGTCAAAACTGAAATGGTTTACTGCCTGAGTTTATGAACCTTCCTCAAGCTGAGGGTCTGGGTTTCCTGTGCAAGCATAGAGGTCTTAATGACAGGTCTAAAACCTGCTTTGTGCCAAAGAGGCAGAGATAGAGGGGAAGTTTATGCAAAGGACTTACCTAAAATCCATCACTCCAAGCATAGAGGTCTTAATGACAGGTCTAAAACCTGCTTTGTGCCAAAGGGGCAGAGCTAGAGGGGAATTATTTGCAATGGACTTACCTAAAACCCATCACTCTCTGGGTTCTAAAAGTTCAAGCCACAGTTCTTCCAGTATCTGAAGAGGCCTACAGGAAGGCTGGGGAGGGACTATTGACAAGGTCTTGCAATGCCAGGACAAGGGGCAATGGGTTTGAACTGGCAGAGGGGAGATTGAAAGTGGATGTTAGGAGGAAGTTGTTTACAGTGAGGGTGGTGAGACACTGGCACAGGTTGCCCAGGGAGGTTGTGGCTGCTCCCTCCCTGGAGGTGTTCAAGGCCAGGTTGGATGAGGCCTTGAGTGAGCTGTACTAGTGGGAGGTGTCCCTGCCTATGGCAGGGGGTTGGAACTGGATGATCCTTGAGGTCCCTTCCAACCTTACCATTCTGTGATTCTATGATTCTGTTGCTGTGTCTCCAATTAGACACTAAAGCCTGAAGATTACTCATAAGGGAAGGCTTCTAGAACTCACATTCCCAGAAACGTGAAGGACTTCATCCTTGCTTCTGTTGGGAGTGCTGCCATGGTGGTGGACCATGCCACCCTGGAGGCCCATTACTCTAACCAGTGTCCTACCAACTCATTGAAGTTCTGCCTACTCATACTCACTCTCCTTCAGGCTTCTCCAGTTGGCTGCTCTTTTCTGAACTCCCTCTCAGATTTTCCAAGAAGGGAGAAGCTGCTGATGTACAGGAGAGGCTGTGCTGGACTCTATGTGCAAACTGTGGCCACAAAGAGCAGCTCAAATCATAGAATCAGTCAGGGCTGGAAGGGAACACAAGGATCATCTAGTTCCAACCCCCCTGCCATGGGCAGGAACAACTCACACTAGAGCAGGCTGTGCAGAGCCGCATCCAGCCTGGCCTTAAACACCTCCAGGGATGAGGCTTCCATCACCTCCCTGGGCAACCTGTTTCAGGGTCTCACCACCCTCATGCTGAAGAGCTTCTTCCTACCATCCCGTTTGAACCTACCCATTTCTAGCTTTGTTCCATTCCCCACCAGCCCTATCACTACCTGTCAGCCTAAAAAGTCCCTCCCCAGCTTTCTTGTAGCCCCCTCCAGGTACTGAAAGGTCACCTCCAAGCCTTCTCCTCTCCAGACTGAACAGCCCCAACTCCCTCAGTCTCTCCTCATAGGAGAGCAGCTCCAGACCTCTGATCTTCCTCACGGCCCTTCTCTGGACACACTCCAGCACATCCATAGCCCTCTTGTAGTAGGGGCTCCAGAACTGGATGCAGTACTCCAAATGGGGTCTGGCCAGTGCAGAGTAGAGGGAGAGGATCATTTCCCTTGACCTGCTGCCCACACTGCTTTTGCTGCAACCCAGGTTCTGGTTGCTCTCTGGACTGCCAGAGCACACTGACGGCTCATATTGAGCTTCTCATCCACCACCCCCAAGTCCCTCTCCTCAGAGCTGCTCTGAAGCCAGACACTGCCCAGTCTACATTGGTGCTTGGGATTGCCTCGACCCAGCTGCAGGACCTTGCACTTGATCTGATTGAACTTCATGAGATCTGCTTCAAAGCTTTAAAACTTAGTAGAAGAGGAACTTGCACCTGAAAACTTCAGGATGGTTGCAGGAACTCTGGGTTTGACCTTGAAAAATGTTTTCAAGCTCCTCACCATGACAGACAAATTGTTTCCTCTCGACATCTGCTGACTTAACTCTGGTATGTGGATTGATGAGAGCAAAGGTCACAACTGGAAGTGTCTGGGTACAGATAGTGCCTGCAAGTAATAAGTAATGGATAGGCTACAACTGCCAAGGTCCTTTTGGAACAGAAAGTGTCATGTAGTTGTCCTGAGGGCTGTGGTTGCCCTTACCTCCCAGGGTTATTCATGTTCTCCAGACAGCTTAGCTTGAAAGGAATGTGGATCTTGGCATGACATCAACCCCCTGGGCCTCCAGCAGGCAAATGGAACAGATTAGGTTGTGCTGGGTGTCCGCACCCGTACCAAGCACCCTGCAATGACAATGTGGATATGGAAATGCATGAAAATGCATCAGGATGCAAATATGAATTCTTCAGAGACAAGAATGACACTGATGGTCATTTTTATAAGGCCACATGGCTGATTTCCCAAGTGAGATCAACCTCAGTGTCTTCTATGAAGATCATTTGCTGCAAACTGATTAGGAGCTCTTAGTTCAGTAAATGACTTCTTGGGGAGCACTAAGAAGAGTGTGACCAGTGGGTTAAGGAAGGTTCACTTCCCTCTTTACTCTGCCCTACTGAGGACTGGGCCAGGTTCTGAGCTCCCCAGTTCAAGAGAACCAGGGACCTAAAAGTGAGAGTCCAGCAGAGGTTGCAAAGATGTTGAGGGGCCTGGAGCAGCTCTGTGAGGAGGAGAGGCTGAGACACTTGGGGCTGTCAAACCTGGAGAAGAGCAAACCCAGAGGAGATCTGCTCAATGCTCATCAAGAGATAAATGGTGGGGGGCAAGAGGCTGGGGCCAGATTCTTTTCTTATATTTATTACTTCATGAGTTCCTAAAAAAACTGATTGAGGAAAAAAACCTGGAAGATCATAAAAGAATTTTGACTTTTGCTGGCTAATCTTACAGACCAGCTGAGCCAAAATTGCAGATTAATGCCTACTAAGTGGGAATGCATCTTTTTGGAGGAGGGTAAAGAGGAAAAACTCCTCCTAGCTTTAAATAATAGCCACCTGACTGATGGTTGGCTGACAGGAGAGACAGTTGTAAAAAAAGCCCAACATCAAGGATTAGATTGTCCAGTCAAGGGCACACATAACTTTCTGGTACATCCAAAGAGGTTCAAGAACTAAGATGTTATGATATTGGTCAAGATACAATTTATGTGATCCTTAAATAGCAGGATAAAGTCATTCTCAAACAATAGACTCCAAAGCAAGCCTCAGGAGGACAGGGATGAAATAACCACAGAAATTTAGGGCTGGAAGGGACCTTCTAAACTCAGCTCCTCCAGTTCTAGTTTCTAAGGCAGGATAACTACTTCCAACAGATGTATTTCTGACCTGCCTTTAAATGCTTCCAGGAGTGACACAATTGAACATAACATCTGCAAAATCCAGTAATATTATACCTAATGTAAATAGATACCTAATCTAGGTTAGATTAGATCTAGATATCTAATCTAATAATTTACCTAAAGAAAGCCTTCTTTAATCACAAACCAATCTCATGATCTTCTCTCAGGAGACACACAAGGAAATTCACCTACTGAAACTCCACACTGTTGCGTAAGGGAGGATTTATTGGGGTTTTTTTTTATACTCAGTAGATCTTTCATGCTTATAATATGCACTTGTAGGCTTTTTATGTGTCCAGAATATAACATCTGATGGAGACAATAACACTACAAGAGCAGAGTTGCCCTGTGGGTTTTTCCTCTGATTGCTAAAGAACCCAAAATATTAACTGTGATTGATTCCAACTTGGACATATCCAGGCTTAGGGGTTTGTTTTTTGTGGTTTTCTCCGTAATTATTTGACACTTCCAATGTGATGGAAGGTCCTGATCAAAGGGTACATACTGAGCTCAAGGTTTCTTCTGATTTTGACACAATAGATTTGTATTTGGGTGGGGGTGGAAAAAAATGAAAATGAAGGTATCTAGAACCTGCAAACAAGAAACTGAAACAAACCCAACTCAAAGGAAACAGATCAACCCTCTTACATTTACAGGGAATATCATCATCTAGGAAGCATAAACAACATTAAAGATTCCAGAACATCAGCAAATGGTGATTTTTATGACATGACATCATGCTTCATTGGCCCAGAATAAATATAAATTATTTGCTTTTAGTGTTTTGGTGATGAGGTAAGAGCAGAAATGTATACAACCTTGAAAAAAAAAATTAAATGAAAGAATCCTCCACTCGTAGGCATCCTGTGCCAAAGTGGTTCCAGTTGTTGGTTGTATCAGGAAGGCATTAAGGTTCTCATAACAAGAATCCTTTAGCATGGAATAATGACAACTCAGGAGGTCTCAAGAAACAGGATTTTAATGGATTTGTTTGCTGCCTGGTATCCAGAAACACACAGATGGCTGGAGAATCAAGGTCACTGATGCTGTAAGGACAAAAAGCCCACGCTAAAGTTTTCTTAGTGACACCTGAGGCTGGATTCAACTTCAGATTCTGACATTTGAGTTAAATTGAAATAAAGAAAGAAAGAAAAAAAAAAAAAAAAAGGAAGAAAAAAGCCAAAATGTCTTTGTCTCCTTGTGAGTCAAGGGAAGGGTTTGGTTACTTACTTGAGATGACCCAAGGTACCCTACCTGGACTGCTGCTACCAGCCCAAAAGACTTGGTGTCTTCTGAAGGACCTGTGCTGTATATGCCAGATCCACCTAGACATATATTCTACAGGGTGCATCATCACCAGGGGTGTTTCCACTGGGTGATAGAGAGAGAGAAAAGGAGAGAGATGTATCCATAGGACAAGGGGGAATGGAATTAAATTGGAACAGGGAACATATAGACTGGATAATAGGAAGACATTTTTTACAGTGGAGGTGGTGAGACAATGAAACAGGTTGCCCAGATGATTTGTGGATGCCCCCTCCCTGGAGGTATTCAAGGTGAGGCTGAATGGGTCCTTGAGCAGCCTGGTCTAGAGGGAAGCGTCCCTACCCATGGCATTGGGATTGGAGCTAGATGATCTTTAAGGTCCTTTCCAGTCTGAACAATTCTGTGGTTCTCTCATTCCATGATTCAGTGCACAACTGACATTACAGTTCAAAACCATCTCCTACTAAGTTTCTGCACCAGCACTCTGAAGAAGTACGTGAGGTTTTAAAGGATTCTTCAGCCTAGCAGAAGAAGTTCTAATAAATCCCAGTGTCTGGAATGTGAAGCTGAATTAATTCATCTGCAAACAGAGCACCCTGAAGAAATGATGGTGATTTACTACTAGAACTTTCTGTTACAGAAAACACTTCAGGACTGAGTGACTTTCTGGGTGAAGTTCCCGAGACAAACACTTTCAGGAGAAGGGAAATCATTTTTATTTCTAGCCCATGCTTTGCATATCAGATTTAAGACCTTTCTGGTCTTAGAACTCTTGTAAGCCAGATACACACTCCAGCCTCCTGAGAATCAGTTTGTTGCCTTAGTTTCCAGGATCGGTTTCAGCTGAACAGTCTGTTCTGGGGACACAGCTAAAGCAAAATGCCTTTCCTTGCAGTGCTCGTTGTAAACCACTAAGCCATCTCCTTCAGCACCTACATCTCTTTGAAACCCCTCCAGGGCTGGTGACACCACCACTGCCCTGGTCAGGCCTTGACAACCTGTTTTGGGGGGAAAAAAAATATTCTTGAATCAAATCCAAACCTTTCCCAAGGCAACCTGAGGCTGTTTCTTCTTGTCCTGTTGCTTGTTAGCAGGAAGAAGAGACCAATCCTCACCTTCTTTTGATCTCCCTTCATGGAGTTGGTGTTCTAGAGACCCAGAAGGTCTCCCTTCAGCTTCCTTTTCTCCAGGCTGAATGATCCCAGGCCCCTCAGCTGCTCCTCACAGGACTTGTGCTCAGACCCTTCACAAGCTCCGTTCCTCTTCTTTGGACAAGCTGCAGCACGCCCACAAGCTTGGGTGTCAGGGAAATGTTCACATCAAGTCCACATCTGAGCCATCTCTTACATGGTGGATCAGCCAAAGGTCCTTGTAGTGTCATTGCAGCTACTCAGCTATGCCACCTACCAAACCAAAGACTTCATGCACTGTTTTAATTAGGTTCTCTATTGTTCAGACCCAAGACCTCATGTAGTGAGTGGAATAGAGCTCAGGGGTGTTAAAAGCTGCTCTGCAAGCAATCAGGCGTGGAGAATGCAATGCCTGAGGATGTGATTCTGGGATTCCTCTCCATCTTCCTCCTTTTCTTTCCATCTCAGGAGTTACAGTAAGTCAGGTGAGCCTGCTAATAAGGAAATCTCAGTCAGAAACACAAACATTCAGGTTGGAAAAGACCCCCAGGATCACCAAGCCCAACTGTTATCCCTACCCTGCAAAGTTCACCCTTAAACCATATCCCCAAGCACCACATCCAAACAACCCTTAAGCACACCCAGGGTTGGTGACTCCACCACCTCCCTGGGCAGCACATTCCAACCCCTGACCACTCTTGCTGGGAAAAAATGTTCCCTAATGTCCAATCTAAACCTACCTAGTGGCACCTTGAGGCAAATCCCTCTTATTCCATCACTAATTACCTGTGAGAAGAGCCCAGCAGCAGCCTCTCCACGAGGTCCTTTCAAGTAGCTGCAGACAGCCATAAGGGCTCACCTCAGCATCCTCTTCTTCAAATTAACCTCCCCAGCTCCCTCAGTCACTCTTCAAAAGATTTATTCTCCAGGCCCTTCCCCAGCTTCCTTCCCCTCCTCTGCACTCACTCCAGCTCCTCCACATCCCTCTTGCAATGAGGTGTCCAAAACTGAACACAGTGCTCAAGAAATGGTTTCACCAGAGCCAAGTAGAAGGGGACAATCAGCTCCCTGCTCCTGCTGGACACAGCATTTCTAATACATGAGGACTCCCCTCAACCTCCTCTTCTTCACACTACCCATTCCCAACTCCCTCCATTGTTCCTCATAAGATTTATTCTCCAGGCCCTTCACAGTTTTGTTGCCCTCCTCTGCACTGGCTCCAGCACCTCCACATCCTTATTGCAATGAGGTGCCCAAAACTGAACACAGCAGTTGAGCTGTGGCCTCACCAGAGCTGAGTCCAAGTAGAAGCATCACACAGCATGACAGATCATCATTAGTCACACCCTAAACCCAACAACTTGTAAATGATGGCCCAAACATGGCACAGCATTTCTGACACAAGCTAGGATGTCTATGATCCTCTGTCACTGGCTTGCTTTGCTACCTGAGCACACTGCTTGCTCATGTTGAGTTGCTTGTCTGTTACAACCCCCAAGTCCCATTCTGCCAGGCAGATTTCCAGCCACACTGCCCCAAACCTGTAGCATTGCTTGGAGTTGTAGTGGCCCAAGTGCAGGACCTGGCATTTGACCTTACTGAGACCCTCCAATCTATCCAAGCCCTCCTGTAGAGCCTTCCTACCTTCCTACAGAGCGACGCTGCCACCCAACTTGGTACTACCTGCAAAATCACTGATGTTGGCTCCATACCTTTTGTTGATATCTCCTTCTTTTCTTCTCCATCTTCCTCATTTTCTCTTTTTCTCTATCCTTTCAGCACCACCTCCCCTTCTCTGTGATACTTTCTCCTTTCCCACCCCACCCCCCATTTTCCCCTTTTATCCCCCAGAGCACCTGGGTTCTATTGGAGTCTCCTCCCACCCCAGGTGTGACCACTTTGCACTCCCTGCCTATTTAATCAGCCCCAGGGAAGGCAGAGCCTCAAGCTTGCCCATCTGGGCAGAGGGATCCTCCTCCCATCGTGGCTGGTGAGTACCCATGGTGCACACTGGGTGTTTGGGAGCGGGATTTCAAAGGCCGGGGGGCCTGGTGGCCCCCCCGGTGTTAGGGAACATAACAACTACATCATTGCTCTCATGTAGCTCACGGTGCTGGTTGGGTCTTCTCACTTAAGATAAGCTTCTCTCTGTTCAGCTGCTTCTTTTTGCTCATTTGTAAAGCTGTCAGGAATTTGTGAGATGTTTTGAGCAGCGTTGAATGAGCATGGAGGTAATGCCTGAGAATCTCTAACAAGGAAAAGGGAGTGGAAGTCAGGACTCATTGATTCTCTCTTGTGTCAGAGTGGCTAAAATTCTGGCTTGTTTTGTCACCAAGTTAAAATTAGCTTTAGTCAGCACCAGTTGAAATGCTGACTCTGGTGAGTCAAGTCAGGGCAGTAGGTGGCTGTGAGGACTAACAACAATTGTTAGCTGCTTAATGAAGACAACCAGTCAAGAGCTCCTCTTGGCTGTAACCTGGGCAAAGCCTCTTTCCTTAAATTCAGGCTGGCCTATGAAATTCCCTTCTCCTTGGAAGAGATTCTCCTGTTCTGCAGCATGAGGCTTCCTCCATAGGGCCTGTTTAACATCAGCCTCAACTGATGTAGAGGAACTCTGCCGGTTTATCCAACTGTCTTAAAGTTTGCATTTTTCCACTGAAAATTTCATGTCTAGAGAAATCTAGAAGAGTTTCTAATTCACAGCACACTACTCCAGACACCATGGATCCACAGAGAAACCAGCCTGTAAGGGAAGATGATTCCAACTGTAAGTATTTTGGAAAGACAAATCCAGGTTTGTGCTTCATTCTCTGTTTCCATGGCTCACAATAGTATTTCTTTCTCTTGCCCCTTCTCTCCCTTATTCTGTAATTTAAAATGCATTTACATTTTGTCTCTACTTGAGGACATTTGTTCTTATGCATATGTAAAATATAATTTCTTTTTATCTTCTAAATTAAGGAATTTGGATATCTGGATTCTGCTTAGAGAGGAAAAAGTCTGTTCAACACAGCACAATTTTTTTTTGATGGCAAAGAAACTCAACAGGACACTGGGTTGCATCACCAGCAGAGATGAAAAAGTCATTGTCCCACTCTACTCAGTGTGGATCAGACCACACCCAGAGTGCACTCTGCAGTTTTAGTCCCTCCTGTACCAAAAAAAAAAAAAAAGTGAATAGGCTGGAAAGTGTCCAGAGAAGAGCCAAAAGAATAATCAGAGGACTGGAAACCCTGCTGTTTGAGGAGAGCTTGAGAGTTGGGTCTGTTCAGCCTGGAGAAGAGAAGACTGAGGAGAGATCTTGTTATGATGGAGCAGTACGTAATGGGTGGCTACCAGAGTGATGCAGACTCCCTTTTTACATGGAGTCCCATGGGAAAAAACGAGGAGTGATGGTGAGAAGTTACTGCTGGGGGCATTCACATTGCAATCCAGTAAAAAATGTTTCCCCATGGACACAGTCAGATGCTGGAATCATCTTCCAGGGAAGGCAGTGGAGTCCTCTACCTTGGGGAGTTGTAAGACTTAGTCAGACAGGGTGCTGAGCCAACTCATTTTGAATCTGCTATTGCCTACAAAGTTTGGACCAGATGATCCTTGGGGTTACTTCCAGCCTGGAATTCTGTGTTTTAGTCAGCTCAGGCATGACTCAGCAGAAGGACTAAAACCTGGATATATGAAGGACTGTAAATTCCACCAAGATACTTCCAGGATTGTTTCCTGAGGATCTCATTTAAAGAAGGAAATGAGGCAGGTTCCTGGGCTGCCTCCACAATAGAAGCAAGAAATAATAGGGATGTAAGTCAACATGTCAAGCAGTGGTGATAAAAGGCCTCCTAAAGTACACTCAGATCAGGTGGTACTTGCATAGAATCATAGAACTGTCAGGGTTGGAAGGGACCTCAAGCATCATTGAGTTCCAAGCACCCTGCCATGGGCAGGGACATCTCACACTAGATCAGATTGCTCAGAGCCACATCCAGCCTGACCTTAAAGACCTCCAGGGATGAGGTTTCCACCACCTCCCTGGGCAGCCTGTTCCAGTGCCTGAATGCTGTTTGAGCAAGACATGTTTTTCCTACTATCCAATGTCATCACCCCTGGAGGGTTTCAAAAATCTATGTGGCTGTGGCAATTTGGGGCATGGTTTAATGGCCATGGTGATGTTGGGCTGTATGATCTTAGAGGTCTTTTCCAATCAAACCTGTTCTGTAATTCTATGATAATATAGTCAGTGGTGTCCAAAAAGGAAACTCTGTCAAAAAGGAAGCTCTGTCTAGATATGAGTTATGACACACTGGGATATCTCTTGTCCAAGGAGCCAGAGAATATCAGAAACCCAGCAAAAAAGCTTCAGTTGCAATTCTGTGTATCAGATGCCAAGGGAAGCGTGGGAAGAACAAGTAGTTAGTGACACTGCTCTGCAGAACAAATTCCTCACCCCAGGAGGTGCTAATCTGCAACTGGCTTCCAGTTATGGACTTCAGTGGAACACCTGCAGTGACTTGTGCCTGGATTTCACCCACATTGCCTGAAAAAGGGCAATAAAAACCACAGACCACATAAAAAAAAAAAAATCAGTATTTCTGCTACTCTGCACCAGTTTGCCTGATGAACCTGGAACTCCAGATAACAATTCCACTTGATGTAGGTAATGATGGTTAGCAAAGAGCAGCCCAGCTAATTGAGATAATGCTGAGGGCAGCACACAACTGAAGAAAACAACCTGATCATGTTTCTCCTCCAACTTTTCCAGACTGGTTCTTGCCAAAGAAGAAAGAGAAGGAAAAAAAAAAAAAAAAAAACCAACCAAAAAAAAAAGGAAAAAAAAAA
>VWZE01019147.1:155159-167976 GCA_013396675.1 Eubucco bourcierii | reverse complement strand
TCTGTCCCCAGCCTGTAGCACTGCTTGGGGTTGCTGTGGCCAAAGTGCAGAACCCTGCACTTAGCCTTGTTGAATCTCATCCCATTGGCCTCTGCCCACCCATCCAGCCTGTCCAGGGCCCTCTGCAGAGCCCTCCTACCCTCTAACATATCCACACCTACTCATAACTTGGTGTCATCTCCAAACTTGGTGATACTGGATGCAATCCCCTGGTCCAAATCATCAATAAAGATATTGAACAGGATTGGGCCCAGCACTGATCCCTGGGGGACACCAGTAGTGCCTGGCTGCCAACTGGATGTGGCACCAATCTACTCTTTCCCATACTCCTGTTCACTTAGCTAATTGTATCCTGGAGGGAAGGAAGGGTTTTCCTAAGCAAAAACTTCTGGAAAACAAGAACTATTTCTAATTTTATTTAATTCCCAATGTCATATTTCATGATATTTGTCAAGAAATCCAAGTTCAAAGGACTGCCCAGATAAGCTACACTGCTTTGCTTTGCTCAGAGCTATCTTCCCTGTCCTCTTACCCTCAGCATTTTGTTTGCACACTGTCAATGAGTAGAAACAAACCCCACATTTCCAAGAACTTCCAGGAACTGATCTTTGTTCTGCGGATTCCTGGTATAAACCTGTTGGAATCCTCTGGATCAACACAGGCTCCATCTCTTGGTGATGCTTACATAACATTGGGTGGAGCTCTGGCCAAAAATCTTCAGCTCTCTTGCTACAATCCCA
Organism: Eubucco bourcierii; assembly: GCA_013396675.1. NCBI lineage: Eukaryota > Metazoa > Chordata > Aves > Piciformes > Ramphastidae > Eubucco > Eubucco bourcierii. The sequence goes on along the minus strand of VWZE01019147.1, from coordinate 167,236 downwards.
GAGAAATCAATCCACTTTATGTCCTGGATGCAGGTTGAGGGCCAGCTCAGCTCCTCCCAACAGGCCTGGTGGTACGTGGGTTGTCTAGGCTGGAATGTCAAGGGTAAGCAGATGGTCTGTCCACAGACCCAGATCATATTTACCTGGCTGTACATCAACACTAACCTCTGGGACATCACCACTCTAATCCTGATTTGGCTTGCACCTAGGTGATGTGGCTTTAATTGCAAAAGCTCTCTTGGAGTTGGTTGCAGCTCAGCTCAGCACACTCTGTGCTGAAACCTGCTTCTGCAGAGGGCTCTCACGTTTCCATCTTGGACAGCTAACTTGAAATCAAAATAAATCATTTGGTTCCATTAAATCTCATTCTTTTGGGTGGTTTGATCTTTCTCTAGCTCTGTGTAGAATTTCACAGAATCACAAAACGTCAGGGGCTGGAAGGAACCTCAAAAACTCATCCAACCCAACCCCCCTGCAGAGTAGGATCACCTAGAGCAGATCACATCCAGGCAGGTCTTGAATATCTCCAGAGAGGGAGACTCCACAACCACCCTGGGCAACCTGTTCCAGTGTTCTGTCACTCTCAGGGAAAAATTCCTCCTCATGTTTCCATGGAACTTTCTATGACTCAGCTTCCGCCCATTGCCCCTTGCCCTGTCACTGGGCATCACCCAGCAGAGCCTGGCTCCAGCCTCCTGGCACTCACCTTTACATATTGATAAACACTGCTGAGGTCACCTCTCAGTCTCCTCCTCTCCAAACAGCACAGCCCCAGCTCCCTCAGGCTCTCCTCATAAGAGAGATGTTCCATTCCCTTCATAGAATCATATGGTTGGAAGGGACCTCAAAGATCATCTAGTTCCAACCCTCTGTGTAGGGGGCTTGGACTAGATGACTTCTGGAGGTCCCTTCCAACTCAAACCATTCTATGATTCTAAAACATGAAGAGTAGATCTTACTATGGAATTAAAGACTCTATGTGGGGTTCACTTGTTTAGCCTGGAGAAGAGGAGGCTCAGGGGGGACCTTCTTGCTGTCTACAGCTACCTGAAGGGTGGTTGTAGCCAGGAGGAGGTTGCTTTCTTCTCTCAGACAAGCAGCACCAGAACAAGAGGACACAGTCTCAAGCTGTGCCAAGGGAAGTTTAGGCTGGAGGTGAGGAGAAAGTTCTTGCCTGAGAGAGTCATTGACTGCTGGAATGGGCTGCCCAGGGAGGTGGTGGAGTCCCCATCCCTGGAGGTGTTCAAGGTGGGTTTGGACGTGGCACTTGATGCCATGGTCTGATCTTGAGGGCTGTGGTAACAGCTTGGACTTGATGAGCTTTGAGGTCTCTTCCAACCTTGGTGATACTGTGATACTTCTTTCCTAATAAAGCAAGGAGTGACTTTTGTGGTTTGGCTTCTGTTGGCAAATAAAGGGCTCAGAGACACTAAAACTCTTCCTGTCTGATAGTGAAGTGCCTAAAAGTTGCACCTAAAGGTCTCTGAGGTGTCCTAGAGCAGCTGAGGTGCCTGCAATATCCATTGAAAGTATCTTACAAGCTGTTTTTTTTTACTCTCTGTCCTGCAACCAATGAACTCTCTATGCAGGTGGATTGAGGCTGGATTTACACACCTCAATTTTATGAACTTCTCAGCTCTGTTTCTCCCATAACCAAATTGGTTTTCCTTGAATTTTTGAAAAATATCTTGGAACCCATAAAACAGAGTTGAGTGAGCTGAGAAAAATCACATGTATTTTCTTCTGCACCCCTTTAGACTCATAGAGTTATAGAACCATGGAATGGTTTGGGTTGGAAGTGACCTGTAAATGCCTTCTAATCCAATCCCCCTGCAGTCAGCAGGGACATCTTCATCTAGATCCTTGATCTCCAATCTGAATCTTTCTAGCTACACTTTTAGTCTGGGACCTTTTGATCTGTCTCTGGTGGCCATGGAAAATAGCTTAGTCCTTGGCAAAATGAACTGACCACAACATAAAATAGAACCAGTTCAATCCCTTTGGCAAATGCTCTGAAGTGATGCACTGAAATTGTTTTACCATATTAATGTCATTGAGTCCAAGTGATGAGGCAGAGAGCTGAAATCATTGGGGAGAAGTTCAAGAAGGGTGAAAGGAAAAAAAATACAAACTAAAACAAGAAAAAGAAAATTAAAGAGCCCAGGTTGATGAAGTCAGATTGTTTGTATCTACTGTAAAACACATGAAAAAAATGATTGGAAAATAGTAAGTTCAAAAAGGACAAATGTAGAGCAAGGGCACCTGGGGAGTAAAAACCTCCTGGACCAGTACAGGTGAGGGTGACCTGCTGGGAAGTAGAACTGCAGAGAAGAACCTGGGAGTGTTGGTGTGTAATAGGTTGTTTATGAGCCAGCAATGTGCCCCCCTGGCCAGGATGGCAAATGATATTCTGGGATGGGTTGAGGGAGGTTTTCCTCACCCTCTACTCTGCCGTACTGAGGCCTCATCTGGAGAACTGGGTCATGTTCTGGGGTCCTCAGTTCAAGAGAGACAAGGAAATATTGGAGAGAGTCCAGTGGTGGCTGGGAAGCTGCTGAGGGCCCTGGAGCATCTCTGTGAGGAGGAAAGGCTGAGAGCCCTGGGACTGTTGAGCCTGGAGAAGAGCAGACCCAGAAGGGAGCTGCTCAATGTTTATCAATATCTAAAGAGTGGAGGTCATGAGGAAGGGGTCAAAGTCTCATCAGTGGTGCCCATTGACAGGGCAACCACCACTGGCCACAAACTAGAACCCAGGAGGCTCCATTTGTGTATGAGGAGAAGCTTCCTTGGTGTGTGGGTGTTGAAGCTCTGTCCTAAGCTGTCCAGGGAGATTGTGGAGTCTCCTTCTCTGGAGAGACTCCAACACCCCCTGGGCATTGTGATGCTGGGCAAGCTGCTGTGGGTGCCCCTGCTTTAGCAAGGGGGTTAGGACTGGCTGATCTTGTGCTGGTTTGAGGCTAATTGGAATATTTTAATGAAAAAAAAAAAAATCATAGAATCATAGAATGATAATGTTGGAAGGGACCTCAAGGATCATCTAGTTCCAACCCCCTGCCATAGGCAGGGAAATAGATTCTAGGCTGTGAAAAGCAAACAGTGGTGATGTCAGCTTCACTCATAGGCTTGCTGAGATGAATAAGAACAAGAACACAATTATAGATAAGACAGAGAGTCTCTCTCTGGGAGCTGCTGTGTCTCTTCCTCTCTGCTGTGTAACCCAACTAACCACTCTGCTTCTAACCTCCCTTGCCCATCCTCCAAACTCACCTTCAACGTAAGGCAGACCCTGGGGTAAGGCAGAGGGGTGGAAAGAAGGTGGAAGGGTGGTTGGGAGCCCCTCCTGGGGACTCTGATTTCTGGGAGGGGAGTTGTGTTTCTGTATTCCCTTTAACTTGTCTATGTCTGTAACTATTCCTGTCTGTTGTGTCTATCTCTGCTTGTACATTGTGCTGAGCTGTAAACAGAGCTTCAGTCCTTAACCTCCAACTGGCTGAGTCTACTCTGGGTGATTTTCAAAGTCAGGGGTGGGGGGCAGGTAACTTCCAATTCATCACAGATCTCCAGAGATCCCTTCCCACCCCACCATGCTGGGGTTGTGAGATTCTGTGTAATTAAGCCAGAAATGGGGGGAGAAGGCTCACACATCCCATTTCATACCTGCTATTTGACTCTGTGGTAAGGAGAAACTGTCTGCAAGTGTGGAAACTGCCAAAAGTTTCTTTGTCCTCAGCAGAACTCTAATGACCTGTTGTGAGAAGCAAAATTCTTATGGCCTTTGTTAATCAAAATCAGTAGGGATTCTGACAGAAAAGCAAAAGACAGTGAGGAGCATGGTAGGTCACAGTGCCTAGATCCCTGCCAGATGAGGGAGGTACCAAATCAGTCGTGACTTCCCTGCTAGTAGAAGATGCACAGAGTCACATCAATAATTTATCTCACTGAATGACCGAAACTCACTCTAGGGTGACATCTCACCCTTCTGTTCTCTCTGGGTTTTAAAGAGGGCAAAATAAACATAAAATCATTGAATCATAGAATGGTAAGCTTGGAAGGGACCTCAAAGTTCATCCTGTTCCAACCCCCTGCCATAAACTGGGACACTTCCCATCAGTAAGCTTGGAAGGGACCTCAAAGTAATCTGGCCTTGAACACCTCCAGGGAGGGAGCATCCAGATAGGAAGGTTCATCATAGAATGATAGGAAGGTTCATCATAGAATGATAGAATGGTTCTGGTTGGAAGGGTGAAAGTCATCTTGTCCAACCTCCTCACAGTGACCAGGGAGCTTGGACTAGACTGGACTACACTCACAGGAATTTAGGTTTTCATATACTTAAGTGGAACCTCCTGAGTTCTAGTGTCTAACATTTGTCCCTTGTCCTGTCTCTGGGCACCACTGACAGGAGTCTGGACCCATCCTCTTTCTCTCACATCCTTTTTCTCTTGTTGAGCATTGAGAACATCCCCTCTGGGTCTGCTCTTTTCCAGGATCAACACCTCCAGGGCTCTCAGCATTTCCTCCTCAAATAGATGCTGCAGGCACCAACCAGAACCTTTAGAACCTCACCTGGATTCTTCCCAGTAGATATCTGTCTCTCTTGCACAGGGGAGCCCAGGATGAAAGAAACAGAGAAAGGAGGGAAAAAAACCAAACAAACTGAAACAAAATAAAACCCAACCAAACCCAATGTGAAGGAAAGATTCTGTTTTTAGCTGAGATCACAAGAAGAAATAATCATAGAATCACAGAACTGATCAGGGTCAGAAGGGACCCCAAGGATCATCTGGTTCCAACCCCCCTGCCATGGGCAGGGACACCTCACACTGCAACAGGCTGTCTAGGGCCTCATCCAGCCTGGCCTTAAACACCTCCAGGGATGGGGCTTTGACCACCTCCCTGGGCAACCCACTCCAGGCTCTCACCACCCTCACAGTGAAGAACTTCTTCCTAACACCCAGTCTGAATAAAGAAGGATATGAACAAAAAAATGCAGAAAGTTGGAAGTGATGATCTCAACAGTCTCTTCCAGCCTCAACAGTTCTGTGATTCTATGGAATAATTCCTTCTGAAAGAGAATATTTTCACTCCTAAAGTTGTTTGTAAGGAGAAAACACACATTAGCTACAATGAGTGATAATGATGTCCAACACTAGCCTCAAATCTAGGGCTAGCCCAAACTAGCCCTCAGACTCTGCACAGGAAAGCAGAAAGAGTTTCCCAACCCTCGGTGAACAATTGCATTCATCTTCCTTGGGCTGCTATGCAATTTGCAACCTGCTCTCTTCCACCTCCTACTTTGATGGTTTATTTTGAGTCATAGAAGAAGAAGAAGAAGAATGGTAAGGTTGGAAGGGACCTCAAGGATCATCTAGTTCCAACTCCCTGCCATAGGCAGGGACACCTCCCACTAGCACAGCTCACTCAAGGCCTCCTCCAACCTGGCCTTGTCCAACCCAACAGGGAGGGAGCAACCACAACCTCCCTGGGCAACCTGTGCCAGTGTCTCACCACCCTCACTGCAAACAACTTCCTCCTAACATCCAGTCTAAATCTCCCCTCTGCCAGTTCAAACCCATTGCCCCTTGTCCTGGCATTGCAAGACCTTGTCAATAGTCCCTCCCCAGCCTTCCTGTAGCCCCCTTCAGATACTGGAAGGCTACTCTAAGGTCTTCTGGAAGCCTTCTCTTCTGCAGGCTGCAGAGCCCAAACTCTCTCAGCCTGTCCTCATAACAGAGCTGCTGCAACCCTCTCAGCATCTTTGTGGCCTCCTCTGGACTGGCTCGAAGAGTTCCATGTCCTTCCTGTGCTGGGGGCTCCAGAACTGCACACAGGACTCCAGATGGGGTCTGAGGAGAGCAGAGTAAAGGGGTAAAATCTCCTCCCTTGCCCTGCTGGCCACGCTTCTCTTGCTGCAGCCCAGAACTCAGATCTTGACACACTGCCTGTCTGGTCCATTTGTTCTTGAATTCCTCCATCCAGCACCTGCTCTGCATTAAAACAGCAGACTCTACCAACAAGCATTGCCGGAGCAGAAAACTCGGAACTGAAATGAACGTTCTGCTCCATTAACTTCCACAACTGGATGATGCCCTTTGTTTTTCAACACTGCTTTTAATGGTCCCTGTGAAAGGTGGAACAATTTGGAGTTTTGCTGTTACTGAATCACTGAGTCTATTAAATAAAAAGAAAAAAAAAAGTGAAATAAGAAACTATGTTTATTGGTTTAGTTTTTCCTGCTCTCTAGCTGTCGAGTGATACCCTTGGAAATAAGGCTTTGGATTGATGTCCTTTGTTTGAAAGACATTTCAGGAGCTATTTTCCACTAGAGAGAAAAAAAAAATATAAGAAGCGAAATGTGGAAAAAAAAAATGCTGGTAGAGGACATAAAACTCACTGAGCTGTGAGCAGGGGCACAGGGTTTGCTTCATCACATGCTGAAAAGCAAGGGTCATAGAATCATCGAATTATAGAATTGTTTTGGTTGGGAAAGACCTCCAAGACCATCAAGGTCAAAGTGCTGTGCTGGATTTGGGTGACTTCATAGGATCATCGAATAAAGTCACAGAGTGCATTGGGGTGGAAGAGTCCTTTAAAGGTCATCTAGTCCAACCCTCCTGCAGTCAACAGGGACATCTGCAACCAGGGCAGGTTGCTCAGAACCCCATCAAGCCTAACTTTAACTGTCTGCAGGGATGGGGCATCTATCAGCTCTCTGGGCAGCTTGGGCTGGGGTCTCACCACCCTCAGTGTTGAAAAAATGTCTTCAATCTAGCTAGTCTAAATCTTCCTCTTTTAGCCCAAACCCCTCACACCTTGTCCTGTCACAAACATTCTATAATTCTCTGGTACTGATCATCCTCAGCTTGAGGAAAATGTTTTTCCATATCTTGCCTTTGCTGCTAAAGATATTTCAATACCCAAGGGAGAGACAGTGACCATCATCAATATCTATCGATTTACACCACAAACTTTCAGCAGCTCTCTCAAGTTTCCTTTCAGAACATAGAGAGAAACATGAGAAGTTCAGAGAGAAAAAAAGAAAAGTACAAAGAGGGAGAGAGAAAAAAAAGAGAGAAGTACAGAGAGAAAAAAGAGAAGTTCAGTGAGATAAAAAGAGAAATACAGATAGATAAAAAGAGAAATACAGAGAGAGAAAAAAGAGAAATGCAGAGAGAGAAAGAAAAGAGAAATGCAGAATGAGAAAAAGAGAAATATGGAGAGAAAACAGAGAAGTTCAGAGAGAAAAAAATACAGAGAGAGAAAAAAAGAGAAGTATAGAGAGAAAAAAAGAGAAGTATGGAGAGAAAAAAAGAGAAGTATGGAGAGAAAAAAAAGAGACATATATATAGAGAAAAAAGAAGTTCAGAGAGGAAAAAGATAAATACAGAGAGAGAAGAAAATAGCAGTACAGAGAGAAAAAAGAGTAATACAGAGAGAAAAAACAAAAATATGGAGAGTAAACCTGCACATTTCAGAGAGGTAACTAAGGAAGACAAGCCTCAGTCTGGAGGGAGAGAGATTCCTTCCTCCATCAGCTCTGAGTGATCTCTAGAAAGTGAACTAAGCCCTAACTCTGTCAGTCTTAGACTGCACCACAAAGAGTGCCTTGAAAGAACAAGAGGACACAGTCTCAAGCTGTGCCAGGGGAAGTTTAGGCTGGAGGTGAGGAGAAAGTTCTTGCTTGAGAGAGTCATTGACTGCTGGAATGGGCTGCCCAGGGAGGTGGTGGAGTCAGCGTCCCTGGAGGTGTTCAAGGTGGGTTTGGACGTGGCACTTGGTGCCATGGTCTGGTCTTGAGGGCTGTGGTAATGGCTTGGACTTGATGAGCTTTGAGGCCTCTTCCAACCCTGGTGATACTGTGATATGGTGGTACTGTAATGTTCAGCTCCTGTCTATTACAACTCCCAGGTCCCTTTCTGTCAGGCAGCTCTCCAGCCACACTGCCCCAAGCTTGTAGCATTGCTTGGGGTCGTTGTGACCCAAAAGACACCTCAGATGGCAGCAACTGCTTAGACTCCAGTAACTCAGCTGCACCTCTACCAACTTTTCAGGTGAACTCTGCTCTCCATTTCCCTGAGTACATTGAGTGCTTTTCCAGTACAGGGGGAGAATGAGCTCCCTGCTCCTGCTGGCCACACTATTGCTGATGCAGGCCAGGATGCCATTGGCCTTCTTGGCCACCTGGGCACACTGCTGGCTCATGTTTAGGTGGGTGTCAATCAGCACCCCCAGATCCCTTTCTGTTTGGCTGCTCACCAGCATGAGCCAGCAGTGTGCCCAGATGGACAACAAAGCCAATGGCATCCTGGCTTGGATTATGTCTAGATGGGTTTTTAAAGACTCCATTCAATATCCCAAATCTCAGGCATTTACTGCAGCTGAAGCTGTCTTAGGCTGCCTTGCCTGACCTCCAACACATCTAGAAACCCTTTGAGAGGCCTATCATGCATTGTAAATTGGTAACCAGGGAGGTAGAGTCACCATCTCTGCAGGTATTTAAAAGATGCATGGATGTGGTGCTGAGGGACACAGTTCAATGGTAGTAGCTTGGCAGTAATGGAGGCATTATGAGCTCTAGGTAAGTGGTTGGACTTGATCTCAAAGGTCTCTTCTAACCTCACCAGTTCCATGATCCTATGATTCTATAATTCTATAAAAACACAAATTCCCTGAAGGTCCTGTGTCAGTCCAATTTAGATGCCTCAAACCCCTAGAATATTTAAAGTCAGCTCAAAACCAGTGGTTAAGCATTGAGTTATATCTGCAATACCCATTTAATTTTCCATCTTCCAAAATGCTGGAAGATTTATCTCCCTTTCCAAAACTGTTGCTCAGTGTCACTTATCTGAGCTTTTTGAGCTGCAGTTCAAACCCTTTAGAGTCAGTTTATTCAAATACAGGCCATTAACCCAAGGGACTTTCAGAGATCAGAATTTGAGACAAGAGGAAAGCAGAACTGGAGTCTGGATGGAACAGCAATAAAACAAGCTGGACTTTGGTATGAAAATGTCATTTGAGCAACCCTGGGGGTATGCAAAGTGTCAACCAGCAAAAGGGTTCCTGTGATGCATGAGTAGAAAGAACCTCAACCAATTCACTGCATTGCCTCGGCTCAGACTATCTATATTTAACCTGATATCTACCTGAGAGGTTTCTCCTTATTTCCCAGGAGGAAATCCAGAACATCTCTAAATATTTTTGCACCACTGGTTACCTAAATCTCAATTTTCAATACTGAGGTTTTCCTTTACTGTAAGCAAGTCAATAACTTCTTTTAATTCTTCACCCAGTGGGCTCAGAGAACAGTGCTCCCACCCTGGAGGTGTTCAAGCCCAGGATGGACGAGGCTTTGATTGACTTGTACTAGTGAGAGGTGTCCCTGCCTATGGCAGGGGGTTGGAACTAGATGATCCTAGAGCTCCCTTCCAACCTTACCATTCTATGATTCTATGATTCCAGAAAAAATTTACAACCACCTCTTGACTAGTGCTCAGCAAATCAACGTATTCCTGTCCTGACCTATTTACCATGTGAACCTTTCCTGTTTTCCCTTAAGCAAGCAGCAGATATTCTTCTTTCTGATGCTTTTCTCAAGACACCCAAATTCCAGGACCCTTTGTGTGCTCTACCCCTGTTTATTTCATAACAGACATTACTGGAACAACTTGAACATCTAAAAATCAATTAGCTAATGCCACCTGATGAACCTGTAGGTACCCATCCAAACCTTCTGCAAAGGACTGATTGATGTGCCAGAAGACCAGTGGGAAACCTTTGATCATCTGACATTGATACTGGAGACCTGGGAGGGGGTAACTTGAGTCACCTAAAATACAATTAGATCTCTGAGATGAGGTTTCTGAGTCACTGCTGAGTAGATGAAGCAATTTTTGTAGCCTGTGTTTTTGCAGATGGAGAGGCAAGGCCAAGAGAAAGACCACATCTAGCATCAAAAATGAACTTTCTGGTAAAGTCAGGTGCTAAGTGTAGAGCACTTAGCTGTGGTTTGGCCAAGGCTTTGGAGCTGAATTGCACACACCAAGAATGAAAAGCTGCAACCAGGTCATTGGTGATAGCTCCTGGTTCCTAGTTGGAGAGAAGGTTATGTTCAGTCCAGCTTTGTGGGCATCTTGTGCCTCACCATGGGTTTCCTTTGCTGGTTGTGCAAGGCTTAGAGTCAGAGAAAGGCATCTTGAGGCAAACCTGTGATTCTCCACCCAAAAATGGAAGGTGTTGTGGTAGGTCCCTCATTTTACCTTGAGGGTCATGACAAGTGGTCCAAATAGGGATTATCACTCACAACTTGACTAATGTGTCCTGAGTAAACCTTGATTATGTCCTTTATGAACAAGTTCATGTGGTTCTTTACAATTTCAGGGTTAACAATTAAACTTCCTCATGATATTCCCTATAATTAGTATTGAATAAGAGTTTAGCCTCTGGAATATCTGGCCAGGGTAATTGCAAAGGCCATTTGCAGAGGTTTTAATAGGGACCACTGTGTAAAACTTACCTCTGTTGCTGATTTTGGCAAGCTGACTTATATTTTCTCAAGTTCCTTCTGAAGAAAGGTGTTCCAAATGATTTATTTGCTGCCTTCTCTCTGTTTCCTGACCACTTTCTTATTAAAAAAGCATAGTGAGGGGTCAGATATTAAAAAGCTGAGTTGAATTGTCTGCCTTGAAGAGACCCAGCTCTTGCAGGAGTTTGCTAAGATGCTTGCTTTAAAGATTAGTTCAGCTATTAATTACCCAGCCCAACATTTCCTACAAGCAGTGAGGTGTTGTCTTGATCATTTCCCACCCAGCATCTGTGGTTTTAAGAGATATGAGAGCCAAAGAGATGTGGTGCAAGAGAGAAGACAACAAATTGAACCTAAATGTGCATATTCCACCTGTGGGTTGTCAGTAATGCCTCCAGCTGAGCTGCTCTCCAAAGTTCTCAGTTGCTGTGACATAAATGTACTCTTCCTTCTCTTCTTCCAACCATTTAAAACTTGCTCTAGGACAACACTGTTGACTTCCCAGTAAGAAATCCAACTCAGTCCTGGCTCTCTCTTGACTGTGGTGGGATCTTGGACAGCCAGGGTGGACATTCAGAGAATCATAGCCTTGTAGAATGGTTTGGATTGGAACGGACCTTAATGATCACCTAGTCCCAACCACCCTGCCATGGGCAAGGACACCTCCCACTAGTGGTTGCTCAAAGCCTCCTCCAGCCTGGTCTTAAACACTTCCAGGGATGAGATGTCCACAGGTAGACACTTAAATGTGGGCTCCCAGTAAATGTGGATTTCCAGATGTGTATCTGTCTAAGACAAGTACTTATGTAACAAAAGTAATTTTTTTGGAGCCCTTTCTATCATTAACAGAGAAAGATTCCCTCCAGGAGGCAATTCAGAGCAACAAATCAGATCTTCCCTTTCAAACCACTCTTTGAAAGAACCCATCTCCCTCCACTGACACCTCCAGGGTAACACTGGGGTACACTCTAAGTGCTGATCTTAATGTAGATGCCTGACTTTTAGGAGATCACAGCCACAGGGGTATACACCCCAAGTGATGCACACATGCTTAGGAAAACCTCTCCCAACTTCTTTCCCCGAGGAATGGAAAGTTCTGTTGTTATTTTAGTTTCATTCCCACCCACTGCAAGGATAGAGGGGGGTGGGGTGGTGTGGAATAAAGCTAAGTACATGTTTGGCTGCAGCTTTTGTGCTGTCCAAAACTGATCCAAACCTCATCAATCTCCAAAGCAAATTTGCCCTGAGTGAGGTGGGCCTTGCATGGGGCTTAGAAGATGAAAGATAAAAGAGAAAAGAAGCAGAGGACAGAAATAGGACAGATTTAGAAATATAAGCAGCTAGCCATAGCTATATTCTTAATTAAATTGCTACAGGCCAACAGCTGCTCTTTAGGGAGCCTCTAAACTCTACCACATGCCCCTATATTACAGTAGTAAAACCAAGGAACTATTTTGCTTAACAATAACTTTCCTGTGTGCATTGCAGTGGCCCTAATATACCTTCATGCCTGAAGTTAGTGGTTTGAGGGTAAATATATAACTCTGAGGTTGTG
>VWZE01019147.1:127741-137951 GCA_013396675.1 Eubucco bourcierii | reverse complement strand
CAGGGGGACATTTTGCCATTTAGCTTAATTTTATCTCCTTGTATTTTTTTTTTTTTTTTTTTAGGAGGAGGGACTTGTAGGTGGGCATGAAAATATGCATCCTTTGATGCTTCCTGTCAATGATAATCAAATCCTTTTGGGTTATACTGTTGGATTTAAAACAAAGGTGTCCAGATTTTACAAGACAACTGCTGACCAGGATGTTCATCATTTTTCTGGGCACATGGTGGGATGAAGATAACATTTTACTTGTTCTTGTCCTACTTCTTTATACAGCACACTAAGTCCTCTATTTAATTTCTCATTCTTTAAGCCTATCTCAAATACCAAACTCAAAAGAACAGGATATGCAAGGACAGAAGAGACTCACCTGGCGTTCAGTTAGCCATGATGTGTTTCACAAAAGCTGGAAAGAAGAGAAAAAAGAAGAATCATTCACCAATGTCAGTGAACTCAGTAAGGGCCTGGGTATCTCAGCTTGATTGTTATTTAACTTCACTCTTCTTGCTTCCTCTGATCCATGAGGACCACATCACTTTTTAAAGAGAGTTGGAGGTAGCAGGTGCTGACTGCTTTGGAAGTCCTTAAGATAGCAACATACACATCAGCACTCTGTGTAGCCAGTAGGAATGAACAAACAGCTCAGCCAGTCCACAGCTTGCCCCAGCTACCATACTGAACTGGCCTCCCACCTACACACTGAATTGGCTTCCCAAAGCCATGAGAAGCTCTGAATCCTCATCTGTCAAGGCTTGGAAGACTTCAGCACATCTGTACTAAGGCAAGGTGAGGAATGTGGTTTAGCGGTGGTGGTGGTGGGATTGTGGTTGGACTTGATGACCTCAAAGGTTTCTTTCAACCTCAGCAGTTCTAATGGGCACTGGAGGTGTCTTTGGAGTGAACCTCTAGCACCCACAGAAGGTCCTCAACTCTGGTGGTGTGACTCTGTGTCTCCAGTGAACTCCAGTTTACAAAGGAATAACTATGGTCCTTAGGGCACCAAAGGGAATGCTAAGGATAACACAACCTGAAATTACCTCAAATTTGGAGAAGGATACATCCTACTTCAGATCTCCCACAGATTTGAATTTTCTCAAGATAATGACAGCAAAACCTTCAAGCAGCCTGCTCAGACCTACCTTCATAGTTGATACAGCCATTGGCATCTTCCTGACCAGCCATTAGCTTATCAACCTCCTCTTCAGTCAACCTCTCACCTGTGTGGAAAGTAAAACATTAGTTCAGTATTTGGGCCCTTCAATATGAATTCATGAAGCAAGGTTCAAAGAACCAAAGAATACAACACTGAGTGAAAGAGAAGAGGGGGAGGCCTTCTCTGCAGTTTAATTTGTGGTGCTGACTGCTAGGAAACCCACTTTTGTTCTTGCAAACAGAGAAAATTTGATCTGAAAACCAGAAAGACAGAAGAAATCTGGAAAGCCACACAATATTATGTTCACATGCTCATTCTGCTAAGAATAAGCTTACTCTAAGTACCAAAGCTTAAAGGTTTTATTCAATTTTTAACCAAGTCCTCATTAGAAAGCTCTGTAGAGTCACCATCTAGCTTGCTACTGAGGTTCAGGAACATTCCAAGGTCAGATTAAACACTCTTTAATTCAATTACCTACTTAGTAGGTGCCTATTTGCTTGCTGGGTTTTCGCCTGGAGGAAAAAAGGCTGAGGGGAGACCTCATTGCTCTCTCCAACTACCTGAAAGGAGGTGGGAATGAGGTGGGAGTTGGTCTCTTCTCTCAAGTAATTAGTGACATGACAACAGGAAACAGATTCAAGTTGCAGCAGGGAAGGTTTAGATTGGATGTGAGGAAAAATTTCTTCCCTGCAAGAATGGTTGTACTGGTTTGAGGCTAATTGGAATATTTTAATGTGAAAAAATTAGATTATATAGGCTGTGAAAAGCAAACACTGGTGAAGTCTACTTCATTCATAGGCTTGCTGAGATGTACAAAGGCAAGGACACAAACACAGTCAGTTTGTCAGGGTCTGTGTTCACTCTCTGGGCTTCTACTGTTCTCCTTGGATCTGTGTAACCCAACTAATAAAATAACCAAATAAAAATAACATAAAATAACATAAAATAAAATAAAATAAAATGAACCAAAATGAAATGAAATGAAATGAAATAAAATTAAACAAAATCAAATAAAATAAAAATAAAATAAAATAAAACAAAATAAAATAAAATAAACCAAAATAAAATAAAATAAAATAACCTACAATAAAATAAAATGAAATAAAGTAAAATCAAACAAAATCAAATCAAATAAAAATTAAAATAAAATAAAATAAACCAAAATAAAATAAAATAAAATAACCTACAATAAAATAAAATGAAATAAAGTAAAATCAAACAAAATCAAATCAAATAAAAATTAAAATAAAATAAAATAAACCAAAATAAAATAAAATAAAATAACCTAAAATAAAATAAAAAGAAACAAAATAAAATAAAATAAANTAAAATAATATAAAACAAAATAAAATAAAATAAACCAAAATAATATAAAATAAAATAACATAAAATAAAATAAAAGGAAATAAAATAAAATTAAACAAATCAAATTAAATAAAAATAAAAATAAAATAATATAAAACAAAATAAAATAAAATAAACCAAAATAATATAAAATAAAATAACATAAAATAAAATAAAAGGAAACAAAAAAAACCAAAATAAAATAAAATAACATAAAATAAACCAAAATAAAATAACATAAAATAAACCAAAATATAACAACATAACATAACATAAAATAAAACAAAATAAAATAAACCAAAATAAAATAAAATAATAAATTGCCTTGAGTGTGCAGGTCTTCCCTCAGCCTCCTTTGCTCCTGACTGAACAACCCTCAACCTCTCCCCACAGGACTTGTGCTCTAGGCATTATTGAAGTCATTATTGAAGAAATAATTAATAAAGAAGTAAGGATTAAAGAAGTCATTAACAGAGGACTCTTTTTTTCCCCTGTCTTTGAGGACAAGCTGAAGTCCTGCCCAATCGTTTTCTCCTTGAAGGTTACCCAAAAAATGATACAAGCTGTATGGGCAAGACCTCATTGATGAGACTGCTGGAGGAAAGATTGAGCTTACCCAGCGTAGCCAAAACGTGGCGGAGCTCAGCCCCCATCACTGTTCCGTTCCCCTCCTTGTCAAACACACGCAGACCCTCCACAAAGTCCTCATAGGTGCCTGTGTCTTTCGTCTTGGCAATATGCTGGAGCATGGGCAGGAAGGTCTCAAAGTCAATCATCTTGGAGTTCATTTCTAGGAAGACATAGATGGAAATGAAAGTCATGGTGGATGCCAGGAGAGTTGAGGACTTACCACAGTGTGTTTGCCACGGGTAGGTGGTAACGGTAGAAGAGCTGTGGCAGTGAATGTCAGCTAAAGGGGAGTTGAGAGCATGGAAATATCACAACTACAGGTGAAAGAATGGATAGAGTGGGAAAGAGAGCTGGCAAGGAGAGAAATATGAGGGCTTGATAGGAAGGTAAGTGCATAAGCGGGTAGATAAATAGGGAGGAAGAGGAAGAGGGAGGGAAGGAGGGTGATTGACAGGTAGGTAAGCAGGTAGATAGATGGGTAGAAAAATAGATGAGTAGGTAGGTAGGTAGATAGATACATAGTTAGGTACATAGGTAGGCAGGTAGATAGATATGTAGATAGGTAGGTAGGTAGGTAGATATGTAAGTAGGTAGGTAGGTAGATAGATTAGATAGATAGATAGATAGATAGATAGATAGATAGATAGATAGATAGATAGATAGATAGATAGATAGATAGATAGATAGATAGATAGATAGATGTGTAGGTAGGTAGATATGTAAGTAGGTAGGTAGATAGGTAGATAGATAGATAGATAGATAGATAGATAGATAGATAGATAGATAGATAGATAGATAGATAGATCGATAGATAGATAGATAGATAGATAGATAGATAGATAGATAGATAGATGTGTAGATAGATAGATGAATAGATGGATAGATGGATAGATACATAGATACATAGATACATAGATAGATGTGTAGGTAGGTAGATACATAGGTAGATAGGTAGGTAGATATGTAAGTAGGTAGGTAGATAGGTAGATAGATATGTAGGTAGGTAGATTAGAGATATATATATATATATATATAGAGAGAGAGAGAGAGAGAGATAGATAGATAGATATAGAGAGAGAGATAGATAGATAGGTGGATAGGTAGGTAGAGGGTCCAGCAGTTTCACAACAGTTACTCTTCATCTACAGGTGGAACTTTCTGGGTTCCAGTTTGTGCTCGCTGCCCCTTGTCCTGTCACTGGGCAGCACTGACAAGAGCCTGCCTCCAGCATCTTGCCCCTCACCCTTTAGCTCTGAGCACTGAGAAGATCCCCCCTCAGGCTGCTTTTCTCAACAGCCCCAGGTCTCTCAGCCTTTCCTCCTCACAGAGATGCTGAGTGCTGCAGGGGAATATTGCTCCAATCATTACAGATCTCCTAACATGGACTTTTGCACAACAAGCTGTGTCCTTGCAATCAGCCCCTCCCTCTGTTTCCTTGGATGTCTTCAAAATGTCTGTTTGTTTAGTAACCACATGTGAAGACCTGTCATCAAAGCAGATTTCAAAGGCCCAAACTTGTCACTGTAAAAGGCATTGACGCACAGGATTGCCAAATTAATTCATTTTCCTGAATTTGAGGCAGTTACATTGACTGCAAGATCACTTTTTTGCCTTGTTCACTTTTCTGCTAGTGTTCTGCAGAGGCTGTTCCACAATTAATCTTTTCCATCAAAAACTGGAGACCTCAGCTGCTTCACATATAGTTCCTGGAGTGATGTTTCTCAAAACAAACTCAGAGGAGGACACCAACCTTCTGGTTTGGGTCTGCCAAGCAGTTTCATGACTTCAGCCTGGGTTGGATTCTGCCCCAAAGCTCTCAAGACATCCCCACACTGTGCATATGTGATTTTCATCTCAGATTTAGGAGTCCTGTCGAAGAGGGAGAATGCTTCCTTAAATTCTGAAAGGCAAGAAGATGAAATGAAATGCATGTCATGCTCCAGAATCACAGTATGGTGAGAGTTGGCAGTGATCTCTGTAGATCATCCAGTCCAACACCCCTGCTAAAGCAGGGACACCCACAGCAGCTTGCTCAGGATGACAACACCCAGGTGTGTTTGGAATCTCACCACAGAAGGAGACTCCACAACCTCTCTGGGCAGCCTGGGACAGGGCTCCAGCACCCTCACAACAGAGAGTTTCTCCTGTTCAGATGGAACCTCCTGGGTTCAAGTTTGCACCCATTACCCCTTGCCCTGTACTTGGGTACCACTGACAAAAGTCTGGCCCCAGCCTCTTGCCTCTCACCCTTTAGCTCTTATCAAGCATTGATCAGATCCCCTCTGGGTCTGCTCTTCTCCAGGCTCAACAGTCCCAGGGGTCTGAGCCTTTCCTCCTCTCAGAGATGCTCCAGGCCCCTCAGCATTTTTGGAGGCGCCACTGGACACTCTCCCGTAGTTCCCTGTCTCTCTTGAACTGAGGGGCCCAGAACTGGACAGAGTACATCAGATGAAGCCTCACTGGGGAATCCTCAGATAAAGCCAAAGCAAGATTGGGCCTTCCCCTAGTGGACTCTGCCTGACCTTTGTATTTTGTAGCTTGAGGAGTTTGATGCTGTGATGTGTGTCTGCAATATTTGTGTTCCCTCTCTCCTGCATTTTCCAATTCAATCAGGGAATGGAACCAGAAAGGCCAAATGGTCTTCTCCTGATATTTCCATTGGGAAATATACATTGGGAATAGCAGAAATCTTTAGAGCTGGTTGGCCTGGAGAACTTTACAGCTTCTCAGGAGCACTTGGGATGGAACAGCATCAGTTCTGCTCGTTAGATGCTGTATTTGGCCATGGAGAGCACTGACACAGCACACTGAGAGGAAGGAGTACCTCTATGAGAAGCTAGCAGAATATGCCATGAGAGGCTACAGCAGTCTGCTAGTGGAGGAGGATGAAGGTGTATAGAAAACCAGAGTCAGGCAATCGATTGCTGTACTTCATGGAGGACCTAGAGCAATCCTCTCATCTTCCCTTTTAGTGGCACCTGGTTAAATTCCATGTGGAGAAGTCTGGTTGGATATGCCATGAGCTAAAGAAGCCAGGTCAGATCTCACGTGGGAAGATGGAATCACTCATTCCAGTTGTTTCACATCTGTCTACTTTCCTCCATGCAGGGCCCTTCCCCTTGCAAGACAGTCAGCTCCCCTCCGCCATGTCCTTGAGAACATAGTTTTAAGTCTGCTCTTTTTTCTTGGCCTCATTATTCCCCCTTTCTTTTTTTTCTTTTCTTCTCTTTCACTTATTTACCTCTCTCCTTCCTCCTTCCAGCATTGCCTGTTTAGCTTCTCCTCATTTCTCCCTCCCTTCTCATTTTCAGCATTCCACTCATACCTTCCTTCCTCATCCAACACTACAAACAATGATGCATATTCTCATTTCAAATTAATTTACACTGCCCCTGCTTTCTTCTTGGCATTCTCCTCTTTGCTCTGTCTTTCTCTTTCTCCTGAATCTTTGCCTGCTCAGTTTCTGGTTGGAGCCCAAGTCCCATGGCCAACCCTCACTCCACCAGAGGGCAATAGTGACTTTTCACGGGCTCCTCAGCGACAGCAAAGGGTGGCCAGGGTCCCATTCTCAGCTTTTTGCTTTCCTGGGGGTCTGAACAGCTGAGATGGATGAGAAACACCCCTACCTCCTCAGCTGCCCATACACCTTGCTTCCTCCCCAAGACCAATTACTTAAGCATCCTTCATACCACCTCCTGAAGCTTCACAATTCATCATAGTTACTGGAAACTCCTATTTCTCTCTCTCTCTCTCTCTCTCTTTTATTTTTCCTATTTGATTTTATTTAAAATCAGATGCAACTGCCTCCCTGTGGGTTTGAAAAGCCTGCTTTGTCAGTATACAGAAGCAACTTATTTTTAATGTTTTCATTTACATTTGCTGGCTCAACACAAGTTTCCAGCAAAGCAAAGAAACCAGCATGGCTCTGGTCTCCTTTGTCCTCCTGCTAGCCATTAAACCACTGGCAGGAGCAATGTGTATTTTCATGTGCATAATTGCTACCTATCTTTCTCCTCTTGAATGGCTCGTGTTCTTCTCTTTACAGCAATTTAGGGAGGCTCAAAGAAGCCTGAAACCCAATTTCAGGAATACATATTGCCACAAACAGTCAATTTCACTCCTGGTTGTGGCAGGAGGACACATGAGGATGGGTGTGTTGCACATGGCTTCACCCACAGAGCGTTTTGGAGGTTAACATAATAATGGATTCTTACAGGGGAGGAAGCCTGGACCAGCAATGCTTTTTCTTCCTTGCTTTATTTTTTTCCTTGCCAAAATGAAGGCACTGAGAGTATTCTAAAAGACAGAGATGGAAAGGACCTTGGCATCACAGAATGATAGGGGTTGGAAAGGACCTCTGGAGATTGTAGAGTCATAGAATCATAAAATGGTAAGGTTGGAAGAGACCTCAAGGATCCTCTAGTTCCAACCCCCTGCCATAGGCAGGGACACCTCCCACTAGCACAGCTCACTCAAGGCCTCATCCAACCTGACCTTGAACACCTCCAGGGAGGGAGCAGCCACAACCTCCCTGGGCAACCTGAGCCCAACCCTCCTGACAAAGCAGGATCACCTGGATGCTGCCTTATCTGTTTCTCATCCATCACCACAATCCAGAACCAGCTGCCAGAAAACCACCCAAGGTCATTGATGGTAGACTAATCACCTAACATTTAGGATGGGCTTCTTCTTGATCTTGTTTCAGTTTGAATACTGTGTGCAGTTCTGTGTGCAGTTCCGGAACCCTCAGCACAGGAAGGACATGGAAGTGTTGGAGCGGGTCCAGAGGAGGGCCACAAAGATGATCAGAGGGCTGGAGCAGCTCTCCTATGAGGACAGGCTGAGGGAGTTGGGGCTCTTCAGCCTGGAGAAGAGAAGGCTTCGAGGGGACCTGATAGTAGCCTTCCAGTATCTGAAGGGGGCCTACAGGAAGGCTGGGGAAGGATTATTTACAAGGTCCTGCAATGACAGGACAAGGGGCAATGGGTTTAAACTGGCAGAGGGGAGATTTAGACTAGATGTTAGGAGGAAGTTCTTTACAGTAAGGGTGGTGAGGCACTGGAACAGGTTGCCCAGGGAGGTTGTGGATGCTCCCTCCCTGGATGTGTTCAAGGCCAGATTGGATGAGGCCTTGAGTAACCTGTACTAGTGGGAGGTGTCCCTGCCTATGGCAGGGGGTTGGAACTAGATGATCCTTGAGGTCCCTTCCAACCTTACCATTCTATGATTCTATGATTCTATGATTCTATGAATAGCTCATGTTCTTCTCTTTACAGCAATTCAGGGAGGCTCAAAGAAGCCAGGCAGTTAGACAAATGGGGAGCACCTCATATCACTGAGACACCTTGGTCCTCTGGTAAATAGAAGCATAGAGGTGATTAGTATACATTAGAGGTCTATGAAGAGGTCTATGAGGACAGGCTGAGAGAGCTGGAGCTCTGCAGCCTGGAGAAAAGAAGACTTCCGGGAGACCTGATAGTAACCTTCCAGGATCTGAAGGGGGCCTACAGGAAGGCTGGGGAGGGACTATTGACAAGGTCTTGCAATGCCAGGACAAGGGGCAATGGGTTTGAACTGGCAGAGGGGAGATTTAGACTGGATGTTAGGAGGAAGTTGTTTGCAGTGAGGGTGGTGAGACACTGGCACAGGTTGCCCAGGGAGGTTGTGGCTGCTCCCTCCCTGGAGGTGTTCAAGACCAGGTTGGACGAGGCTTTGAGTGAGCTGTACCAGTGGGAGGTGTCCCTGCCTGTGGCAGGGGGTTGGAACTGGATGATCCTTGAGGTCCTTTCCAACCTTACCATTCTATGATTCTATGATTCTAAGATAGGACAGATGATCTTCACCTCCTGATGACTTCCTGAAAGAGGAAATTTAACACTATCAACAGGGCAGCATGGAGCTTAAAATGAACCTGGGACAAAAATGAACCTGGAGCTGGCAGTCTCAGGAGCTTCAGAGGATGAGGAAAGAATGGGAAGGAGAAAATACATCCAGAGGATGTATTCTAGACTTCTTGTGAGTCACAGCTCTCAGGTCACACCAAGAACCAACTAGAAATCATGGCAAGTGTCTTGTGCTTGCTAACCTGTGCTTTTAACACAAATTAAATGTTCCAAACCCTGAAATGCTGATTGTCCACTTCAGCTGGTGGCACACTTCTTGGTAACATTTTGGTTATGTGCAAACTCCAATAGAGGGACAACTGTGGACAATGCGGTGCTGAGGGGTATGGTTTAGTGGTGCACTTGGCAGTGCTGGGTTAAAGGTTGGACAAAAAAAAAGTGATGGAATCACTAAAAAACATGTAGACATGACACTTAGGGACACAGTTTAATGGTCATGGTGGTGTTGGGCTGATGGTTGGACTCAATGGTCTCAGAGGTCCTTTGCAACCAAAACAATTCTCTGATTTCCTACTCACTCCAATGGGTTGATTGTTAGACAAGCATCCTGCTTTTTCCCTGCATAGACCTTTTCCCATTCTCTGATATACTCCCTAGAGCCAGTTCTCCTCAGGAAGGGAGAAAACAAGGCATAGAAACTTGGTGGGTCCTATTCAACCCCCCAAAACATGAGCTAAGGAGACATGCAGCTGTTGTGTGCTGCTCAGAGCTCTGTGGCTCAGAATTGGGTCTCTCCTACAGTTCTCCCAGGCTTTTGGGGCTGGAAAAGGAGCAGCTTCCCATAAATCAGCAGTTGTCTCAGATCATATATTGCTTTTGACCTGCTGTTAGAAAACAGAAACTAAACCCATTAAGGT
The DNA here is from genome assembly GCA_013396675.1 of Eubucco bourcierii. Lineage (NCBI taxonomy): Eukaryota > Metazoa > Chordata > Aves > Piciformes > Ramphastidae > Eubucco > Eubucco bourcierii. Next base: position 128,064 of record VWZE01019147.1, on the reverse strand, counting down.
GTGGAGGGGATGTGAAAATCCCAAGGTGATTTTGGAAGTCTAGTGCAAAGCCTTACAACTTCATGACATTTGGCTCCAGCTCTCCAAATCCTTCTTTTTCTATCTCTCCTCTGTGATTCAGCCTGATTGGATACTCTGTAATTTATTTCTTTTTTTTCTTTTAGTTAACCCACTTTCTGATATCATCTCACATTGGCTCTACCAAGTTCTGCCAAGTGGTTAAAGACCAAAGCAAAATTCTACCAGATGTTCTACTCCAACTATCAATTACCCCTGGAAGTAAAAAGCAGGCTGGTAGCTGAGGATAAAAAAAAAAAAAAAAA
>VWZE01019147.1:116235-127715 GCA_013396675.1 Eubucco bourcierii | reverse complement strand
GGATGGAGATGGGAGTGGGACACAGCTGCAGCAGTTGTGTTCCCAGGACTTTCATGTATGAGGTTTCAGTATCAGTTTCTTGGGGCTGGGACAAAGGTTTCAGCAATTAATGCTGATGTTTGGCTTTGAAAGGAAAAAAAAAAAAGAAACAAACAAACAAAAAAAAACCAAAACAAAACAAAACAAAACCTGCCACCATGATCATTATTTGCTGTGTTCTGGAAGGCTATCCCAAAAGTGTATCACATTAAATGCTGGTTTGAGTACAGAGAAAAGCTGCCAAAGCCACAGATTTTTCTCTTCAGGGGCCTGGTGTTTTGTAATTAGTGCTTATTTGAGCTGAGGGTTTGAAGGGGGGGCGTTTTTTTTTTCTTTTTTGTGGGCTTGTTGGTTTTTGGTTTTTTGTCTGTTGAGTTTGACCTCTTGGCAGAGAAGCTGCAGTTTTCTTTAATGAACTAATTATCTAATCTGCATGATGCACAATTTCCCTCCTTTTCTCTTGACCAACTCAGTAGAGGGTTTGGAGGAGGAATGGAGAAAGGAGCAAAGCTGTTAGAGAATCTTCTCAAGAAGGGATCTTCATAGCCTCTGCTAGACTCTCTCCAGTACTTCCCTGTCTCTCTTGAACTGGGGAGCAAACAGCCTGCACCAGGAATAGTGTGGGACAGGGTAGGGACTGTCTCCTGGGGCTGGGCACAGGTGAGGCCAAATCTCAAATGCTGGGGTCAGGGTCTTGAGGCACTGAATTCAGGCAGGGACTGTCCCCTGGGGTTAGGAGATGGTGAATCATAGAATCATAGAATGGTAAGGTTAGAAGGGACCTCAAAGATCATCCAATTCCAACCCCCTGCCATAGGCAGGAACACCTCCCACTAGTACAGGTCACTCAAGGCCTCCTCCAACCTGACCTTGAACACCTCCAGGGAGGGAGCAACCACAACCTCCCTGGGCAACCTGTGCCAGTGTCTCACCACCCTCACTGCAAACAACTTCCTCCTAACATCCACTTTCAATCTCCCCTCTGCCACTTCAAACCCATTGCCCCTTGTCCTGTCATTGCAAGACCTTGTCAATAGTCCCTCTCCAGCCTTCCTGTAACCCCCTTCAGATCCTGGAAGGCTACTCTAAGGTCTCCTGGAAGCCTTCTCTTCTGCAGGCTGCAGAGCCCCAACTCTCTCAGCCTGTCCTCATAGCAGAGCTGCTGCAGCCCTCTGAGCATCTTCATGGCCTCCTCTGGACCCACTCCAACATTTCCATGTCCTTCCTGTGCTGGGGGCTCCAGAACTGCACACAGTACTCCAGGTGGGGTCTGAGGAGAGCAGAGTAAAGGGGCAGAATCCCCTTCCTTGCCCTGCTGGCCATGCTTCTCTTGCTGCAGCCCAGGACTCGGTTGGCTGTCTGACCATACCTCAAATGCTGGGGTCAGGATGTTGAGGGGCTGAAGTAAGTAAGGGTCTGGAGGACAGGGCTGGTGAGAAGTAGCTGAGGGACCTGGGGTTGATGAGCCTGGAGGTTGAGGGGAGATCTCATTGCTCTCTGCAACTACCTGAAAGGAGGTTAGAGCCAGATGGGGTTGGTCTCTTCTCCCAAGTATCAAGTCGTAGGACAAAAGGAACTGTCCTTGTGTTGTGCCAGGGGAGGTTTAGGTTGGACATGAGGAACAATGTCTTTCCTGCAAGAGTGGTCAGGCATTGGAACAGGCTGCCCAGGGAGGTGGTGGAGTCACCATCCCTGGAGGTGTTCAAGAAATGTGTGGGCTTTGGGACATGGTTTAATGGCCATGGTGGTGTTACAAACATGGTTGGACTTGATGATCTTAGAGATTTTTTCCAGCCCAAGTGATCCTACGATTCTGTGATTCAATACCTCACCCACGGTCACCCCAGCACCTGCCATCACCTCCCACTTGTGATATTTGCTGTGTACAGAAGAGAAACACATCTTCCTCACCTTCAATCTGATCAGCAGTGAATTCAACCTGGAAGAGACAGAGAATAAAAGCCAGCTGAGATCAAAAAATAATGAACTAAATAAGCAGAGCACTGAGTTAGTCTCTGTGTTATGGTTCTGGGTGTTGTTAAGGTCCATGAAAGGTGTTTCCAAGTGTCTTCTGGAGATATCTTCCTCCCCTTTCTGACTTAAGAGAAGGAAGAGCCACAAAGCATCTGGTGAATTTGGAAGTTAGGGCTCAACAGCAATCCCGAAACTGCTGAGAATCAGGACACTCTTCCTGGATCTGCCCTGTTCAAACCTTATCTGAACTACCTCACCCAGGAGATCGCCACTTTGTGTTGTCTGTTCTCAGCCGTGAGTTACCTTAAGTAAAATCCAAGGAATGAAAGAGTTTCCTAAGTGACAACCAGGAAAGGAAACACATAAAGAATGCAAGTAAGGACCTCTTAGAAGCAAACCCAATGTTCCTCCCTTCTCTAACATGTGGAAGGGTCCAAACACATCTTTGTCATGAAGACTGACATCATAGAATCATAGAATCATAGAATGGTAAGGTTGGAAGGGACCTCAAGGATCAGCCAGTTCCAACCCCCTGCCATAGGCAGGGACACCTCCCACTGGTACAGGTCACTCAAAGCCTCGTCCAACATGACCTTGAACACCTCCAGGGAGGGAGCAGCCACAACCTCCCTGAGCAACCTGTGCCAGTGTCTCATCACCCTCGCTGCAAACAACTTCCTCCTGACATCCACTTTCAGTCTCCCCTCTGCCAGTTCAAACCCATTCCCCTTGTCCTGGCATTGCAAGACCTTGTCAATAGTCCCTCCCCAGCCTTCTTGTAGGCCCCCTTCAGATCCTGGAAGGCTACTCTAAGGTCTCCTGGAAGCCTTCTCTTCTGCAGGCTGCAGAGCCCCAATTCTGTCAGTCTGTCCTCAGAGCAGAGCTGCTGCAGCCCTCTGAGCATCCTCATGACCTCCTCCAGACCCGCTCCAACACTTCCATGTCCTTCCTGTGCTGAGGGGACATCATTTGGATTGGGTCCTATCCCAAATCCACATACTCCAGTTTAATTAGAACTAAGCACCCAGTGGGGAACACATTTGTCCAGGTGCATTGTCAACAGCAGCTTTACTCCCCGTGTCTCTAATTAAGTGAAGCTTGGAGAATTTGATTGAAGCTAATTGCATGTTGATTTTCTTCAGGCATTGCTGGCCCATCTGGGTGAAATCAAGCCAGGGCTGCTAGCAACTCATATTTAAGTCCCTGTGATGGACAGAGAAGATTTCATAGGATCATGGAATTCTTTGGCTGGAAAAGACCTCTAAAGATCAAGTCCAGCCAATGTGGCTCAGTTCATTGTGAACCTCACCTAGATGTAGACGTAAAAATCAAATAGCATCACAGAATGCATTGTGTTGGAAGGGACCCTTGAAGGTCACCTTGTTCAACCTCCTTGAAGTGAGCAGGGACACCTCCAACTAAATCAGGTTGCTCAGGAAACCATTAAGTTTGAGCTTGGATGTCTCCAGGGATGGGACCTCAACCTCAAGACCTCAAATTGACTTTACAGCAGCAGAAGTGAACAGCTGACATGATTTGGCTCTATACCTGAGAAGAAGATGAGTGATGTTGTCGTTTTCACTGAGTGGATCAATCAGATCTACAATGATCTGGACACTGGCACAGGTTGCCCAGGGAGGTTGTGGCTGCTCCCTATGGCAGGGAGTTGGAACTGGATGATTTTTGAGGTCCCTTCCAACCTTACCATTCTATGATTCTATGATGACAAAAGGAATGAGGGTGACTAGCACAGCTCTAGGTGTCCTTTTCTGATCTGACGAGTCCCACCCAGAGAGCAGGAGCTACTCCTTTGACAGACTGCATGCCAGCAGGGACTGGATGACTGCACATTCCCACAGCTGGACCAAAGGGAAGGGCTGAGTGTGCCTCATCCCTAATCATGGCCCCTGTGAAAACACCACCCAGAGCCGAAGGACTGTGCATGATGGTTGGCAAAGGGGTGGCAGAGAGTTTTACCACCCAGGCACAGCTTCCTCTCAGGCAAGCTACAGGAGATGTGTGGGTGGTGGCTGAGGCTATTTTCTCCCCTCTCAGCACAGACCACCATGGAGCTGGAGGGAAAGGCGAGTCATCACTTACCCAGCCACAAGCTGTCATTGGGGATGGAAGGAACAAATCCTAGGTTATGTTTAGACTGAAGGTGCCTGGGATTCTATTCTCCTTCCCCTTGTGAAGCACACAAAGCTAAAGCTATCTCCTTGTAGCAAGAGCAAAGGTGGAGCTGTCCATGAAGACAGCAAAGTCCCTGCCCCAGAGAACTTCTGCTGCTGTTCTACTGCAAGTAACATACAAACGATGAGGTCCCTGTGGCCTCCTTGCTGCTCAGGAGCACTCCTGGCCCCAAGCACACACACTGCTGCCTACCAGCTCCACCCCACACTTCACTGACCTCAGCCAACAGAGCAGCACTTGTCACCCAAAGCTGGAGGCTGCTCACATGTTAACGTCACTTTGCTTCCCCAGAGATGATTTTACAGTCTCCAGTTCATAGAACCATGGTTTGGGTCAGAAGGGACATCTTAAGCTCATCTAATCCAAACCCCCTGCAGACATCTGCAACTAGAGTAGGTTGCTCAGAGCCCCAAACAACCTGACCTGGAATGGTTCCAGCAATGAGGTATTTACCACTTCTCTGGACAACCTGGGACAAGGTCTCACCACCCTCAGCATAAAAAATTTCTCTCTCCAGTCTAAATCTCATTCTTTCAGTTCAAACCATCACCCCTTGTCCTGTCTGACCCCTTGTCAAAAGTCTGGCCCCAGCTTTCTATCATCCCCTTGAAGCACTGAAAGGCCACCAGAAGGTCTCCCTGGAGCTTTCTCTTCTCCAGGCTGAACAAGCCCAACTCTCACAGCCTGGCCTCACCACAGAAGGCTTCCAGGCTTCCCATCATTGCTGTAGCCTTCTCTGGCCCTGCTTCAACAGACTCCTGTCTCTTCTGTCCTGAGGACTCCATGGGGGTCTCTACAGAATGTAGCAGAGGGGCAGAATCTCCTCCCTACAACTACTACTACATGGCCACATAGTCCCTTGGAAGTAGAATGAGGTCCCTTGGAGTTTGTTTGTTTGTTGGCAGTACTCAGACACTTCAGAAGGATTAAGTTTCTTCTGGAATTTCTCCTGCTGGCAGTGGAGGTTTGATGTCAAGGACTCCTATGAGTGCCAAGCACTCAGAGCACCAAGGCTCATGGTGGTGATAATTTGTACAAATCCTTATGAAGGATGCTGAAGGTCAATCTCTTTCCACTTGTCTCTTACCCTGATGTGTGGACTATGCTAGGTGTGCCAGGGGAGGTTGGGATTGGACATGGGGAACAGTTTCTTTGCTGCTAGAGTGATCAGGCATTGCAATAGGCTGCCCAGGCAGGCGGTGGAGGTATTCAAGATACATGTGGACATGGCACTCTGAGACATGGTTTAATGGCCATGGTGGTGTTGGGTTGGTGGTTGGACTCAATGATCTTAGAGGTCCTTTCCAACCAAAATAGTTTTATGAGTCCACATTCTCTGAAGACAGCAGATGTTTGTTGCTCCATAACAAACGAGAAGCGTTATGCCAGCTTCCCTGCTGTTCTAGCAATCTTGGCTTCCAGGGGTCATCACTGGGTCACTGGTGGCTTCAGCCACCTCTTCCTATTCCTGTCCTCTTTGCTTAAACAATACAAGCTGGGGTTTTTTTTGGTCCCTGAGACACCAGGTAGGATTCAGGCACCCCTTGGTGCTGTTAACGTCATTCACAGCTCCGTATCTCACAGGGGTTTCTATAAACTCTCACTATCTCAGTCACCACATAACACATCATGGTCAGGCAGACATAACTCACTCTGAAATAAACCCTCTTAATGAAACTGTTGCTAACCAGCGGTCAAAAGTTTGTCCTGAGGGGAAGCATTCAGACAATGTGTGCAAGGAGCTTGTTTAATAGTGTCCTGAGGAGTCCTAATACAAACAACTGGGTTCACACTTAGCCGTGACAGGGCTTGTTCTGAGGAGGAGGAGAAGAAGGAGAGGGAGAGGGAGAGGGAGAAGGCAACAGAGGACAAGGAGAAGGAGGAGAAGGAGAAGGAGAAGGAGAAGGAGAAGGAGAAGGAGAAGGAGAAGGAGAAGGAGAAGGAGAGAAGAAGGAGGAGGAGAAGAAGGAGGAGAAGGGAGAAGAGGAGAAGGAGGAGGAGGAGGAAAAGAAGGAAGGTTGATTTAGTTTGGGGTGTTTTTTTGTGCTCTTTTGAGATCTATTTAGAAACTATAAATGCAGCAGATGGAAAGAGGCCCAGGAGGCCATCAAGATCAGTATCACTGCATTGAGGTTATATTTGTATTTCACAGGCATGTGGGTTTTTCCACTAAGACCTTTATCAACTTATTAATACACATCATCACCATCATCCCCTCTTCCATTAATTTCTGTGCAGGGCATTTATGATGTCTATAAACCTTCTAGTGCCCATGGGCAAACCTTGACACGTGGTCAAGTCTCATACAGCTCCATCCTTTCCTGTTGTTTGCTCATCACTCCTGATCTGCTCTACCTTCTGAAACTCTTTTGGTACATCTACATTTAGCTTCCAGGGTTGCTCTAAGGACTTCCTTCATTATTTCTACTCAGTTCATGGTCTGACAGGAGGGAAGACACTGCACAACCTACAGACACTTGACTATTCTATAGCAACTGGGACCCATGACAGTGCAAGCTCTATCTGGTCTTCATGAGGAACAGCTGAAATACAACCCTGGCAGAGTAGAAACCCAACATGAAACTCTCCAGGGACACTGTGTCTTCAGTTTTGTGGTTTGGTCCTCAAAGGTTTCAGAAGAATTATCTCAAGTTGGTCGGAAATAAGAAGTCATTTTGGAGTGGCAGAATATGTGTTCAGTCAAACAGAGATGAAAATCGTTGCCCTTTTGTAGTACCTACTCTACTGATAAGGGAAGTGAAGATAGAAATCAACTTCTAGCTGCCCTTTTGTAATACCCACTCTACTGATAAGGGAAGTGAAGATAGAAATCAACTGCTAGCTGCCCTTTTATAATACCTACTCTACTGATAAGGGAAGTGAAGATAGAAATCAACTGCTAGCTTCAGCTGCACTGATGAACTGATGTATTTTGAGATCAGGGAAGCAAGACAAAGCCTTTGTGAAGGGCTGGTAGAGGGTGCTGCTCTGCACAAAAATACAGAAGCATTTTCTCCTCCAGCCTACACTATTTTCCATCAAGAGATGATCAGCTTCAATCTTGCTTTGATCTGAGTCTCCTACAAATTGCAGCAGAGTGTTACCACTGCTTCTGCTGTAACTTCAGTAGGCTTCGTGGCTAAGCCTGGGTAAGGTTTGCTGTGTTGTGGCTTTTGAGTCACCTGCAAAAGCCTTGTGTGAAGGAGTGGTGTCTGGGGCAGGGTTAGGAAGCACTGCTTTGGGTGTCAGTCACTCCATGTGGAAATAGAGCTCCTGGGGATATCCAAGTGGAGACAGAGCTGGAGATGGTGAGAGCTGAGGTAGGTGCCCAGCACTAAAGGCTATGAGGTGGTGAAAGACTGGAGAAACAGATTCAAGTAATAACATAATCACAGAATGCTACAGCTTGAAATGTCAGAGGAACCACCCTCAACCTGCTGGTCACACTTTTTAATGCTTTCAAGGAGACCATTGGTTCTCTTGGTCGCATTGCTGGCTCATGGGGACCTTGTTGTCCATCAGCACTTCTGACACCTTCTCCAGAGAGCTGCTTTCCAGCAGGTCAGGCCCTCACCTGTGCTGGTGAAGGGAGTTATTCCTTCCTAGGTGCAGGACTCTACACTTGCTCTTGTTGAACTTTGTGAGGTGCCTTCCCCAAGGAAAGAAGTCCAACGTAATCCTGACTCTCAGTTTCTCACTTCTGAATCCCCTCTGAGTGAAGAACCTCAAACTGTTAAATCTACAGGGTTCAGGATCAGCTTTGCACTTTGCAGGAAGCTTATCCAAGCACATGGCCACACAAAGTAGCCTCCTCTTGGGTGCTGCTACCCTACAGCTTCAACCTGACCTTCAGAGCTTGATGGCAGTCCTCTCGCAAGGTTTTACATCCTCCTGCTTCTTGCTTTCCTGTGAATACCTTTTGGGGTTGAAGGAGCAAAGTGCTTTTCAATCTCTCTGCTTTTCCACCTCCAGCAGCAGTCTACAAACTGTAACTCCCTTTCTTGGATGGGGAATGTATTGCCACAGCTTCCCAGAGTCCAAAGGGAAATTCCAGAGCCTCAGCAGAACGACACACAACTGAGATGGCTTCTGGCAGCAGGCAGCACCAGAAATATAAAACACTTTGCAGACTGACTGTTCCCCCTGTGGCAATATGGGTTTGGATTCTCCATTCATTTATTGACTGCTGGCTTCTCGCCTTCTCTGCAGCTTCCCCCCTTCACCAGCCCCACCAGCAGATGTTTGTTCAGATGTTCACAGCCATGGAAGAAATTATAAAACCTAAAAAAATGCCCTCTGTAAAAGCCTGGAGGGAAGCCTGGGGTGTAGGAGAGGTCAGACACTGGTTGTGGTGTCTGCTTGAAGCAGACAATAGCTCACAGCCTGGGGCTTTAATGGAGACAACCTCAAAGATAGAGCTCCTGGACCACATTGCAGCACTCCCTGGGGTTGTCAGGTCCTCAAACCTTTTGGTGAGTGGGTGCTAAAGAAGGAAAAAGCCTCATGGTTCAGCCAGCATGCATGAGGGCAGGTGGAGACCACTAAAGCACCCTTGTGTTTGGGATAGGACCATCTGAAGAAGGAAGGTTCTCAAATAGGGCAAAGAAAATCAACCCACAGATAATAGAATTGGTGGGTATGGATTGCTGGAAGGTGGCCAGGAAAAGTCAAACGTTTCTGTAATTAATTAGTAAATAAAGTAAGAGAAAAAGCAATAATTGAAGCAAAAAAAAAAAATAATGGGAGAGGAGTAGTAGTAGTATTAACAACAATATAATAATGATTATTATGTCAATGATAATGGTAATGATGCTAATGATAATCATGATAATTATTACAATGACAATAGTAATGATAATGATAATAATAATGATAACAATAATGATAACAGCAATATAATAATGATGATAATGATGATAATCATTACAATGACAATAGTAATGATAAAGATAATAATAATGATAACAACAATATAATGATGATGATAATTATTACAATGATAGCAGTAATGATAATGATGATAATGATAACAACAAAGATATAGCAATGATGATAGTGATGTAATTATTACAATGATAATGATAATAACAACAGCAATATAGAAATGAGTATAATGATGATAATTATTACAATGATAATAGTAATGATAATAATGATAATAACAACAACAATAGAATACTGATGATAATTATGGTAATTATTGCAATGACAATGGTAATGATAATGATAATAATGATAACAGCATTATAATGATGATAATTATGATAATTATTAAATTGATAATAGTAATGATAATAATGATGATAATGATAACAACAAAAATATAATAATGATTGTAATGATGGCAATTATTAAATTATAATGATGATAATGATAATGATGCTGATAATGATGCTGATAATGATAATGATAATGATAACGATAATGATAATGATAATAACAACAGCGATATAAAAAGGATGATAATTATGATAATTATTGCAATGATAATAATGATAATGGTAATTACAATGATAAAAACAGCAACAATATAATAATGAGGATAATGATGGTAATTATTATAATGTTAATGATAATGATAATGATAACAATATACTTATGATTGTGATTATTACAATGCTAACAGAATCATAGAATCAATAATAATAATGATGAAAATTATTGCAATGATAGTAGTAATGCTAATAATAATGATAGTAATTATTATAATGTTAATGATAATGATAATGATAACAATATAATAATTATTATGATTATTACAATGATAACAGAATCATAGAATAATAATAATGAAAAGTATTGCAATGATAATAGTAATACTAATAATAATGATAGTGATTATAATAATACTAACAATAACAGCAACAATATTAACATTAATAATAATATCAATAATAATACTACTAATAATGCTAATACTACTACTACTACTACTACTACTACTACTAATAATAATAATAATAATAATAATAATAATAATAATAATAATAATAATAATAATAATAGTTATTATTTTGTCAGGAAAGCCTTTCCCTTTGCCTTCCGTTTCCCAAACCAATTGTTTTTATCTTCTAAATCCTGGCAGCTTTTTTCTTCCCTGTATTTATTTTAATGTGGGTTTTTTTTTTTAATGAATGTATTTTAAATTAAAATATTTTCCTAACCAAGTGGCATATTTTGTGTCAAATTGACTTGAAGAACCCTTCTCCTCCACATTAGATCACTCAAATCCTGCTAAAAGAATTCTTCTTGGAGGCTGAGCAAATTCATTCAGAGCTGCCAACAAAGAATTTTTTTGTGGGTTCTTTGTGTGTTACTGAAACCTCCCCCTGAAAACTCAAGTTGTTTTCTTTCCAACTCTTAATTCCACCCCCCCCAACCAAAGCCTAAAAACAACAGGCCTTTGCTGAGCTAATTTTGTGCTCAGAGGGTAGAGTCGTGTTTGCTGCTGGCTGTGTCTGTCATGCTAGCAACCAATGAGACCACATGAGATGCTCACTTGGCCAAAGTGAAATGAGCTCCATGGGTCTCAGGACACACCAGAAAGGGGTCTGTGAAGCAAACACCTCCTAGAAGGAAAAGCATCAGTTTTGGATGTGGAAGTTGAAGCTCTTGCTCATACACAAGGGTCTCCAAGAAAAAAAATACCTTGGTTAAGTATCTCCACGAGCAGCCACTACAACTGTCTACTGTGTTTTTCTTCCTCTGAGATGTGGTCTGACAGGGTTTGGCAGCCCAGCCACACAAATTAGAATAATAGAGTCACTGTCACTGGAGGAGTGTGAAAAGAGACTGGAAGTGGCACTTGGTGCCATGGTTTAGCGGCTTAGGTGGTGTTGGGTGATAGGTTGGACTAGATGATCTTAACTCATAGAATGGTAAGGTTGGAAGGGACCTCAAAGATCATCCAGTTCCAACCCCCTGCCATAGGCAGGGACACCTCCCACTAGCACAGCTCACTCAAGGCCTCATCCAATCTGGCCTTGAACACCTCCAGAGAGGGAGCAGCCACAACCTCCCTGGGCAACCTGTGCCAGTGTCTCACCACCCTCACTGCAAACAACTTCCTCCTCTCTCTATGGTAGAGTTAAATACTCTCTCAGGCAAGAACTTTCTCCTCACCTCCAACCTAAACTTCCCCTGGCACAGCTTCACACTGTGTCCTCTTGTTCTGCTGCTGGGTGCCTGAGAGAAGAAAGCAACCTCCCCCTGGCTACAACCACCCTTCAGGTAGTTGTAGACAGCAAGAAGGTCCCCCCTGAGCCTCCTCTTCT
>VWZE01019147.1:99487-115920 GCA_013396675.1 Eubucco bourcierii | reverse complement strand
GCAAATTTGCTGGGGACTGATCTCCCCCAACAATTCTGGGAGTCTATGTTGGGGGGGGGGGTGTGTGTGGACTTGTACTGACCCCCAAGTTGGTCACCCACCATGTTTTGCATGGGTACAAAGTGATGCACCAGGATAAAGAAAAGCTTCCTAGGGAGGTGCATGGTGGCAATGTTCTGCTATCTCTATGCATGCCTGTAAGTGTGTATCATAGAACCATAGAATGGCTTGGATTGGAAGGGACCTTTAAAGGACCAGTATAAATCTTCACTCATCCTCTTAAATCTAGAGGACAGGATCTTTTGGATCTTTGTAAAAGCAGGTTTCAGCTGGGATAAATCAGCATGTGTGACTGGAAGGGGCAATGGTGAATGACCTCCCCTTGGGAATCACTTCATGACGTGGGCAGCATTCACGAGCAGAAGCCACTAAAGCTCTCCTGATCCCTGTTATTAGCGGCTGTAACACCCAGTTCCCTGCCTAGGGATGGCTTCTGGGAGGCAACTGTCTCATCAAACAGAGATGGGCTGCAAGCTGACCACATACCCTGAGCATAGCAGGATGATTTCAGTTTAAATTTAGTTGAGTCCCTCTTATCCCCATCTGCTTTTTTAGGGCTCAGGTTGAAGAGAGGGACAATGAGCAATGCCATGGTGGATGCATGACTGAGACATAAATTAAACTCCAGAATGAAATTTTCTTAGAAGAGGAAAAAAAACTCCAAGATCCTGGAGATTACATTGGCATTCTCCCTCTACTAATGTTCCATCCATTTCCTTTCCCATATTTCTTTCCACTTCATTACCCTGGCCAGCATATGATAATCTGATATACATGCATATGTATGAAATATTGTTTAAAAGTATGCTTTGACATTGCTTTGTTGTTGCTGTTTTTAATAATACCTGGGCTTTAACCAATCCTTTTGCCACTTGGAAACGTCACAACAAAGCCTGAGCCGCTAATCACTCCTTGGGAGTTGGTGGGGGGGGAAGGAAAGAAGATGGAGGTAGAGGATTTTCTGCTACTCTAACATCATAAAACTCAATAGTTTGAGCCACTACAGCTTTAGGAGAGACTGGGATGATTTCAGACCCAAAGACTCAGAACCTGTGGAGCAAGGTGGGCAGGAGTCATGTGCAGAGAGAGGCAGCAGCAGCTCTTCCCAGGTCTTAGCCTCCATTCATAGCTAACAGGTTACCCCACTTCTGCCTGAGAACCAGTGTAGATCCACTCTACCTTTTCCTGTTGCCAATGGGAACTGCTCCATAGCATCTTTTCAGTAGTTATATCTATATTTACTCCTCTAACATACCTAAAACCCACCATGTATTATACCTATTTATATCTATATTTCACTATTTATATCTATATTTACTCCTCTAACACACCTAAAACCCTCCATGTATTATGTCTGTTTATATCTATATTTCACTATTTATATCTATATTTCACTATTTATATCTATATTTCAGTATTTATATCTGTATTTACTCCTCTAACATACCTAAAACCCACCATGTATTATACCTATTTATATCTATATTTCAGTATTTATATCTGTATTTACTCCTCTAACATACCTAAAACCCACCATGTATTATACCTATTTATATCTATATTTCAGTATTTATATCTGTATTTACTCCTCTAACATACCTAAAACCCACCATGTATTATACCTATTTATATCTATATTTCAGTATTTATATCTGTATTTACTCCTCTAACATACCTAAAACCCACCATGTATTATACCTATTTATATCTATATTTCAGTATTTATATCTGTATTTACTCCTCTAACATACCTAAAACCCACCATGTATTATACCTATTTATATCTATATTTCAGTATTTATATCTGTATTTACTCCTCTAACATACCTAAAACCCACCATGTATTATACCTATTTATATCTATATTTCAGTATTTATATCTGTATTTACTCCTCTAACATACCTAAAACCCACCATGTATTATACCTATTTATATCTATATTTCAGTATTTATATCTGTATTTACTCCTCTAACATACCTAAAACCCACCATGTATTATACCTATTTATATCTATATTTACTCCTCTAACACACCTAAAACCCTCCATGTATTATATCTGTTTATATCTACATTTCAGTATTTATATCTGTATTTACTCCTCTAACACACCTAAAACCCTCCATGTTACTATATCTATTTATATCTACATTTCAGTATTTATATCTAGATTTTCAGTATTTATATCTATATTTACTCCTCTAACACACCTAAAACCCTCCATGAAAACCCATCTCAGAGCTACAATTATCTCTATCCCCATTTTGCTGCTGGAACACGTCAGTGAAGAGATGAGTCCTTACCCGAGGTGACTGCTCCCAAGGTCGTGATGGAGCTGAAAAGGTTGTTTCACTTGGATATGATTTTCATACACAGATACATTGCTCTGGGCCAGTGTGGCAAGAACTTGGTGACAGTTTTGTAACCTCGTTGCCCCTGAGAAGGGATGGAGTGCAGGACCAGGAGAGATGGTAGCGTGGCATCATCATATGGCCCTGACTCATGTCCCCAACCAACTGACAACCTGTGTGGCTCTGCTTCATGCAGGGATCATAGGATCACAAAGATGTCAGGGGTTGGAATGGACCTCCATAGACCCTTGAGTCAGAGAATCATAGAATCATAGAATGGTAAGGTTGGAAGGGATCTCAAAGATCATCTAGTTCCAATCCCCTGCCATAGACAGAGACACCTGCCAGAGCAGGAACAGCGAATCTAGTGCAGGTCACACAGGAATGCATCCAGACAGGGCTTGAAAATCTCCAGAGAAGGAGACTCCACAACTCCCCTGTGGCTGCAATTCCACAACCCCTCCCAGTGCTCCATGACCCTCACAGTACAGAAGTTCCTCCTCACGTTGAGGTGGAACTTCTTGTGCTGTAGCTTGTACCCCTTGGCCTCTGTCCTATCACAGGGTGCAACTGAGCAGAGCCTGTTGCCCCCCTCTTGACCCCCAACCCTCATTTTAAACGTTGATTTGAACCTCTCTGAGTTTTCTCTTCACCAGACCAAAAAGCTCCAGGTCTCTCAGCCTCCCCTCACAGAGCAGTGTTCCAGTCCTAAATCATCTCTGCAGCTCTCCATTGGACTCTTTTGAGTAGATCCCTGTCCCTCTTGAAGTGGGGAGCCCAAAACTGAACACAATATCCCAGGTGAGGTCTCACCAGGGCAGAGCAGAGGGGGAGGAGAAGCTCCCTCACTCTGCTGGCCACACTGCTCTTAATGCACCCCAGGATCCCCCTGACCTTGGCCACAAGGCCACATTGCTGTCCCATGGAGAGCTTCCAACATCCCCAGGTCCTTCTCCAGAGGGCTGCTTTCCAACCTGTCCTGGTGCAGTTTATTATTCCTCCCCACGTGCAGAATTCTGCACTTATCCTTGTCAAACCTCCTTAGGTTCCTCTTTGCACAGCTCACCCAACCCATTTTTCCACCCTGCCAGCACAACCACCAAGGAAAAGGTCACTTGGGTCACCTCTTCCCAAGCACTAACCTCTTGGAAAAAGTTAAAGGAAACCCAAAGCTTGTCTCCTACTAAGAACCATCCTTCCCCTCCACCCCCACCCACCACAAAGCTGCTCTTGATACTTTTTCCCTTTCTCCAAGCTAGGATTTAACTGGTTTGCAACAGGAACAAACACTCCATGTCTACAGCCCAGCTTTCCAGCAACTGGGGAAAAGTTAGCACTCTGGCCAGGGCCTGCTGCAGGCACTGCCTGAGCTGTGCCTTTCATTTAGATTTCATAGTTATTGCACGTTACACAAATGGTGATTAAAACCATATTGATTGAGGTTTAGCAGCTATGTGAGAAATGCAGAGGCTCATTACCCAGCTGCTCCAGATCCAGAACACGCTTTTAATAACTCCCAGCTCATCAAGGGGCAGATTGGAGAGAAGGAAAAGAAAGGCTGGAGGGATGAGGGGAAAGCTGAGGGTCAGGCAGCTCTCATTCTCATCTCACCTGGGGTACGCAATGGTTTGGGTTGGATGGGACCTTAAAGATCCTCCAGTTCCAACTCCCTTGCCACAGGCAAGGACATCTTCCACCAGAGGGTCCAACCTGACCCTTAAAACTTCCACAGTAGAATCACAGAATAACAGCATTAATCAGGTTGGAAAAGACCTTCAAGACTTTGGAGTGTGCACACGCAGCCCAGACAGCCAACCAAGTCCTGGGCTTGCAGCAGTGTGAGCNTGCAGAAGAGAAGGCTTCCAGGAGACCTTACAGTAGCCTTCCAGGATCTGAAGGGGGCTACAGAAAGGTTGAGGAGGGACTATTGACGAGGTTTTGCAGTGACAGGACAAGGGGCAATGGGTTTGAACTGGCAGAGGGGAGATTTAGACTGGATGTTAGGAGGAAGTTGTTTGCAGTGAGGGTGGTGAGACACTGGCACAGGTTGCCCAGGGAGGTTGTGGCTGTTCCCTCCCTGGAGGTGTTCAAGGTCAGGTTGGAGGAGGTCTTGAGTGACCTGTGCTAGTGGGAGGTGTTCCTGCCTATGCCAGGGGATTGGAACTGGATGATCTTTGAGGTTCCTTCCAACCTTACCATTCTATGATTCAAGATCATCCAGTCCAACCTATCACCCTACACCACCTAAGCCACTAAACCATGGCACCAAGTGCCACTTCCAGTCTCTTTTTACACTCCTCCAGTGACAGTGACTCCACCAGCTCCCTGGGCAGCCCATTCCAATGCCAATCACTCTCTCTGTGAAGAATTTTTCCCTAAACCTCAATGGGCAGCCTCTTCAAGTGTCACTGTAAAGAATTCCTTTCTAATCTTCAGTCTCAGTCTCCCCTTTTCCAGCCCAAAGCCGTTGCCCCCCATCCCATCCTATCACTACAAGCCCTTGTAAAAAATCCCTCCTCAGCTTTCCTTTAGTCCTTCTTCAGGTAGACATTTAAAGCACAAGTTCTCCACACCAATATGCTCCTTATTTCTACCTCCTTCAGACCAAGTTGGGTTGTTTACAAGTTTGGGCTTACCCATCCCTGTGCCACAGACATCAGACATTGCAGAGAAGTTTCTCTTTGGCAGCTGATGACCAAAGGCTTAAAAGAAGGTAGTGCCCAGAACAATTACTTATTTATTTTCTTTTACAATCACACTTTTACATATTTTAGGGTGCTACTGACCAATAGCCAAAATATCAGAGGAGGAAAAACAAAAAAAAACAAAACACCAAAAAAAAAGTAATTTTGATTAAGAATCAAAACAGCTTTGGGTTTTGTGTTCTACTCGATGACAGTTTTAGTTGGAAGTGAGGGAGAAAAATCATTCCAGCCTGGTCAGAATGTTCTCTTTTGCCCAAACTGAAGCAATTTCAACTACTAAATATTTCTGGGTTTGGTTGGTGGTTTGGTTTTTGTTGGGTTTGGTTTTTTTTTTAATGTATCAGAAGGAAAGAACCCTCCAAAATTATTAACTACTACAGATCAAAAAGAAAACCAGGGAAAAAAAAAAAAAAGAAAAGAAGCTAAACAGGGAATTAACTAAAAAAACACTGAAACTGGTCATTTTCTTTATCCTTTTCATCCTCCTTTAAAAAATTATTATTATTTTGAAACTCTCTGCTAAATCTGTGTCTATTTGCCAAACATTCTGGTACCACCAAAGTGCACTTTTCATGTCTCCCCAGAAAGTATTTTTACGAGGGAATGTCACCCAGAGCTATGAACAAGGGAGATACACAAAGACAGCCAGACTTGGGCTGGCCTAGAAAATCCATCTGGAAAGCTCTTTTGATTTCCAGACCTGCTTGGTTTTGGCCCTAAGAATGAGTGGAATATGCCACAAAGAAAGCCTTCTGCTGTGTTTGAGGGCCTGCTTGCTCAGCATCCTACTGTTTTTTCACTGCTCTGCATCTCTCTGGGGATGGTATGGCCTTGGAGACCTGAGTCATCCCACAGCCCTTCTCCTGGTGAAATAGTTCCCTAGGTCAAGGCTACAAGTTGCTTCCTGATGCTGAAACATCCTCTCCTGTAGACTCAGAGGGTCTGCTTTGAACCAACTGTCTGCTCTTCACTATGACCAACTGAGAAGCCTGGAGAAGAGAAGGCTTCCAGGAGACCTTAGAGTAGCCTTCCAGTGTCTGAAGAGGGCTACAGAAAGGCTGGGGAGGGACTGTTGACAAGGTCTTGTAATACCAGGACAAGGGGCAATGGATTTGAACTGGCAGAGGGGAGATTGAAACTGGATGTTAGGAGGAAGTTGTTTGCAGTGAGGGTGGTGAGACACTGGCACAGGTTGCCCAGGGAGGTTGTGGAGCATAGAAGCACAGAATGTGATCAAGATCACATTCTGTGCTTCTGTGCTCCACAACCTCCCTGGAGGTGTTCAAGGCCAGGTTGGATGAGACCTTGAGTGACCTGTACTGGTGGGAGGTGTCCCTGCCCATGGCCGGGAGTTGGATAATCCTTGTGGTCCCTTCCAACCTTACCATTCCACGATTCTATGAGAGAGGTATCTCACAGAATCATGGAGTCATGGAATTGTTTGGGTTGGGAAGGACCTCCAGAGGTCACCTAATTTATCCCCCTGCAGTCAGCAGAGACATCCCCAACTAAAACTCAGAGTCACATCAACCCTAGCTTTGAATGGAAGCTGCAGCACAGGAGGTTCCACCTCAACACAAGGGGGAACTTCTTTACTGTAAGGGTCACAGAGCACTGGCATTGGCTGTCCAAAGAGGTTGTGGAGTCTCCTTCTCTGGAGACTTTCAAGGCCTGTCTGGATGTGTTCCTCTGTCACCTGAGCTAGATTGTGTGGTCCTGCTCTGGTAGGGGAGCTCGAATTAGATAGTCTCTTTGGGTCACTTCCAACCCCTGACATCCTGTGAGTCTGTGAATGTCTTCAGGGATGGGGCATCTACAATCTCTCTGGGCATCTACAACCTCTCTGGGCATCTACAACCTCTCTGGGCAACTGGTTCTGGTGTTCCACCACTCTCAGAGTAAAGAATTTCTTCCTAATGCTCAATCTAACCCTACCCTGCCCTAGTTTCTAGCCTTTGCCCCTTGTTCTACTACTACATGCTCTTGTAAACAGTCCCTCCTCAGCTTTCTTGTAGCACTATTTCTCAGGTTCTGGAAGGCCATCTGAACTAAATGTCCAGGTTCTTTGGAGAAGCCAGGCTGGACTTTTTCTACTTCCAGATGTATTCATCCAATCCTAATAAATCATCCTAAGAAACACCTCCCTGGATGTGTTCAAAGCCAAGTTGGAAGAGGCCTTGAGCAGCCTGGTCTAGTGGAAGTTGTCCCTGCCAGTACCAAGGGGGTTGGAACCAGATGACCTTCAAGGTCCCCTCCAACCCAACCTATTCTAGAAATCATCCTCTAAGTCTGGATTTAAAGTTGGTGCCATCTGAAGTCCTACTCAGCAGTCACAGGTGCTTGTACCATTGCTCTGCTGAAAGAGGAATTGTATCATGCATCTGAAGATATTTTGCCAGATCTCTGGAAACTTTTAGCACATACCTAGGAGGCAGTAAGCCTACAAAAGTTCTCACACCTTGCTGGAGCACTGCTCCCTAGCAAGAACCTTGAGTCAAAGGCAAAGCCCATAAATTGCAAGAGGAAAAATTTCCTCCTGACTCCCCTCAAGCTTGCAATGAGGTCTCTTGTCTTTGCTGAGCTTCCAGGGTTGTTTTCTTGCCTGGGGTTTTCTCAAGACTCACTACTCAAATTTCTCTGTGCTTAAAAGGCTCAGGAACAAACCACCAAAGGAGAAAGAGGCCCAACATGGGCTGAGTTTAGCCTGTCAGGTGTCTACCCACTTCAGAAACCTTCAAATATCTGAGCACAAGAGGGAAATTGCTCTCCAAAAGTATTTCTGCCAGCAGGCATTGTGAGCCAATAATAATACTGGTGATGACAACGGGAATGTGGAACACCTGAAAGGAATGAAACTAAGGGAAAAAAAATAGATTGGGGAGAGAAAGATGAGATGGTGTTGGGAGGTTGAATGCATACGGTGACTACCTTCATCTGTCCTGATGCCTGCTCTTGAAGGCTTTAAATGTGTAAAGTGATGTCCCACATCACTCTCAAAGGAGCCTTGGACAAACTCTCCAAGAGGTTTAACATCTTGAAGGGTTTCAAAGTGGGCAAAGACTTGCATCCAGCCATTCCTTACTAAACCATGACATGATTTCTTCTGGCAAGATAGATCATAGAATCACAGAATGGTAAGGTTGGAAGGGACCTCAAGGATCATCTAGTTCCAACCCCCTGCCATAGGCAGGGACACCTCCCACTAGTACAGCTCACTCAAGGCCTCAATGTGATGGACACTCTACCTGGGATGTCCAGAAAGCCTTTCCTTAGTGGCTTGGATTCTTTTAGTATATCCCAGGTCATCATCTACTCAGAGACTTAAAGAAGCTGTCCTCACATTGTGGGGACATCCACCTAGATGACCTTTATAGATTCCTTTCCAACCCAAGCTATTCCTTTACTCCAGTTCTGTGATACCTGTGTGTTTCCCTCATGCCTGCTCCCACCCAGATGGCCTTTAGAGGTCCCTTTCCAACCCAAACCATTCCAAGACATTCTGTGATACCTGTGTGTTTCCTTCATGCCTGCTCCCACCCTGGAAGCTCTTAACATCTCTTCTTGCAGAAAAAGAGGACGAAGTTATTATATTTTTACATCCCTGCAGATGTTCAGAAGCCTGCAGAGCTTCTTCAGTGAGAGCAGGCTCCAAGATCAGAGCCCTCCCCCAAAATAACTGGTGACTGTTTGTTTTCCCCAGGCACCTGCATTTGCTGCCTGCTGCTACAATGAGCTTAGCAAGTGATGAGAAGGGAAAATGTGGTCATTGAGGACAGCTCCCTATGGTAAACCATGTCCCTTCCAGGCCCTCACACATGCCACCTGTCTCTGCATGGCCTTTTTGGAGCCAGGACTCGAGCACACGTCACCCTAGCTAATTTTGGCTGCTGAAATATTGGCACCCAAATGCCCATCTCATCTGCCTCTGCCAACAGCATCTCCCAAGGGTGATTCAGCCCATCCTAATAGAAGTGCTAAGCACTACTGCAAGGGACAAAGCTCTGGAGACTTGCCCTCTGCTAGTTGTGGCTGATCTGTTCAAGAGCACTGTGGTGAAAGCTTAGAGGAACCAGTTCTTTCTGGGCCCATAACAGAGCTACAGGCTGGGGTGGGAGTGGCTGGAGAGCAGCCAAACAGAAAGGGATCTGGGGGTGCTGATTGACACCCACCTGAACATGAGCCAGCAGTGTGCCCAGGTGGCCAAGAAGGCCAATGGCATCCTGGCCTGCATCAGCAATAGTGTGGCCAGCAGGAGCAGGGAGCTCATTCTCCCCCTGGACTCTGCACTGCTTAGGCCACACCTTGAGTCCTGTGTCCAGTTCTGGGTCCCTCAATTGAAGAAGGACATTGAGGTGCCTGAGTGTGTCCAGAGAAGGGCAACGAGGCTGGGGAGAGGCCTGGAGCACAGCCCTATGGAGAGAGGCTGAGGGAGCTGGGATTGGTTAGCCTGGAGAAGAGGAGGCTCAGGGGAGACCTTCTTGCTGTCTACAGCTACCTGAAGGGTGGTTGTAGCCAGGGGGAGGTTACTTTCTTCTCTCAGGCAAGCAGCAGCAGAACAAGAGGACACAGTCTGAAGCTGTGCCAGGGGAAGTTTAGGCTGGAGGTGAGGAGAAAGTTGTTGCCTGAGAGAGTCATTGACTGCTGGAATGGGCTGCCCAGGGAGGTGGTGGAGAACTGCTCCAACAACCTTCAGCAGCTTCCTTGCTCTTTCTAGACCTGCTCCAGCAACATTCAGCAGCTTCATTAACCTTTCTAGACCTACTCCAGCAACCTTCAGCAGCTTCATTGCTCTTTCTAGACCTGCTTCAGCACCCTTCAACAGCTTCATTTCCCCTTTCTAGACCTGCTTCAGCAACCTTCAGCAGCTTCATTTCCCCTTTCTAGACCTGCTCCAGCAACCTTCAGCAGCTTAATTACCTCTTTCTAGACCTGCTCCAACAACCTTCAGCAGCTTCATTGCCTTTTTTTGGACCTACTCCAGCAACCTTCAGCAGCTTCATTTCCCCTTTCCAGACCTGCTCCAGCAACCTTCAGCAGCTTCATTTCCCCTTTCTAGACCTGCTCCAGCAACCTTCAGCAGCTTTATTACCTCTTTCTAGACCTGCTCCAGCAACCTTCAGCAGCTTCATTGCTCTTTCTAGACCTACTCCAGCAACATTCAGCAGCTTCATTACCCTTTCTAGACCTACTCCAGCAACATTCAGCAGCTTCATTACCCTTTCTAGACCTGCTTCAGCAACCTTCAGCAGCTTCATTACCCTTTCTAGACCTACTCCAGCAACCTTCAGCAGCTTCATTGCCTCTTTTTGGACCTGCTCCAGCAACCTTCAGCAGCTTCATTGCCCCTTTCTGGACACCCTCCAGCAACCAGCAGCTCAACATTGACTCAATGCTGACCAAGACCGTGAAGCACCAAGAGAAAAATGAGTTACCCTCACTGATTGTGGAGTGCAAAAACCAAAAAGCTCTTAGACCACTATCAAGGCAAAAGACTTCATCAACCAGGCAAATTGAAACAAGGAGTACTTTACCACAGAATTCCTTTAGTTTTGAGACATTTTAATGTCTAGAGGAAAATAAATAAATAAATAAAGTCACAAAATTCCACATAGAAGATTGCACAATATGATCTGAGAATAAATATTGATAATTTGAGATGTTCCCATCCCAAAAGATGCATTGAGATCATTTTGGGACATTCTGTTTTCACACAAGGTTGTTTTTCTTCCCCCTCATTTAATTTATTTTTATTTTTTTCTTTTTAACTATGGATTGTCTTCTGCAAGAAAACAAGAACCAGTTTCATCCTGGAATGGAGAAATGGGATTTTAGGACAATTTCAACACTCATTAAAGCATTTTTCTCAGATGCTGTAGAATGATCTAGGGAGGTGTTCTGATCTACACCAGATGGCCTAAGCTCCACCAAGGAGTAAGGTTTAGGAAGCAGGAAACAACAGAATTGCCAGACCCAGACTCTGCACACAGATCAGCTTCAGTTTTGACAAAAGTATTTCTGATTAAAACCATTTCATTGAGGAATTCCCAGGAAAGCTTCTCTGGAGAAAAACATCTCAGTGAGGGTGGTGAGACACTGGCACAGGTTACCCAGGGAGGTCGTGGATGTTCCCTCCCTGGAGGTGTTCAAGGCCAGATTGGAGGAGGCCTTGAGTGACCTGTACTAGTGGGAGGTGTCCCTGCCTATGGCAGGGTGTTGGAACTGGATGATCCTTGAGGTCCCTTCCAACCTTACCATTCTATGATCTCCTCTTGCTATGTGTTTTGGGGGGAAAAACCCTACCATAGCCTCCCCAAAAAATCCCCAAACCATACCTTTGCCACTGCTTTTCCCAGTCCACTTTGGTGCATTGGCAGGTAATGGAATATTCTCTGCAGAACTGAAGGGTTCTTATCAGGGCAATACTGGATTTATTCCTTTATTGGCAACTCATTCTCTGTATTTTAGCACTTTAAAAACATGATAGAAGTCCACACTTGCACTTTTCAGTGAAGGGAAAAAGAAGTCTTTTCAGGACTAATCATACAAAATAAGTAAATTTCAAAGAAAAGAGAGAAATTCATTCTTTGGGTGCAAATTTACTTGGTGCCAGTCAAATTGTGTCAGCTGCAAAGGTGTGTGCCTATTTTTTTTTTGGAACAGGAATGAGTGGGGGGTTTAAGGGTTTTTGGACCTGCAGGTGGAGAGAGGTTTGTCTTCCACCCCCCTACTCTGCCCTACTAAGGACACATCTAGGGGAGTGGGTCACATTTTGAGCTCCCCAGTTCAAGAGAGACAAGGAACTACAGGACAGTGTCCAATGGAGCCTCCAAAGATGCTGAGGGGCCTGCAGCATCTCTGGGAGGAGAAAAGGCTGAGAGCCCTGGGGCTGTTGAGCCTGGAGAAGAGCAGACCCAGAGGGGATCTGATCAGTGCTCAGCAAGAGAAAATGGGGGGCAAGAAGCTGGGGCCAGACTCTTGTCAGTGGTGCCCAGGGACAGCACAAGGGGCGATGGGCACAAACTTGAACCCAGGAGGTTCCATCACAAACGGGAGGATAAACTTCATGGTTTGAGGGTGCTGGATCCCTGTCCCAGGCTGCCCAGGGAGGTTGTGGAGAGTCCTCTCCCAGAGAGTAAACCCCCTTGGGCATCATGATGCTGGGCAAGCTGTTGTGGGTGCCCCTGTTTTAGCAGAGGGGTTGGACTAGCTGGTGTCCAGAGGTCACTTCCAATCTCCACCATGCTGGAATTCTGGGATTCTGTAATTACAACTCACCCTTCCACTGGACTTAGCTGCCCCTCATACCACAGTGTCATCGTAGCCCAGCTGAGCATTACCACAATGTCATGGCATCCTGGCTGAAACTCTCCCTGCCCTCAAAGAGAAGTCCCTGCAATTGTCTCCTCCTCCTTTTACACTGCAGGAATGTTAAGTACAGGGACATTAGCAGAGGGCTGGATCCCACCACCTACCGCTTGCCCAAGGTCACAGTGGAAGCTTCAGCAGCCACCCGTGAGAGCTGTCCCAGCGTGCTCAGGAGGCTTGCTGAAACCTTGAATTCTGTGGGCTGGAAATGACCTTCAAGATCAGCAAGCCCAGCTTTTAGCTCAGCACTGTCAGGTCATCACCAAACCGTGTCCCTCAGTACCACATCTCCAGGGATTTAAAAACCCTTCAGGGGTGAGGACTCCACCGTTGGCCTCAGCAGCCTTTTTCAGGCCTTGGCAACCCTCAAGGGGAAGAAATTGTTCCTCATTGTCCAAGCTGAACCTCCTCTGGCACAGCACTGAAGAGCCAGGGTGAGATGTTCACTTTCTCATATGGTTCCTGTGTTTTCATGAGGGTGAAAATAGTGGTTATTACCTAAGAAGAAAAGATCCCAGAGACTCTCATCCCTCAACTCCAAGAATCATAGAATGGTAAGGTTAGAAGGGACCTCAAAGCTCATCCAGTTCCAACCCCCTGCCATAGGCAGGGACACCTCCCACTAGTACAGGTCACTCAAGGCCTCATCCAACCTGGCCTTGAACACCTCCAGGGAGGGAGCAACCACAAGAAGAAGCTTGTTAATGGATGGCAGTGGAGCTCTGTTTTCCTCTTTGGCATCACCTAGCCTTGTCTCTGTCCTCTGGCTCACCATTATCACAGGTGATCACCAGGATTGCTCTTTTGGTTCCCTACTTCCTTGTGAAAAGCAGGAAAGCATCTGGCTGCTTTAAAGAAAATCATACTGATTTACATCCAGTCAATGCCTGGCCCAGATCCCAATGAGAAAGGAACCCAAGAGACACTGCAAAGCTCTTCTCTTCCCCAAGGGCATTGCCTTTTCCCAAAGGGTAATTCCCAAAGCACAACACCTTGCAAAGGAACCCTACTATGCCTTGCAGGATCTGTCCACCATGGAGGAATTGCTGTGCAAACAAGGTGGGAAAGTGGCTTCTAAAGGCTGGTGCAAGGGTCTCTGGCTTTGGCTGTGAAGATGTGCAGTGCAGAGGGGGCAAAGGGAAGCTAATCCTTTCTGCATCTTTATTTGCTGGATGCATTTTGATAAGTCAAGGGGTCACTCTTGAGCAGTCCATTTCACAGTCACTTCTATAGCAATATCTAATTTATTTCTCCTCATTTACTTCCCTGACAGGAATTGCTTTGGAAATAAATCTCAGTTATCTGATGAAGGGTCAATTCCTCACCATAAAGACAAAAAAAAAAGGTTCTGAAAGGGAAACAGATCTCCTACATCATTTCCCTGGAATTGGCTGCTTCATAGCTTTAGATCCTTGAGTGTCTCATAAACATTAGCAGTGCTCTGGCAGTGAAGTGGTTCACTGAAGGTGCAATGTGAAGCCAGTTAGGTGGTCAAGATGAGAGCCCCAAATTCTTTCAAAACCTCTTTCTGAAGTGGCCCTGGAGACATTATCTTGTCCCTACACAGTTGGGCAAACCCTGCTGAGATAAGGGGAAGGAGAAGGAGAGAAGAGAAGAGGAGAAGGAGGGGAAGAGGAAGGAGAAGGGGAAGGGGAAGGAGAAAGAGAAGCGGAAGGGGAAGGAGAAAGAGAAGGAGAAGAAGGAGAAGAAGGAGAAGGAGAAAGAAGGAAAAGGAGGGGGAGAAGGAGGTCATTGAGGAAATCTGGAGTCTTGCCCATGATTCTCTCTGCTTTCCAGCACACACACGAGCACACAAATCCTTTGCCATTCATTTGGATTTTCCTGGAAAACCACAGGAGGTGTCACTGGCTCGCTTTAAGGAAGTCCCAGGCTGGTGATATCTACCCAAGTGCTGCTTTCCAGGCAGAGAGAAATTCAAGCCAGGCTCCAAATGCACTCTGAGGTTGCAATGCACCTTTTGCTTTTGGTGAGCCAGTGGTCAGCCCTGAGGAGAGTCAAACCTTCCTGGCATCCACCTGTGACACTGCTGCAGAGGTGCAATACATGTCCCACTGAGCTCAGTGAAGCTTGCATGAAACAGAATCTGCTGCTTTGGAGGTAAGAGGGGACAAACAGGGCCTGAACATCCTCAGGTGAATAATATCCAGCATTTAGCTTCTCTTTTTAGAAGCACTCCTGATGACTTTGCTCTCACTCTTACTCTACCTGCTGCAACTCCCTTCACTCCTCACCTTCTGCTCAAACCCAAGAGCTGCTTCTGGAGAATGTCATCTTGAAGCATTGAATCCACCACCACCAACCCAAGCCCCCCTCAGCCTGCTTCCTCCCACCCCAGGTTAAAAGATACCTACTTTGACAGAAGCTGGATTAAATTCAACTTCTTTTTTGGGTTCTGGCTCTGCTGGTTTAGGTGCTGGTTTGGGTTCTTCCTTCTTGGGTTCAGCTTTCTTGGGTTCAGGCTTCTTTGGAGCCATATTGGTTTAGAAAAGGAGAGAAGGAGACAGGATGGTTGGGCAGGGAAGTGCTGGATGCTGCAGGAGCAATCACCAGCACACGCAGGTCTTTATCCCTGTCCAGTCTCTTGAAGTGCCACTCTTAGACCTGTCACATGCCAGAGCTTACAATAGGGCCACTGCTATAAAAGGAGAAGACACTCACCCAGCTATTTTAGACCCTTTGGATAGGGCATTGTTATCAGGTAGCACTTACATGGAAAGAGACTTGGGGGGTGGGGGGGTTTAGGGCTGAGCTTGGCTCTGGGTCAAGCATTTCTGCCACGTGTGTGTCCACACATTCAAAGGGAAGGTTGGGTTACCACCCAGGTGACATGGATTTTATCCTCTCTGGGGCCATGCTGACACCTTTCCAGATCACTTGCTGCAGTGTCTCTCTTTTAGGCACCTCTGGTCTTTGTCAGGCTGCAGTTCATTGGAAGCCAAGCAGAGATTTATATTTAGACCTGAGGTTAGAGCTGCACAGGAGGTTGACTGTCAGGTGGTGAAGGAGAGAACTGACAGCTCAGATCTTCTCCTGGGGTGCTGCAAAAAAACCCAAAAAACAGTATGTAGCAGGATGCATCTAAGGGAATGGCACTTGGGTGTCTCTAAGTCCATCCTCATGGTTGAGATTTTCCACACCATTTTAGAGACTTGAATCATGGAACCACAAAATGGTAGGGGTTGGAAGGGACCTCTGGAGATCATCGATTCCAGCTCCCTGCCAGAGAAGGATTGCCTAGAGCAGATCACAGAGTGATGCCTCCAGGCAGGCCTTGGGAATCTCCAGAGACAGAGACTCAACCACCTCTCTGGGCAGCTTGTTTCAACTCTCTGTCATCCTCAAAGTAATGAGTTTCTTCTCATGTGTAAATGGAATTTCCTAGGTCAATGTTTATGCCCATTACCTCTTGTCCTGTCACTGGAGACCACTGAGAAAAGTCTGGTTTCATCTTCCAGACATCCACACCTTTTTTTACTCACATTTCCCCTCAACTTCCTTTTCTCCAAGCTAAACAGACCCAAATCCTGATTAAAATGGGTAAGATAAGGGTACCTCCTTGAAGCTTTGATGCACTTGTCAGACCCCACCTGGAGTACTGCGTTCAGCTCTAGAGCCCCTAGGGCAGAAAGGACATGGAAGTACACAGTACACACAGTATCACCAAGGTTGGAAGAGACCTCAAAGATCATAGAATCATAGAATGGTAAGGTTGGAAGGGACCTCAAGGATCATCCAGTTCCAACCCCCTGCCATAGGCAGGGACACCTCCCACTAGTACAGGTTACTCAAGGCCTCATCCAATCTGGCCTTGAACACATCCAGGGAGGGAGCATCCACAACCTCCCTGGGCAACCTGTTCCAGTGCCTCACCACCCTTACTGTAAAGAACTTCCTCCTAACATCCAGTCTAAATCTCCCCTCTGCCAGTTTAA
>VWZE01019147.1:81064-91095 GCA_013396675.1 Eubucco bourcierii | reverse complement strand
GGAAGGGAAGGGAAGGGAAGGGAAGGGAAGGGAAGGGAAGAGGGAAGGCAGGGGGGAAGGGAAAGGGGAAGGGAAGGGGGAAGGGGGAAGATGCACCAAGAAGAAAGGCTGCTCCCCTGATTCAAACTTTGGTGGAAATGTGCTGTTGCATCATGTGGAATTTAGAAGGAAATGAGCTGAGACTATGGATGCTGAGACTATTTAAATACCAAGGGATGAGGAAGAAATATTTTTGTACTGTAGAAACTTTTCATGTCCTGCTGCAAAACCAGGAGAATTCTGCAAAAATCAACAGAATCCTTTGTTGAAAGGTAAAAGGTTTAGCTGTAAATTAAAAGGACTAATTGACAGCTAACTCATTTACTTCATGTTTACTTCTGCTTTAAATGTAGATTTTTGTATCCTTCAGAGAAATCATTTAGTTTCTGTGAGAAACCTTAGGATACAGAGATACCATTTAACGAGGATCAGTGAAATGTCTACTTTTTAGAGGAGTGATTTCATAGAATCATAGAATGGTAAGGTTGGAAGGGACCTCAAGGATCATCCAGTTCCAACCTCCTGCCATAGGCAGGGACACCTCCCACTAGCACAGCTCACTCAAGGCCTCATCCAACCTGGCCTTGAACACCTCCAGGGAGGGAGCAGCCACAACCTCCCTGGGCAACCTGTGCCAGTGTCTCACCACCCTCACTGCAAACAACTTCCTCCTAACATCCAGTCTAAATCTCCCCTCTGCCACTTCAAACCCNCAACTCTCTCAGCCTGTCCTCACAGCAGAGCTGCTGCAGCCCTCTGATCATCTTTGCGGCCTCCTCTGGACCCGCTCCAACACTTCCATGTCCTTCCTGTGCTGGGGGTTCCAGAACTGCACACAGGACTCCAGGTGGGGTCTGAGGAGAACAGAACAGGCTTACTCTGCCTTGTCCTTGGCCCAGTGAAGAAATATTTCCAGATGTTGTTTCTGCCCTGTTTTTTGTCTTTCAAACAGATAGGATGGATATCCTTCTAGACTCTTCTTTCACTAATTTGCTATAAGGATGCTGAAGCCTTGTCCCAGGCCACCCAGTGAGGTTGTGGAGCCCCCTTCTCTAGAGAGATTCCACACAGCCCCCAGCCATTGTGATGCTGTGCAAACTGCTGTGGGTGCCCCTGCTTTAGCAGGGGGTTGGACTGGATGATCTCCAGAGGTCCCTTCCAACCCCATTGTGCTGGCATTCTGTGATTCTGTGAACTTGCCCTCCACCAAGTAGCCTCCATGCCCTGGTACCCACAGGAACTATCAATCTACTACAGAAGCAGTCAAGTCATGTCCTGTGAGTGCTGTCTGCAGGACATCCCTTCTGCCCCCCAAGCCAGCAATTCATTACTGGTTAGCTGTTAACAGCAGTGGAAACCTCATTTGGTATCCCTTGCAAGAGCCCAAAGATGTGGTTGGGAGCACATCAAAACTTGACATATAAACCATGCTTACAAGGAGATATTGGATTCATGGGAGAAGTTCCCCAGTAGCTCAGGCCAGTCACATCTTGGTCTCCCAGCACACCACAGGGGCATGTAATAGAAGAAGACTGGTCCTGGAAAGAATGACTCCAGGTCAGACTCACTGATGACAAGAAAGCAGAGAGATGCCTGACCATTTAAAAGGGTTTCCCAAAACCCAAAAGTGGTTCTTCAAGCATGATCTGAGGTACTGATATCAAAGCATATTTAGTTGACATCTGGCTTGTTACTCTGGCTTATCTGGAGCAGAGCTGAACTGTTTGTGTGCTGCCACTGCTACATGTGTAGGTTCATGCAAATAGAATCATAGAACTGTCAGGGCTGGAAGGGCCTCAAGGATCACCCAGTTCCAACCCCTTGCCATGAACAGGAACACCTCACACTAGATCAGGTTGCTTAGAGCCACATCCAACCTGGCCTTAAGGACCTCCAGGGATGAGACTTCCACCTCCTCCTTGGGCAACCTGTTCCAGAGTCTCACCTACCTCATGGTGAAGAACTTCTTCCTAACATCCAGTCTGAATCTACCCATTTCTGGTTTTGCTCCATTCCCCCCAGTCCTATCACTACCTGACATCCTATAAAGTCCCTCCTCAGCTTTCTTGTAGCCCCCTTCAGATACTGGAATGCCACAATAAGGTCTTCTCAGAGTCTCCTCCAGACTGAAGAGCCCCAACTCTCTCGGTCTGGAGACTGAGAGCATAAAAATAGAACTGGAATTGAAAAGTGTGAGGGATTTCCATGAAACTGTCAAGGGAATTTGCATTTATGAAGATTCCTCTGTATTAATTTGCATATGACACTCTTGTGGTCATAGAATCATAGAGTTGTTTTGGTTTGAAGAGAACCTGAAGATCATTGAATGAAACCATTAACCTAGCACTGCCAGGTCCAACCAGCACCACATCTCCATGGCTTTCAAACCCCTCCAGAGATGGGGACTCACAGAATCATAGAATACCAGGGGCTGGAAGGCACCTCAAAAGCTCATTCATTCCAATTCCCCTGCCAGAGCAGGATCACCTAGACCAGATCACAGAGGAACACATGCAGGCAGGTCTTGAATATCTCCAGAGGGAGACAGATGTGTGGAGTCTTCATATAAAGAGGCTCCTCAAAGGGACTTGGATAGGCTTAGATCAATGGGCCAACATTAATGGGATGAGTTTTGACAAGGCCAAATGCCAGGTCCTGCACTTGGATCACAACAACCCCAAGCAACACTAGAGACTTGGGGCAGTGTGGCTGGAGAGCTGCCTGGCAGAAAGGGAGCTGGGGGTTGTAATAGGCAGGAACTGAACATGAGCCAGCAGTGTGCCCAGGCTACCAAGAAGGCCAGTGGCATCCTGACTGGGATTAAAAATGCTGTGGCCAGCAGGAGCAGGGAGGTCAATGTCCCCTTGGACTCAGCTCTGGCCACACCTCGAGTGTTGTGTTCAGTTTTGGGCACTGCAATACAAGAGAGATGTGGAGGTGCTGGAACAGGTCCAGAAGAGGGCAACAAAGCTGGGGAAAGGCCTGGAGAATAAATCTGATGAGGAGCAACTGAGGGAGCTGGGGATGGGTAGTGTGAAACAGAGGAGGATGAGGGCAGACCTCGTTGCTGTCTACAGCTACCTGAAGGGACATTGTGGAGAGGCTGCTGCTGGGCTCTGCTCACAGGTAGTTGGAGACAGACCAAGGGGGAATGGCCTCAAGCTGAGGCTGAGGATGTTTAGATTGGCCATCAGGAAAAAGTTTTTTACGGAGAGTGGTCAGGGACTGGAATGAACTGCCCAGGGAGGTGCTGGAGTCACCCACCCTGGCTGTGTTTAAGGGTGGTTTGGATGTGGTGCTTGGGACTATGGTTTAAGGTGAATCTTGTAGAGTAGGGTTCTAGGTTGGGCTTGGTGCTCCTGAGGGGCTTTGCCAACCTGCATGTTTCTGTGATTCTGTAACAAAGAGGTGAAAAAAAGAACCTTCCAGGTGGCTTTCCCAACCCTTGTAGAGTTTGGAAAGCCATAGAGCTCTGCACCACACAGAATGACAGCTGCAGAGGGAACATTCATATTCACAGGGCTCTGAAACAAAGCAGCCTGTCAACCTGGCTTGCATCTGGGCTGCCGAGAGGGGTGATTAGGCTGATGACAGCATTGTTCTCCCTGCTCTCACAAGCCACAGAGCCCACCAGAGTTTCCCCTCTGGATCAGCAGCTGTGGAGCTGCTGGTCTCACAGAACATCAGCCCCCCCAGGCTCCGCTCCCAAGGTGCTAGATGCAGCCCTGGGCTTTGCTCACATCCCAGGGTAATAGGAGCCATATGACCATCTGACTCCTTGCAACACCAGCCCCAAAGTTGATTTAAAGGGAGGGGAGAAGGGAAGGGGCTTCCAGTCATGTAAATCCACATCTGATGAGTACTGGTTGGTAAGG
The DNA here is from genome assembly GCA_013396675.1 of Eubucco bourcierii. Classification (NCBI taxonomy): domain Eukaryota; kingdom Metazoa; phylum Chordata; class Aves; order Piciformes; family Ramphastidae; genus Eubucco; species Eubucco bourcierii. Next base: position 87,181 of record VWZE01019147.1, on the reverse strand, counting down.
GGTGAGCTGTGAAGTGGGGCTGCCTCCTGCTGAGCAGCCCCCCCGCCTCACTCCAATGGCAGCCCAGCAAGTCCTGTGAACAGATAGACTCAGACACAGAAGTAGGGCTGCAGTCTCGGGGGGAGAGGGAAGGGAAGGGATTGCCACAGATGCTGCCACATAATAGATCCAGATACTGCGAGCTGTGAGGGCACAGTGAGTGAACTGAGGCTGTTTGGGCTACAGAGGAATGTGATGGGGAAGAGTGGAAGAGAAGGTAAGAACTTGGTCACCTTCAGGAACCCAGCTGTCTGCTCCAAGGAGACATTGAGGTGTTGGAATAGGTCTAGGTCAATGAAAATGGTGAAGGGTCTGGAGAACAACTCTTGTGAGGAGCAGGTGAGGTACTTGGAGTTGTTGAGCCTGGAGAAAAGAAGGCTGAGCGGAGACCTTCTGTCTCTCTCCACATCCCTGAAAGGAGATTGGAACCAGGTGGGGGTCAGGGTCTTATCCCAAGGACCAAGTGACAAGACAAGAAGAAATGTTCTCACATTGTGCCAGGGGAGGTTTAGGTCAGACATGAAGGACAATTTCTTTCCCTTGAGGGTTATCAAGGCCTGGCCCAGGCTGCCAGGACAGTGGTGGAGCCCAGCCCAGCCCTGGAGAGGTTTCAAAGCTGTGAATGGATGGTGCTGAGGGTCATGGTTTGGTGGTGACCTGGCAGTGCTGATTCATGGGTGGACCTGATGATGCTGAAGGCCTTTTCTAATATGGGTTGATGAAAAGCTCAACATGAGCCTGCAGTGTGAGTGCAACTGAGTGCTGGGCTGCAGCAAGAGCAGTGTGGGCAGCAGGGCAAGGGAGGGAATTCTGCCCCTTTGCTCTGCTCTCATCAGACCCCATCTGCAGTCCTGTGTGCAGTTCTGGAGCCCCCAGCACAGGAAGGACATGGAAGTGTTGGAGTGGGTCCAGAGGAGGCCATGAAGATGCTCAGAGGGCTGCAGCAGCTCAGCTCTGAGGACAGACTGAGAGAGTTTGGGCTCTGCAGCCTGCAGAAGAGAAAACTACCAGGAGACCTGATAGTAGCCTTCCAGTATTTGAAGGGGGCTACAGGAAGGCTGGGGAGGGACTATTGACAAGGTCTTGCAATGCCAGGACAAGGGGCAATGGGTTTGAAGTGGCAGAGGGGAGATTGAAAGTGGATGTTAGGAGGAAGTTGTTTGCAGTGAGGGTGGTGAGACACTGGCACAGGTTGAGGGTGGTGAGAGACTGGCACAGGTTGCCCAGGGAGGTTGTGGCTGCTCCCTCCCTGGAGGTGTTCAAGGCCAGGTTGGAGGAGGCCTTGAGTGAGCTGTGCTAGTGGGAGGTGTCCCTGCCTATGGCAGGGGGTTGGAACTAGATGATCTTTAAGGTCCCTTCCAACCTTACCATTCTATGATTCTATGAAATTGAACACGATTCTGTGACTCTATGAACGTGGAAACAATGCTGCAGACCATGCAAAACTGCTCTGATCCCAATGCCTGTGATAATCAACAGCTTAAACTGCAGGCTGGTAGATCTCCAAATATTAGAAGGAACTGCATCAGAGGGAAAGCTGTGTGCTGGAATCTGTCTTAACAAAAAAAAAACCAAAAAACCAAAAAGCAAAACAAAGCAAAACAGAACTCTTTTGCCTGCTGGAAAGCTTTAAGGTGAGTTAAAATAAACTGCTGTCAGGAAAAGCACAGATGTGATTGCTCCAGCCTTAGGACTGGGTGACCTTACAGAGTCTACCAGGATGTTGGGATTCCCCCTAGGAATCACAACTAATCCTACCCTCTCAATCACACAGGCATGACAATTAGCTGCTTTAGTTTCCAGTCACAACCCTGGGAGAAATAAAGCTCAATGACTCCATTACCCATGACCAGGTCACTGGGTATATCATGCCCTTCAGTTGGGTTTACCATCCCCTTTCATCCAGATCTTGTTCCCATTAGCTGATCAACAACATGCTGGTTCCTGCTGCTTGTTTAGAAATTCTTCCAGATGGGTTAAACAACAGGGGGGAGGGAAATACATATATATATATATATATTAAAAAAAAAAAAAAAAAAAAAAAAAAAAAAAAAAAAAAAAGAGTCAAAACCCAAATAAATATCACTAAATATAGGCAGGGCCAGCTGGTCTGTATTAGACTTGTCTCAAGGCAACCATGCCAAAAGCAATCTGAGCAGAGCCTTATGGCATGATCTGTTGATCTGCCAACATCTTTCAGGGGTTTGCTGTATCCCCTGCAGTGAAATCCTGCCCCTGTGTAATACAATGATGGAGCATTCCAGACATAGCTTTCTGCTGAGAGGCAACCTTTGGGATGCATTGGGAGCAATTGCTGCCATCTGATCCTGCAGGAGCTTTGGGCTGAGTTGAAATCTAAATGGGCAAAGTAACCAAGGTGACCTCATGGGAAGGAGGCATCACTATGGAGAGCACCCCAGAGTGTTGGTGGTGATTGCTTGTCATGACAGGATGAGGGGTGATGACTTGAACTAGAAGAGGGATATTCAGCCTGGAGAGAAGAAAGAATTCTTTATGCTGAGGCTGGTGAGACCCTGATCCAGGCAGCCCATGGAGGTGGTAGCTGCTTCCACTTCCAGTTCCATCCCTGGAAGCATTGCTGGTCAGGTTGTCTGGGACTCTGAGGAAGCTGCTCTAGTTTCAGATGTCCTTGCTGACTGCAGCACAGTTGGGCTAGATGAACTTTAAAGGTCTCTTCAACCCAAACACTTTCATGATTCTGTGATTCTGTGTCTGTGAGGGTGAGTGCAAGGGACATGTGGTTTAAGATGGAAAAGGAGATTTAGAGTGGATATTAGGAAGAAGGCCTCTACTTTGAGGGTGCTGTGAGACACTGGGGTGGGTTGCCCAGAGAAGGTGTGGATGCTCTCTCCATGGAGGTGGTCAGGGCCAGGTTGGATGAGGCCTTTTTGTCATGGTCCTCCCTCCGCTGAGCATTTGTTCATGTGCAGATCTCAGTCCTCACATTTTGTCAGGCAAACAGCCTGAGAATATCCACCATTAACAGAGGGAAAAAAAATACTAGAGACTCATAATGTCCCTGAGACAGACCAGAGGACCTCTTCCAGACCTAGTTCTTCTGGATATAGATGTTAATGCACTCAGTTGTCTGTCTTTGTCCACCAGCTTCAAGTTTGATCTTCCTGCAGCCTGTTCGTGGGACGATGATGACATTGATTGCGTACTCCAGGCAGTGTCACTCAGGTTTGCAGATGAAGGCTTGGGACTCTATACAGCTGGTGTGGTTGCAGCCTCCCCACAGTTTCTGCCCTTCCTTTGTCCCCAAAAGAAACCTCAGGCCCAGTGGGACACTCTACTTCAGCACAAAGACAGGTAACCTTGTGGTGAAAGGTAACCCTGATATGAACTGCTCCAAAGCTCATCTCAAACACAGATCTGCCCTGCAAGTGTTTAAGACCAGCTAGGATAAGGCTTTGAGCAACCTGGCCCAGTGGCAGGTGTGCCTGCCTGTGGGAGGCAGGTTGGAACAAGGTGATCTTTAAGATCCCTTCCAACCCAAATGGTTCTATGATGGTATGAGTCTGTGATCTGTAGCAACCAAGCAACTTGGGATAGAAAGCGGAAACAGGTTAAGAGCAAGAAAGTTTTCAGTCTACGTGGTCAAAAAGGCATTTGACTCCTCTGACTCCATTTATCTCCTCTCCTTGCTCCCATGGAACTTTCTTTATCACTGCCCAAGGAATTACTCACTCACAACTGCAAAGCCTACTTTTCTCCTCTTTAGAGTCATGGTTGGAAGAGAAATTTAAGATCACCAACTGTTAACTCAGCACTGCCAGGTCACCACTAAACCATGTCTCTCAGCACCACATCTCCATGGCTTTGAAACCCCTTCAGGGATAGGGACTCCACCACTACCCTGGGCAGCCTGGGACAGGCCTTGGCAACCTCAAGGGGAAGAAATTATTCCTCACAACCAAACTAAACCTCGCCTTGAGGCCTTTCCCTCTTGTCCTCTCACTTGCTACTGGAAGCTTGTTTCTCTGAGTGTCATTCAGACTCGTGTCACATCAGGTAAAGTCAGATTGTGGCACATGCACAGACACAGAACACAAAATGGTTGTGTGCAGTTCAGATGTGTTTATAAGACCTCATCTTCCCCCCCAGACCACGACAAAATAAATTCATTCTGTTTAGGTTCATCTCAAGCAGTAACTTCCTGAGAGTGTTTTCCCAACAGGAAACTCTTTGTTAGCATTACTTGATGTATGGGAGAAAACTGGATGGGAGCTGTCAAACAGCAAAGCTACCAGAATCCTCCTTCTGCTCCATCAGGTCTGATCCTAATCTTATTTATAAATCTTCATCCCAACAAGGCTTCATTGATCTACCAAAAAAGCAAAGTAAAAGCAGAATTAACAAAATAATTGCAAACCTAAACCTTCTCTGGTTTAAATCTCAGAAGGTCTTCTCACTCACATCTCATCTGCCAAGATGAGACTGAGTCTGCCTTCTAGTCCCAGCAGGGATCACAGAATAACAGAATTGTTCCAGCTGGAAAAGACCTCTGAGATCACTGAGTCTAAGTGCTGACCTAACACCAGTGTGGCCATTAAGCCATGTCCCCAAGTGCCATGTCTACATGGGTTTTGAACACCTCCATGAACAGCAACACCACCACCTCCCTGGGCAGCCTGTTCCAATGCCTGACCACTCTTGCAGGAAAGAAATTGTTCCTCATGTCTAACCTAAACCTCCCCTGGGGCATCTTGAGGTCATTTCCTCTCATCCTGTTAGCTGTTCCTTTGGAGAAGAGACCAAGCCCCACCTGACTCCAAACTCCTTTCAGGGAGATGCAGAGAGCCAGAAGGTCTCCTCTCAGCCTCCTTTTCTCCAGGTTGAACAACCCTAGGTCCCTCAGCTGATCCTCACAAGACCTGTGCTCTGAACCCTTTCACCAGCTTCATTATGTTTCTCTGGACCTGCTCCAACCCTTCCCTGTTCTCCTCTGTCTTCCCAAGTAATGCATTGAAGACTTCCTTCCCAAAGCCAGGCCATGGATTTTGGTGGATTTTTATGTTTATTTTCTTGACCATCTGAATTATTTTCACACTGCACATTCTCTTCATTTTTCTTGGGAATCCCAGCATGGTGGAGGTTGGAAGGGACCTCTGGAGATCATCCAGTCCAAGCCTTCTGCTAAAGCAGGGGCACCCACAGCAGCTTGCCCAGGATTATGATGGCCAGGGGTGTTTGGAATCTCTCCACACAAGGAGGCTCCACAACCTCTCTGGGCAGCCTGGGACAGGGCTGCAGCACTCTTACACCAAAGAAGTTTCTCCTCCTGCTCAGATGGAACCTCCTGGGTTCCAGTGTGTGCCCATTGCTCCTTGGGCACCACTGACAGGAGTATGGCCCCATCCTCTTGCCTGCTATGGTCCCTTTTAGCTCATACTGAGCACTGAGAAGTTCCCATCTCAGGTTGCTCTTCTCCAGGTTCAACAGTCCCAGGCCTTCTCCAACTCAAAACACTTCTGTGATTCTAAAATAAAAGGACTTTATGGTAACTGCCTAATGTTCCTCTCTGCTCCCTCCTGCAGCTCTGCCCCATGCAATGCACAGCTCAGTGTATTTTCCACACACTGGTAACAGGAAAACTCTTCATAGAATGGGTTAGGTTGAAAGGGACCTCAAGGATCATCTAGTCCCAACCCCCTGCCATAGGCAGGGACACCTCCCACTAGTACAGGTCACTCAAGGCCTCATGCAACCTGACCTTGAACACCTCCAGGGAGGGAGCAACCACACAATTCAGCTGGTGCCTGTGAGGACAGTCAGAGGTGGATGTTTACCATGTGAAGAGAGGCAAATTTTGACCATCAGTTTACACACCTATTTCATAGACAACAACAACAACAAAAAGGAAGTCTCTGCAATCTATTTCATTGACAACAACAACAAAAAGGGAGTCTCTGCAACTATTTCATAGACAGCAACAACAAAAAGGGAGTCTCTGCAATCTATTTCATAGACAACAACAACAACAAAAAGGGAGTCTCTGCAATCTATTTCATAAACAACAACAACAACAAGGGAGTCTCTGCAATCTATTTCATA
>VWZE01019147.1:68095-80953 GCA_013396675.1 Eubucco bourcierii | reverse complement strand
ACAACAAAAAGGGAGTCTCTGCAATCTATTTCATAGACAGCAACAACAACGACAACAAAAAGGGAGTCTCTGCAATCTGTTTCATTGACAACAACAACAACAACAAAAGGGAGTCTCTGCAACCTATTTCTTAGTCAACAACAACAACAAAAAGGGACTCACTGCAATCTATTTCATTGACAACAACAACGAAAAGGTAGTCTCTGCAATCTATTTCATAGACAACAACAACAAAAAAAAAAAAAAAGGAAGTCTCTGCAAGGATGCTGTGGGAGATGCTATAAAGTTTGTGTTTGGACTTGTTTTTGTTAGCCTTGTCTAGCAAACCAATGTGGTTTCCCTCCAATTTTCAGTAATAAATATTTAACAGCGTGTTCCACCAGCCCACTGCTACAGGAGATTTTGCTAGGTGGTGGAAAAAAATCACTCTGAAGGAACAAGGATTGCTGTGTGGCAACTGCCTGCTGCCTACTGCAGAGAGCCTGAGGCTTGTTGCCTCTCTGAGGTGGCCTGTGGCATCCTTCTGCTGAGACTGGGAGAGATCTTAGCTGCTGGTATAATTTGGGTATCAGAAAACATCACAGAATCACAGAATGGTAGGGGTTGGATGGGACCTCCTGAGATCAGGAAGGGAACCTTTTGGAGGTTCCATTTTCTTTTGAGGTTCTTATTTTAATTCTTGAGTGACAAACATGAGCTTAGCAAACAGTTGTATTTCTTACATGCTCCATCACACATGATGGGATGCTTTTGTAGGCCAGAAAATGTGGGACATATTAACAGTCTGACCCCTCCCCTCTGCAAACACTCAAGAGTTCAGGGGGACTGCATTCATTCGTTCTGCTTTCTGCTGTCAACAGCTGCATCTGAGATCTCTCCAGGCTGTTATTGTATAGTGTGTTTGATTTAAAGAAAAGCTGCCCAGGGAAGTCATAGAGTCACCATCCATGGAGGTGTTCAAAAGACATGTAGAGGTTAGACTTCAAGACATCACAGTATCACAGAATGGCTTGAGTTGGAAGGGATCTTAGAGATCATCTACTTCCAGCTCCCCTGCCATGTACAGAGACACCTCCTGCTATTTCAAAGCTTGCTCTCAAACACTTGTAGGAGGAAGTTCTTTACAGTGAGGGTGGTGAGACACTGGCACAGGTTGCCCAGGGAGGTCGTGGATGCTCCCTTCCTGAAGGTGTTGAAGGCCAGATTGGATGAGGCCTTGAGTAACCTGTACTAGTGGGAGGTGTCCCTGCCTATGGCAGGGGGTTGGAACTAGATGATCCTTGAGGTCCCTTCCAACCTTACCATTCTATGATTCTGTGATTCTATGAGGTGTTCACAACTTCTCTGGGCAACCTGTTCCAGTGTCTCACCACCCTCAAAGTAAATAAATTCTTTTAAATGTCCAATTAAAATTTACCTTGCTCTAGTTCTGAAAATAAAAAAAAAAAAATAAAAATAAATAATCACCTTCCATTGATGAAGTCTTCAGCTCAAACATCTCGTTTTCAGGATTTAGTGGGCATGGCGGTCAGCAGCAATGAGACAAGGAGTAATGGGTACAAACTGGGACATAGAAGGTTTCACCAAAACATGAAGAGAAACTTCTTTACAGTGAGGGTGACAGAGCACTGGAGCAGGCTGCCCAGAGAGGCTGTGGAGTCTCCTTCTCTGGAGAGTTTCCAAACCCACCTGGATGCATTCCTGTGCAGACTACCCTGGGTGAGCCTGCTTGGCAGTGGGGTTATACTCCATGATCTCTGCAAGTCCCTTCCAACCTCTAACATTCTGTGATTCTGAGATTCTGTGTTGGCTTGATGGTTGGACTTGATGATCTTAGAGGTCTCTTCCAACCTTACTGGAACCAACCTTATGATCCCTTTCAGCTTGTGCTTGTCATCCCAAAGTGTCCAAAGCCTTGAGAAGCAGACATTTGCCAAACCTTTTGCACACCCAACGGAAAATCATCAAGCTTGTGTGCTCACTATAACTCTGTTCTGATAGCCAAGGCATGTTGACAAAACATCCCTCCAATGGCATTCCTGTTTTCCATACCAAGAAAGCACTTAGCATAGCACAAATTCCCTGGAATCCAATGGAAGGAAACCCTAGAAGATGAAAAATGGTGAGGTAAGATGCAAAGCCAGTTAAGCCAACCCAATTTCATCTGTGTAATATCCCCAGCTATTACCTCATTAAAACAGAGCAGAAAAATAAACTTTCAGAGTATTTATCTCAAGGTAATTTTTCCAGCATGTTTCCTGCTCTCTTGTTCTTCAGTGTTGTTTTTTAACAAGGTTTTGGCAAGAAGCCTCTGATGGGAGCTACTGTAATCTAGGGAGTGTTTATTTAAAAAGGCAGTTAGTTTTTATAAGGCACGTTATTTCCAGGGCAGGCAGCTTGGGTTATACCCAGAGAAGCTCATAAGCCCCTTTCAACAGAGCAGGGACACATTCTGCATCTTAAAAATAGGTGTTGGGGAAAGCCCAGGCAGTTCTAGAAGGACCACAAACCTCTCACTTTTGATGTAAAACCAGGTAGATGAAGCAGAGAAGCAAAACTGCTGGAACATCCCTTTGCCAGAGGAGAAGAGCAACAAATCTTAGGTGCCACACACCAAAGTTCTCAGGGGCATAGATGGCTCTGCTTACACATGCAAGCTTACCAGTGGAATCAATGATTCTGCTTACAGAGCCCATCTTTCACCTTGCAAGAGTACTTGGACACTCTTGACTTTTATCCTGATGAAGATCTCTTGTTCTTGATGTGTTCCCAGCTGTCACATCACTAGGGAAGTGATTATCCTTCTGTACTCACTGGTGACACCACACCTCCAACACTGAGTTGAGTGTTAGGTAGCTGAAGCACATCCAGAGAAAAGCAATGAAGCTGGTGGAGGGTCTAAAGGAGAAGTCTTAGGAGAAGCAGCTGAGGAACCTGGAGTTGTTCAGGCAGGGAAAAATGAGGCTGAGGTGAGACCTCCTGGCTCACTGCAGCTCCCTGAGAGGAGGTTGGAGTAAGGTGGGAGTTGGTCTCCTCTCCCAAGGAACAAGTGATAGGATAGAAGAAAATGGCCTCAAATTGCCCCAGAGGAACTTTAAATTGGGTAGTAGGAAAAAAAAATCTTTCCTGCAAGAGTGGTCAGGCATTGGAACAGGCTCCCAGGGAGGTTGTGGGTGGTCAGACAATGGAACAGGCTCCCAGGGAGGTTGTGGGTGGTCAGACATTGGAACAGGCTCCCAGGGAGGTTGTGGAGTCACCATCCCTGAAGGTGTTAAAAAATGATGTGGACATGGCACTTGGGGACATGGTTTGTTGGCCCCATCATTTTTAACAGTAATGATGAAAGCTTACTGGAAAAATTGACCAAAACCTACTGAATTGGACATCTACTCCAGTCCCCTGCAGTCAGCAGGGACGTCTTTAACTCTAGCAGGTTGCTCAGAGCCCCAAACAACCTGACCTGGAAGAGTTCTAGCGATGGGATGTCTGTTACATCTTTGGGCAGCCAGGGCTGGGGTCTCATCACCCTCAGTGTAGAAAATGTCTTCCTTCTCTCTAATCTAAATCTCCCTCTTTGAGCTTAAAACCATCACTTGGTGTTCCTTCCCCTCTTTGTCAGCCCACCCATCCCAGTCTGAACTCACTCCCTGCAGCTCCAGAGCTCACTTTGCACAAGTTGCCTCCTCCCTGACAGCTCGACCCACCCTATGACTCCCATTAGTCTGGACTAATTTTCCCTGAGTTACTTCATCCTTTCTCCCACTTCTTTTTTGCCCCTCAGCCACAGGTTATGCAAAGTTATGAAGGCCAAGGATAATCCAGCCTGGATCTTAAAATGGCATGTCAGCTGTGAAGGATTAAAAATACACTGCTGGTGGCAACTGGAACCTCCTGGCTGCATACTTAGCCAGTGATAAAAGTTAATTGGTTAGTCTGGGAGCGTAGGAGGGAGAAGCTGGCAGGAAAAAGAAACCCTGAGATGTAAAGAACATAATGAACTGTTTACAAGGGGACACTGGAGCCATGTCCTGTGTCTTAGGCTGCTGAATAGCTGACACCACCACGCAGATCATATGCTGGGGCTCTGCTCCTGCTGCTACTTCCCAAAGCTGCTTGATCCTCAAGGATTAGCCACTCCTTAAGCCAGGCTGAGGTTTCAAGAAACAAAGCTTAGTGGAGTCACAGGTCCAAGGAGAGAAGCAGATGAGTGTTCACAGGGACTGCCTTCTGAAAAACAAGCCTAAAGCCCCTGCTATGGGAAACCAGCCTGCTAAGAATCACAGAACGTTTTCCTCTGGGAGAGATCTTTAACACCATCATCCCAACCATTAAGCCATCACTACCAGATCACCACTAAGCCATGGCCCTCAGCACCACATCTCCACCAATTTGAAGCCTCCTCCAGAAATGGGGACTCCAGCACTGCCTTGGGCAACCTGGAACAGGCCTTCACAACCCTGAAGAAGGATTTGTTTCTCGTGCCCAGTCTAAACCTCCACTGGGGCAACTTGAGGTCATTCCTCTCATCCTGTGACTTGTTCCTTGGGAGAAGAGACCAAACTAGCCCTGGCTTCAGGGAGTATGATCAAAAACTTCTTGATATTGTGATGTCATTGACCAGGTTTCCTAGCAAGGTTTCCTGTCAAGGAAACCTGCAGAGGAGAATGGAGAAGGATAAATTCATGGAATGCTGTGAATATTATCTCTGCTGAGACACGTTGCCCTTGTGTTGCATGCTCACTCATGCTCTCCTCCCCTCTACTGTCCAGAAGCACTTTGAAAAGTGTTGAGAGGGAATTGGAGATGAGCAGTGAAGAGCCAGAAAGCCTCTCCTTAACCTCCTTTTCTTCAGGTTCAACAATCCCAGTAAGCTGCTCCTCACAAGACCCTTCACCAGCACCATTGCCCTTCCTGGGAGGTGTCCCTGCCTATGGCAGAGGGCTTGAAACTGGATGATCTTTGAGGTCTCTTCCAACCTAAGCCATTCTATGAGTATGATTCTCTGGACCTGCTCCTTCCTGGAGTGAGTAGCCTAAAAATGAATCCAGTATTGAAGGTGTAGTCTCATCAGTGGCCAGCCTAAGAGTGACCCTGGCTGCAATAGTGTTGATCCAAGCAGTGGTGCTGATGGATTTCTGGCCACCTGGGCACACCCTGGCTAATATTCTGATGAGCAGCCCTGCCAGGTCTTTTTACACTGGGCAGCTTCCAGACACTTTTCTGCAAGCCTGGAGTGTTGCATGAGGTTGTTGTGGCCTGAATGCAGGACCCAGCAAGTCAAAACTTGCTAAACCTAAGATGAGGGAACCATTCCCTGCATTCACCTTGCACCCCCCTTGTCTCCTCTTGCTCAGGCTCCCTTTGCTACTCACCTGCTGAGATGTCTACACTGAGTAGGGTCAGACCCCATCTCCACAGGTAGGGGTGGCTCCTCCTTCAGGATTCTGCTGACACATTTCACAGTGTCAAAGAGACATTCAGCTTGGTAAAGCCCCTCAGGTTCACCAAGCCCAACCAATAGCCCTACTCTACAAGGTCTAAACCATATCCCCAAACACCACATCCAAATGACTTTTAAACACACCCAGGGTTGGTGACTCAATCACCTCAGCTCATTCCAATCCCTGACGACCTTCTTCATGAAAAAAAAAATTCCTAATAGAATCATAGAGTCATAGAATGGTAAGGTTGGAAGGGACCTCAAGGATCATCTCATTCCAACCCCCTGCCATAGGCAGGGACACCTCCCACTAGTACAGCTCACTCAAGGCCTCATCCAACCTGGCCTTGAACACCTCCAGGGAGGGAATATCTAGTCTCAATCTATCCAGTCACAGCTTGAAACCATTCTCTCCTGTTCTATAACTAATTACCTCTTAGACCAGCACCAACCTCTTCACAACCTCCTCTTAAGTAGCTGTAGACAGCCATGAGGTCTCCCCTCAGCATCCTCTTTTTCACACTAACAATCCCCAGCTCCTTCAGTCACTCTTCATAAGATCTGTTCTCCAGGCCCTTTCTCAGCTTCCTTGACCTCCTCTGCACTGGCTCCAGCACCTCCTCATCCCTCTTGTAATGAGGAGCCCCAAACTGGACACAGTACTCAAGGTGTGACCTCACCAGAGCTGAGTACAAGAGGACAATCACCTCCCCGCTCCTGCTGGAAAGCAAACCCTAAAAGGAATCAGTGGGATGGAGAAGAACGACAAGGAGGTCAAATTGTATGGAAATTAGGTTGGAGAAAACAATGTTGCTCAAGCTCAGAAAGCTCATCTTACTCTGCAAACTGACTGCAATCTTCATAAGGGATGGGGAGGAAAGGGAGACCTTCACATTTCAGCGAGTCTACCCAGAATTCATTATGGGTTGCTGAAGAATCTCCTGCCATTGACTTCTGGGCTGTGGGCACTCATTGGCAGCTCATGGCCAGCTTTTGACTCACCAACACCCCCAAGTCCTTTACCGTAGGGCTGCTCTCCATTCCCTTATCACCCAGCCTGGGATGGCTTTGGGAATGAAAACAGATCCCTGCTATTTCACTGCCATTTAGCAATGTACACATCCCAGTTTAATTAGAGACTGCTGAAACTCCTAGCTGAAGCTGGTATTTTCAGGCCCACTCTGACAGATGCCAGCAAAGTGTTTTTACCATAACTTCAATCCCCCAGTGTCTTTGTATTTCCCTCAATGGATTGTTTGTAGTTTTGTTGTGTGTGTGGAAAGAGGAGTGAGGTTGGTTTGTATGCTCCCCCTGGCCATTGCAGCTTTGGTGTGAAAAAAAAAAAAAAGATGGACATTTTTTGGTTGCCTGTCTGGGAGTGAGGATGGGAAATGAGATCAGTGCCTTAACCTTTGATGTGATGAAACAAAGTCCTTTTATAGATTGTTAGACAGTTTAAATCCAGTGCTGAGGATCTTTCTGCCATGCTGAGTTAATTCCTTCTTCTCTTTATGCTGAGCAGAAGCCTGAACCTTCAGATCTTACATCAGGACTGGGAAGCATCTCAGGAAATGTTGCTTATCTCAAGTATCTCTCAAAGAGAACTGGTCTGGGCTAATCCCTCACATAGCTGAGATTCCAGATGGCTAACATTTTGGTGGCTAAATATAGAGAAGATAAATACTGTCCTGTGTGTCTCAACAGCTGTAAAGCAGTAAATATAGCAGGGGACATACTTCCTAGTGACAGAGAAAAACCCTTTTACTTGAAACCAGTTTTCCCTGCCACATTTCACCCATCAATGATCTTCACAGGTCCCTTCCAACCCCTACTATTGCCAGATTTTGTGATTCTGTGTGACTTCTTAAGTAAGATGGGTCTTAATGTCTGAATCTGCACAGCATGTTTTAATGTCAAAGGACTGGAGAGAGGCCAGTGGAGGCTGAGAAGATGCTGAGGGGGCCTGGAGCATTTCTGTGAGGAGCAATGGGTTTGAACTGGCAGAGGGGAGATTTAGACTGGATGTCAGGAGGAAGTTCTTTCCAGTGAGGGTGGTGAGACACTGGCACAGGTTGCCCAGGGAGGTTGTGGCTGCTCCCTCCCTGGAGGTGTTCAAGGCCAGGTTGGAGGAGGCCTTGAGTGAGCTGTGCTAGTGGGAGGTGTCCCTGCCTATGGCAGGGGGTTGGAACTGGATGATCCTTGAGGTCCCTTCCAACCTTACCATTCTATGATTCTATGATTCCATGAGGAAAGGTTGAGACACTTGAGGCTATTGAACTTGGGGAAGAGCAGACCCAGAGGGGGTCTGATCAATGCTCAGCAAGAGCTAAAGGCTGTGAGGCAAGAGACTGGGGCCAGACTCTCATTAGTGGTACCCAGTGAGAGGAGAAGGGACAATGGGCACAAACTGGAACCTGTTATAGAATCATAGAATGGTAAGGTTGGAAGGGACTTCAAGGATCATCCAGTCCCAACCCCCTGCCATAGGCAGGGACACCTCCCACTAGTACAGCTCACTCAAGGCCTCATCCAACCTGTTCCACCTGAACAGGAGAAACCTCTTTGGTGTGAAACTGAGTCTCTCGCTGCCCAGAGAGGTTGTGGAGTCTCCTTGTGTGGAGAGATTCCAACCTTTCCTGGGCACTGTGATGCTGGGCAAGCTGCTGTGGGTGCCCCTGCTTTAACAGGGGAGTTGGACTGGCTGATCTCCAGAGGTCCTTTCCAACCCTACCATGCTGAGATTCTGTGATGGCTATGTTTTATTTGGCCAAGTAATTCACTGCCATTTTCTTAATGGCACTGAAATATATTTACCCCTTAACATATCCAGAATCTACAAAGCTCCTGCCCCTGCTTTCCACATGAAATAAAACTCTATGAATAAAACTCTAACATACCACAACCTGATTTTTTTTTTTCATCATTTAATACTCCTTAATTTGGCTCCTCTCTCTCATATAAATCACAGGATTAAGGTTAAGAGGGGGGTGGGGAGGAGAAAGTGTTTGTACAACGCATCCAGAAGAGAAACAAATTACAGTACTGCCAAAGTAGGATATTAAAGTCAGTAGAGCCCTTGATGTGGGCAGCTTGGTGAACAGAGAGATAAAGATTCCAAATCCAACTGATTCAAAACTCATCACTTCCCTTTGGTGGGAAATGCACATGCACAAATAAGTCCTTTGATCCAAAGGGAAAAGAGCTTTTGAAGTTCCCCACAAAACAGGGAAAGTGTCTTACTGCTCTGTCTTAACACAGACCACAGACACTTTGATCTGGGAGAGATAAGGATTTCTGGGGAGGACTCAGAAATTGCTCTCTTTGAGTACTTCAGAGAACAAACAATTCATTTAGGCCAGCAGCAGTGAGGTAGAATTAAAGACATTGCCTGAAATAGCTCAAAATCAAAGGAAAACTTGAGGAGCTCTATGCAAAATGAGAGGAGGTGAATCCCACCCCAACAGCAGTCCATCAACCTTGCTTAGAACAGGAGCTGGCAGCAACCCTGGCAATATTTCATCTGAATTAGCTGCTCATATCAACAGGAACTCAGCATTCGATCCTAGCAGTTCAAACCAACCTTGGAACCTCACAGAAATATATACAGCAGGTCCAAAGATAGACTCCAGTTTTAGTCCCAGCTTGCTTCCAGTTCTACTCCACACAAACCTGCTTCCTCTCCCCTAGCTGGTTCACTAGGAACTGGTGTATCACAGCATCACCAAGGCTGGAAGTGACCTCAAAGATCATCAAGTCCAACCCAATACCACAGACTTCAAGACTAGACCATGGCACCAAGTGCCACGTCCAAACCTGCCTTGACCACCTCCAGCTCACTTTGAACACCTCATGTGAGGTGCACAATCCAAGGATGCAAATCCAGGGTGCAACCTGAGGAACACATCTGCAGGAGGCAAATTTTCATCCCAAAGATAGGTCTGGGGCATTGCAACTAAAGCAGTGATCCCATCCATGATCTAGTTGAGATGAGACCCAAAGCAGATCAGACATTGAGTGTAAATAGCAAACCACAGCCCTGCTTCTCCACAACTGCCAATTCATTATTGCAAGCTTTTCTTTTTTTTTTTTTTTTTTTTTCCCCCCTTTCCCCCCCCCAGTAATTCCAGTTTCTGGGCTTTTGTGACTATTTATCATGCTTTAAAAAAAAAAAAAAAAAAAAGGCTGAGAAAAAAACAAGTTACCTACTTTTTTATTCAGTGGTTGGGGCAATACCACTGAAAATGTGATGTTTTAGCTGAAGGCTCCATCAACAGAAGGTGAATGTAGATGATCTTAGTTGTGGAACAAGGGCAGGTGTAGGCTCCAACAACCTCCTGCACCAGGACAGGTGAGAGGTGACCTGCTGGAAAACAGCTCTCTTGAGAACAGCCTGGCAGTGCTGGTGGACAAATTCACCATAAGCCAGCAATGTGCCCTCACAGCCAAGAAGGCTGATGGACTCCTGAAATGCATGAAGAAAAGTGTGTCCAGCACATTGAGAGAGGTTCTTCTCCTCTGCTCTGCCCTGGTGAGGCCTCATGTGGAGTATTGTCTCCAGTTTGGGCACCCCAGTTAGCGAGAGACAGGGAACTACTGGAGAGAGTCCAGTGGAGGCTGGGAAGCTGCTGAGGGGCCTGGAACATCTCTGGGAGGAGGAAAGGCTGAGAGCCCTGGGGCTGCTGAGCCTGGAGAAGAGCAGACCCAGAGGGGAGCTGACCAATGCACAGCAAGAGTTGAAGGGACCAGGGTGGGTAAGAGCCGGGGCCAGGCTCTTGTCAGTGGTGCCCAGGGACAGCACAAGGGGCAATGGGAACAAACTGGAACCCAGTAGGTTCCACCTGAACAGGAGGAGAAACTTTGCTGTGAGGGTGCTGGAGCCCTGTCCCAGGCTGCCCAGAGAAGTTGTGGAGTCTCCTTGTGTCGAGAGATTCCAAACCCTTCCTGGGCACTGTGATGCTGTGCAAGCTGCTGTGGATGCCCCTGCTTTAGCAGGGAGTTTGGACTGGATGATCTCCAGAGGTCCCTTCCAATCCCTACCATACTGGAATTCTGGGATCCTGTGGGATGTGAACCAAGGCTATTTGAACACCATCAGCCTCAAATCCCACTAGATTGGAACATTTGTGGTTTTCCTGTAAAAAGGTCTGAGCCAAAACCTGCAAATAATACATATGTGTGGAAAACCTCTGAAAATAGGTGTAGGGCAACTCAGAAAAAGAGTTCAAAGGATTCACCAAGTCTTGAAATGTGCAGTAGTGTTTAATGTGCCAAGGCTGTGAGAGGGTGAAGACCTTAGGATAAAATCCAGACAGTTTCCCATGGCTCAATCTATATCCTCATTACAACCTCCATATTTCATGCTTGCTTGGACCGTGGTTTGACTTTGTTCCCATCTCCAAATGCCCTGCATCTGGATATTCTCCTGTCTAACCTCTTTCAGATATATCAGACTACACTCAGTGGGTTTGCTCTGATCTGTCTTTGGGCAGGAAGGAAATAGCTTCCACCACAAAGCCAAGCTTCCTAGCAACAATCTGCTTTAAAGCAACGTCTTCAAGCATCAGTGTTTCAACAAATATCTTTGTAGACTTCTCTGCCTCTTGCAGTGGTGCCTCTGCTCAGGACTGGGTGATGCCTGACTTCCTGAGCTGCTGGAAAGAGCCATCCAGGGTAGAATTGTAGAATCATAGAATTGTTTCAGTTGCAAGAGACCTTTAAGGTCATCGAGGTCAACTTTCAACCTAAGAACGCCATGGCCATTGAAGTACTGACTGCAAAGACAACCACTCCTACACTGCTGACTCTTGACTTCAAATCTGATGAATGCTGACCAAGTTTTGTCAGTTCAGTACAACTTTCACCAGTGCTGGAGGCATTCGATAAACCTGTGGGCATGGTACTTTGGGACATGGTTTAATGGCCATGGTGGTCTTAAGCTGCAGGTTGGAATTGAAGATCTTGGAGGTCTCTTACAAGCAAACAACTCTTTGATACGGTTTCCCATGCATTGCCATCATCTCTTTGCTTTTCTTGACATCAGGGCAGGAGGTAACAGCTCTTGTAGTGGTGCTGTGGAGATAGGCATTTATGGGGACTTCATCTCCTGCACAGGCTTGGGGCAGTGTGGCAGAAAGAGAACTGGGGGTTGTAATAGACAGAAACTGAACATGAGCCAGTAGTGTGCCCAGGCTGACAAGAAGACCAGTGGCATCCTGGTTGGGATTAAAAATGCTGTGGCCAGCAGGAGCAGGGAGGTCAATGTCCCCTTGGACTCAGCTTTGGTGAGACCACAGCTTTGAATGCTGTGTTCAGTTTTGGGCACTGCAATACAAGAGGGATGTGGAGGTGCTGGAACAGGTCCAGAGGAGAGCAACAAAGCTGGGGAAAGGCCTGGAGAATAAATCTGATGAGGAGCAACTGAGGGAGCTGGGGATGGGTAGCGTGAAACAGAGGAGGCTGAGGGCAGACCACATTGCTGTCTACAGCTACCTGAAGGGACATTGTGGAGAGGCTGCTGCTGGGCTCTGCTCACAGGTGGTTGGAGGCAGAACAAGGGAGAATGGCCTCAAACTGAGGCTGGGGATGGTTAGATTGGACATTAGGAAAAAGTTTTTCACAGAGAGAGTGGTCAGGGACTGGAATGAGCTGCCCAGGGAGGTGCTGGAGTCACCCACCCTGGCTGTGTTTAAGGGTGGTTTCGATGTGATGCTTGGGACTATGGTTTAAGGTGAATCTTGTAGAGTTCTAGGTTGGGCTTGGTGCTCCTGAGAGGCTTTGCCAACCTGCATGTTTCTGTGATTCTGTGATTCCTTAAAATCTCTGGTAAAGCTGGGTCAAAAAATAGGAAGAAATAAGCCAGAAATTTCTAAGTGTGCTTCTTTCTATTACATTTCCCCCCTCATTGTCACTGAAAACCCCCAAAGTCCAGATTTTGGCTTCCCTGGTAAGCTTTGATCAGCTGTAAATTGCTGCTCTCTTGTAATAATGTCCTTCACATCATCAGGAGATGGAGACATGGAAGACAAACAGAGAGGGTTTTTGGGAGAAAGCTGTGTTCTGATGGCTTTACAACTGTGTCTAAGACAACAGGGGCTCCTAGGATAAATATTTATTCTATTTGCACTATTATAAATCCAAGCAATGAATAGCAACTAATCAGCATGACTTGGAGAGTCAATGGAGCACCATATATCAATGAAAGCTTGCAGGGACTTCACAAGGCCTTTTCTGCTACCAGATGGGCAAGTGAAAACATTTTAATGTGCTTACAGACTGCAGGCAGAGAAAGACAAATCCTCATGTAGGAGAAGACAAGAGGCTGAGCACATCTCAAATGACTATTCAGCATTTTCTTCCTTTTAATACAGCCAGCTGCTCTGCTAAGAAGTTGTCTGGAAATGTTCTGAGAATCATAGAAT
>VWZE01019147.1:24186-63638 GCA_013396675.1 Eubucco bourcierii | reverse complement strand
TAGATATAGATATAGATATAGATATAGATATAGATATAGATATAGATATAGATATAGATAGTAGCTGAAGATCCTGAAACAGAATCATAGAATGGTTTGTGCTGGAAAGGACCCTCATAGGTCATGCAGTCCAAACCTCTTGCAGTAAGCAGGTACATCTTCAGCTAGATCAGGTAGCTCATAGCCCCATCCAACCTGATCTGGAATGTCTTCAGGGGTGGGACCTCCACCATCTCATCAGGCAACTTGTTGCAGTGTTCCACCACCCTCCTAATAAAGAACTCCTCAATCCAAATCCACCCTTCTCTGGTTTAAAATCACTGCTCCTCATCCTATTGCTGTATGCCCTTGTGAACAATCCCTCCCCAGCTTTCTCGTAGGCCCCCTTCCTGTACTGGAACCTTGCTCTCTTGTAGGGTTCCTTGAAACCTTGAGAAGAGCACACATGATGGTATGGCCTCTCTCCCTCTCCAGATCCTCAAACACCATCCAAGTAGATGGCAAAGTATGTTACACAGCTGTAGCTGCACCTTGGAGTAAGTCTACAAATGTGCAATGGGCTGAGGTAGGAATGGAATGAGTGAGTGTGAAAGGACTGGAAAAAGCCAGGACTGAAATTGTGCAGGGTATGAGATTTTGTAGAGTGAAATTCTTGCCAGCCTGCCTGCCTGGATCCCACACTGGAACTGGGAATTAGACCCTCTGCTCCATCAAATTCAGCCAGGAAAGAAGAAAGAGAAAATATTGACTTTCTAAATGGTGCCAAGAAAGGGACTAAGCTCCATTTCTGAATGGCTAAATTTGGTCTGAGCCCTCTGGTCCTTTCAGAGTCCAGTTAGACAAAGCTGTGTCAATGAAACAGCTTTTTGGCTGCAAAATGACCTTTACAACCCACGTTAGAGTGAAGTTCTCCCTCCTCCCTCCCTCTCTTTTTCTCTTTTAAAATAAAACAACGAGCCATATAATAATAACAATAACGAAAAGATTCATCCCAGCTTAAGTAACTGGTTTGAGCAGATCAGGTTGCAGGAGCAGAACCCGTAACTCTGAGGGATTTACAGTCCCTTTTGTGGTGATAAAGGCAAAATTGTTCACAGCCCTTCCCTTAATGTAAAAAGTCTGTCTTCTGCTCCTTGGCCAAGTCTCCTGCCACCAAGAGACTGTGCTTTTGTTGGAAGGGCTGAGCACAAACGGTGGCAAAGAGCCTGAAGGACACAACTTCAAAGCAGACTGTGGCTTCACCCATCAGGGCAGCAGTGGGAGAAGGAAGAAAACCTCTTCCATGGGGAATGAGTGCTTCTCCCTTCCCCTCAGGAACCACAGTGCTGGTCCTCCGTTAGCTCCCCTCAGGCTTGCACAGGAGCTAGACTTGCCACTGACCTTTAACAGATGTGCTGCTGCAAACAGAGTGCCTTGGCACCACAGAGCTGGGCCAAGCTTTGCTTCCAGCCAAGGTGCTGAGACTGTGAGCTGGTGGCCAGCTCAGCTCCTTCCATGCCCTCCCTCCTCTTCTGCAGCTGAACACAAGAATCAGGATTCACAGCCACTTCCCACACAGCCGGGCCAACATCTTCCCCGTCTGGAGAGCATCCTCAAAGGCATACTTGCATTATGTGAGTTAGCACACTTGGTCTGCAGCTCTTTTAATCTTCCCATCAGCTCTGCCTACTCTGGAAGGATATGAAAGGACCAGAAGGCTCAGACCAGATTTATCCATCAGCTCAACTCTGCTGAGAGCCCACCTACAGCTCTGGAGTCCTCAGCACAGCAGAGACAGGGACCTGTTGGAGCAGAGTCAGAGGAGGCCACAGCAATTCTGGGAGAGCTGAAAGACCTCTGCTGTGAAGCCAGACTGAGAGAGTTGGGCTTGTTCAGCCTGGAGGTGAGAAGGCTCCAGGGAGAGAAGCAGTTATCCCATTGGGACAGGACAAGGGGTGATGGTTTTAAATTAAAAGAGGAAGAATTAGACAGGATAGAAAGAAGAAATTCTTCCTTGTGAGAATGATGAGACACTGAGCCACCTTTTTCACTCTTCTTTTAATTAATTAGTGCCTGTACAACTTTAATAACAGAGGAGGTACCAAGGCAACTGCATCCCTGGAGTGATGTCACCAGAACCATCAGATACTCAGTGAATCCCTCAGTGAACATCTCATGTTGGTATGTTGTTTGGTAGGATCAATGTGAACATGGCATTGGGAAGATCTTGCCCCATTTAGACTGGATGTTAGGAAGAAGTTCTTTACAGTGAGGGTGGTGAGACACTGGCACAGGTTGTGGCTGCTCCCTCCCTGGAGGTGTTCAAGGCCAGGTTGGAGGAGACCTTGAGTGAGCTGTGCTAGTGGGAGGTGTCCCTGCCTATGGCAGGTGGTTGGAACTGGATGATCCTTGAGGTCTCTTCCAACCTTACCATTCTATGATTCTATGATTCCCAATCCAGACCTGAGGCTGAATTTAATAACACCTTTGGAAACAGTGCTCTGGAGGTTGTACCAGAAAAGCTCCTTTTAGTTGGAACTCTCAGTATTATCATTCACTTGATGAACATGAGGAAGATATACCCCCTAAAATAAGGATGCTGGTTGAATGCAGTGCTCAAAACCCACCTCTGAAAGGCTGTCAACAGCAAAAGGAAAGGAAGGAATGGAACCAAAGAGATTCCAGCCTTGCAGCTAAGCATTTATCTCTACAGACAAAGTACAACCCTCTTTGAAGTGGTATTTGTTTAAATCATCCCCTGCCAGATATGGCAACCATATTTATGGTCCCATCAAAATCAGCCTCTCACTCCCAGTCATGGCTTTATGGCTCTGCCTCTCTGTTCAGACAGCCCGGAACGGGTTGGAGAGATGAGATATGCCCATGGTCTCAGGCATGGGAAAAGGACAACTTCCCATTGACTATCAAGACATCTTTCAGCCAGTAGAGAAAATTAATGTCATGTTAAGAGTGAAACTATGTGCTTTGAGCTGATTAAATCTAACCCCAGGAGGCTCCTAAACAAACTCAGCCTTCTAAAGCTTTTGACACCCCCCACCTCCCTACCAGACATTTCTCCCTTTCACAAACACTTTTTTTTTTTTTCACAAAGGAGACCTTTTTTATTCTGCTTTCTCTCTCTCTTTTTTTTTTTTTTCCCCTCCTTCCCTCACAAGGCTTGAATTGTGTTGCCTGCTGCAGAGAACAGATTCCCTTCACCCGGGCAGGATAACCCTTTTCAGGGGACTATTTATAGAAAGCTCCTTTTTTCCATGGGCAGTTCTAAAGAATTAGGTGAGGAATGCAGTTTGGGTCAGGATACTCATGTTTGCAGCTACGAGGATGCCTGAAGGGTCAGAGAGGGCATAGCAGGAGGCTGTTAGCTCTGCTGAAAGACACAATACACCACAAAGTTTGGGTGAAACCCAAAGCTGGTTCTGCACAGGGGAGCATTTCTCACCTTCCAGCCCTGGAGATCTCATGTGTCAGACATGGAGAGGGAGGCATTCCAGAGGGCAGGCAGCACCACACACAGATGTGAGAGAATATGCATGATGCCACAGAGGTGATGAAGGGAATGGAACATCTCTCTTGTGAGGGGAGATTGAGGGAGCTGAGCTGGGGTTGTGCTGCTGGGAGAGAAGGAGGTTGAGAGGTGACCTTATCAATATGTAAAGGTGAGTGCCAGGAGGCTGGAGCCAGGCTCTGCTGGGTGATAACCAGTGACAGGGCAAGGGGCAATGGGTGGGAGCTGAGCCATAGGAAGTTCCATGGAAACATGAGGAGGAATGTTTTCCCTGTGAGGGTGACAGAACACTGGAACAGGCTACCCAGGGCGGGTTGTGGAGCCTCCCTCTCTGGAGATATTCAAGAACCTACCTGAACGTGTTCCTGTGTGACCTGGTCTAGGTGATCCTGCTCTGGCAGGAGGGGTGGACTGGATGAGCTTTGGAGGTCCCTTCCAGCCCCCAACATTCTGTGATTCTATTATTCTGTGATTCTGTGATGTTGGAAGGCAACCTGAGTTAGGAGCTGTTGGGGAAGAAGCCTTCAGGCTTTGAGTGGTTTTCCAAAGAAACGTAGAGTTTGCTAAAGGATCTCATCTCCTTCCTGAGCCATTTGATGTCAAGTCATCATCTTCATTTCCAATAAAGTTTCTAAAAGAATTTCCACTTGACTCTTGAGACTGCAAGTTTCTCATGGTAGGGCTGAGCCATGGTTCCATAAAATCATGGAATGATTTGGGTTACAAAGGTCCCTAGATGTTCATCTAGTCCAACTCCCTGCAGTCAGCAGGGACATCAGCAACTAGAACAGCTCACTCAGAGCCCCAGACAGCCTCATCTGGAATGGTTCCAGGGATGTGCCATCTACAACTTCCTTGGGCAATGTAAGATAGGGTCTCACCATCCTCAGTGTAATTTTTTTCATTACATATCATCTGAATCTCTTTCTCTGAGTTTAAAATCTCACCCCTTGTCCTGTCACAACAGGCCCTGCTCAGAAGTCTGTCCTCAGCTTTCTGATCTGCCCTTTCAAGTACTGAAAGGCCACCAGAAGGTCTCCCTGGTTCCTTTTCCAGACTGAACGAGCCCAACTCTCAGCCTGGCCTCACAGCAAAGCCCTTCCAGCCCTCCCAGCATTGCTGTGGCCCCCTCCAGCCCTGCTCCAACAGGTCCCTGTCTGTGCTGTGATGAGGACTCCAGAGCTGGCTCCAGCATTGCAGGTGAGGTCTCAGCAGAGCACAGCAGAGGGGCAGAATCCCCTCCCTCCACCTGCTGCCCATGCTACTGGGGACCAGCCCAGGAGATGGTTGAGTCTGGACTCTGAGCACACATTGCTGGCTCATACATTAGCCCTTCCTGACTTATAGCCCCTGAGGGAATATCCCTGACCATGTCCATGAGAGAGTCACTTCTGTCCCTCAGAGAACAGACCTATCTCTTGAGCTCCAGGCAAAGGCGTCTGCATGTTTCCCCTGCACAGTCTGCAGTTTGGAATCCAGGACTAAACAGTCTGGAAACCTGACCTCTTTCAAGGGGACAAAAATCACTTTTTTTACCCCCACCAGCCCATGAAATGTGTCTTTTTTAATTTCCTGTAATTTAATTAAGAGAGGAATTCACGTTTGTTAAACGTTTATCTGCTCAGTAGCTCTTTGTGCCACCCAGTCAAAGTGAGTGAATGAAGGTTCTGTGAAGGTCTCCCTCTAGCCAAACTAACCTTTATTCCAGCCCCATCACCACACACTCCTGTGCAAACAGCTCAAGCTGCATCTTTCCTCCACCTCCACAGGCAGCTGAATTTCCCTTCTGCTTGTGAGCAGCAGGGTAAAGAGTGTCTGAAGGGTAGAAGTTGTCTTGAGGATCTGATCCGTGGGACAACAGCTAATAAATTCTTGGTGTGTGGGAATAGGAGTCATGTCCTGAGATAATGCCTGATGATTGACTAATTAATACCATGTCCAAGGCAGGCATCACAGAATGATAGAGTGATAGAACTGTGGAGGCTGGAAGAGAACTCTGAAATCCTCAAGCCCAGCTGCTCACCTAGAGCTTACAATTCCACCACTGCTGCTAAGCTACCACCACTAAAGCTCATCCCTCAGCACCACATTCATATATCTCTCAAATACCTCCAGGGATGATAACTCCACCACAGCCCTTGGGCAGCCTGTTCCAGTGCCTGACAATCCCTTTTGTGATCCAGCCTGATCTGCAATAACACCAAACAGCTCTGTTACTAACCCACAATGAGCATCATCTTCTCACCACTACCTAATCTTCTTTTGTTTGTGACCTGGTTTTAAAAGTAAAAAAATAGTTTAAAAAAATAGCCCAAGGATCATAGAATCATAGAATGGTAAGGTTGGAAGGGACCTCAAGGATCATCTAATTCCAAGCCCCTGCCTATGGCTGAGGGTTGGAACTAGATGATTTTTGAGGTCCCTTCCAACCTTACCATTCTGTGATTCTGTGTTTCTGTGATTCTATGACGGATTTTATTCCTGGAGGAGCAGCTGTAATGTTCTCCCCAGCCCATCTTTGGCATTACCCAAATGGGACTGTGATGGTTAGGGAGTTACACACACAACCCCCACTCCCACACCCCCCACCACTCTAAAAAAAATCCCCCAGACTAGACTCAGCCAGCTGGAAGCTAAGGACTGAAGCTCTGTTTACAGCTTAGCACAATGTACAAGCAGAGATATACACAACAGACAGGAATAGTTACAGACATAGACAAGTTAAAGGGAATACAGAAACACAATTCCCCTCCCAGCAATCAGAGTCCCCAGGAGGGGCTCCCAACCACTCTTCCACCTTCTTTCCACCCCTCTGCCTTACCCCAGGGTCTGCCTTATGTTGAAGGTGAGTTTGGAGGATGGGCAAGGAGGGGTAGAAACAGAATGATTAGTTGGGTTACATAACAGAAGCCCAGAAGACACAGCAGCTCCCAGAGAGGGAGAGAGAGAGAGACTCTGTCTTATCTATATTTGTGTCCTTGTTTTTCTACACCTCAGCAAACCTGAGTGAAGCAGACATCACCACTGTTTGCTTTTCACAGCCTAGAATCTATTTTTTTCTCCTCAAAATATTCCAATTAGCCTCAAACCAGTACAGGGACATTCCTTGTACATTTTGCCACTCAACATGGATTGAGGTCACATCCCTGGAGACATTCAAGGTCAAACTTGATATGGCCCTGGGCAACCTGATCTAGTTAGAGATGCCTCTACTCACTGCAAGGGGATTGGACAAGATGACCTTTGAGGATCCGTTCCAACCTGATTCATCCTGTGATTCCATGAGGCTTTGTCCACAGTAATATCATCTGCACTGGTCAGTGAAGCAGAGAGTGATGCTGAGCACTGACTTTCAGCTGTCTGCTAGCAACCTCCCAGACAGTTCCTGGGCAATGTCTGAAGTTAGCAGGGCCAGGAGACATTCCCCACAGGCATTTGGGATGTGGCCATCCTGTTGTGGAAGGTAGTGGAATTTGATGGCATGCACGTGCTACTCTGTGCCCGTTGGCCTCCAAACCTGACCAGGCTTCCAAGAACATTTAATTTGCCAATACCAGTGCAGTTCTCAAGCCTGAGAAGCAGGAAGGTCAGAGGGATTGGCAGTGGCTGCTGGTTCACAGCTCCATGGTCCTGGTGATATCACCACTTCAGTTCATACAGATTCTCATCCCAAAGCCATCCACATTGTAGGGATGCAAGTTGAGTTCCAGAATCTCCTTTGGCATGACTCCACCAGTTCCCTTTAAAAAGAAACCTGATTATTGTTCTTTCCCTTCCAACACCTCCACGTAGGCTCATCCCCCATCCTATGCCACACACACTCACTTCCATGCTAGGCATGCTCTGCTCTGGAGGGCTGTGACAGAGTCCTCACAAAACCTAATGATTTTGTCTTAGAATCAAGATGTGAGGACATGAAAGGCCCCTGGCTGTGTGCTGTGGAGTCTGCAGTCAGCCTGCTATACACAGAGCTGCTGTTGCCCAGGGATCTGAGCTCTTCCACATTCCTTAGCTTGGACTTGAAGTCTTCTGCAGTCTAGTCATAACCTAACTGAACAAAGATAAATCCAGCTAGGGCAGAGAGTGAAGAGGAGCTCAGCTAGTACCTAAGGCGGAAGGTAAGGTGAAAGGACACAAACTTACAAGATTACAAGAAGTTCCACCTCAACATGAGGAGAAACTTCTTTACATTGAAGGTGTGGAGCACTGGAACAACCTGCCTAGAGAGGTGGTGGAATTTCTGTCTCTGGAGTCATTCAAAGCCCACCTGGACACCACCCTGTGCCATCTGCTCTAGCTGAACCTCCTTTGGGGTGTATGTGTGTGGACTAGATGGTCTCCAGAGGTCCCTTCCAACCCCTATCCTTGTGTGATTCTGTGTGCACATGGGCAGCCTGTATTTCTCTCTTAATCACAGCTTGAGAAGCACTCTCCTAGCAAAGTGGTGTTCATGGTTTGTGATCCCTGCCTTCTGGATGCAGCCTGGAGGTGGGACACATCTAAATCTGATCCTGCCACCAGCATTGTTCAGCTGCTGTGCCAGCATACACTCCTCAAACCCATCCCCCAAAATGAGTTCTCTTATACATCACTTGTGCATCCCTGCTTGTCCTGCCTCTCCTGCAAGGCTTTGTTTTGGTGCTCTAAACCCTCCACCCCATGCCAGAAGACATTAACAGAATCATAGAATCATTAGAATTGGAAGAGATCTTAAAGATCATTGAGTCCAACCACCAATCCAACATCATCATGCCCATTAGACCATGTCCCAAAGTGCCACAACTACATGTTTTTTTGCATGCCTCCAGGGATGGTGAAGCTCACTTCCCTGGGCAGCTGATTGATGCCTCACAGAATCAGTCAGGGTTGGAAGGGACCACAAGGATCATCTAGTTCCAACCCCCTCTGCCATGGGCAGGGACACCTCACACTAGATCAGGTTGCTCAGAGCCTCGTCCAGCCTGGCCTTAAACACCTCCAGGGATGAGGCTTCCATCACCTCCCTGGGCAACCTGTTCAGTGTCTCACCACCCTCATGATGAACTTCTTCCTAATATCCAGCCTAAATCTACCCATTTCTAGCTTTGTTTCATTCCCCTCAGTCCTATCACTACTTGACAGCCTACAAAGTCCCTCCCCAGCTTTCTTGTAGCCCCCTTAAGATGCTGGAAGGCCACAATAAGGTCACCTCAGAGCCTTCTCCTCTCCAGACTGAGCAACCACAACTCCCTCAGCCTCTCCTCATAGGAGAGGTGCTCCAGCCCTCTACTCATCCTCATGGCACTTCTCTGGACACATCCCTGGAACCATTCCAGATCAGGTTGTCTAGGGATCTGAGCAACCTGCTCTAACTGCAGAGGTCCCTTCTGACTGCAAGTAGCATCAGACTAGATGACCTTTAAAGGTCCCTTCCAACCCAGGCCATTCCACCTTTCTGTGAGTCTATGGACCCCAGCACTGCACGACCTCTCACCCAGGCCACCTCCCCCTGGAGCAGAGGCACCAATTCACACATACTTTTCCACCTTCAGCCTTGTGGATCTCTACTCCTTATTTAATTTTGGGGGGAATCAAAAGGGCTTTGTGTGCTTTCCACCCTGGCACAGTCTGCCTGCCTCTCTCCAGGCTCACCTCAAACCACTCTCCTCTTCTCACAACATGAGGTAAGTCAAGACCCGTAACACTATTTTAGCACAAACCAAGGTGCTTCCAAGACATTCCAGAAATAGCACTGGGAGGGAACAGTACCTGCTCTTCAGAGCCAGCAAGAGGCCTTCCCTCCCATTCCAGGTTGGGTAAACTTTCTCCTTACTCTGTGGTTACACACAACAGAGTGACTCTCTTAAGAACAACGTTGCATAAAGGTGAATTCAAAGGTTTTTTTTTTACCTGCCCTGGCCTGAGCTCCATATGAAGATGTCCCCATCCAAAAAGCCCTGCTGCTTCAAGGCAGGTGGGAAGGGTATCTGATGAACCTCTTCTTGCATTTCACTTGACTGAGCCCATTCAGGGATGTCCAAGGGAGGGGATTCTGCCCTTTTACTCTGCTCTCCTCAGACCACATCTGGAGTCCTGTGTGCAGTTCTGGAGCCCCCAGCACAGGAAGGACATGGAAGTGTTGGAGCAGGTCCAGAAGAGGCCATGAAGATGCTCAGAGGGCTGCAGCAGCTCTGCTATGAGGACAGACTGAGAGAGCTGGGGCTCTGCAGCCTGCAGAAGAGAAGGCTTCCAGGAGACCTTAGAGTAGCCTTCCAGGATCTGAAGGGGGTCTACAGGAAGGCTGGGGAGGGACTATTGACAAGGTCTGGTGATGCCAGGACAAGGGGCAATGGGTTTGAACTGGCAGAGGAGAGATTTAGACTGGATGTTAGGAGGAAGTTGTTTGCAGTGAGGGTGGTGAGACACTGGCACAGGTTGCCCAGGGAGGTTGTGGCTGCTCCCCCCCTGGAGGTGTTCAAGGCCAGGTTGGAGGAGGCCTTGAGTGACCTGTGCTAGTGGGAGGTGTCCCTGCCTATGGCAGGGGGTTGGAACTGGATGATCCTTGAGGTCCCTTCCAACCTTACCATTCTATGATTCTATGATACACACCCAGATGCACACACCGTGCCTGTTTCCAGTATCTTATATGGAATCACAGAATTGCTTTTGGCTGGGCAAGACCTCTAAGATCACTGAGTCCTCCAGTCCCAGGTAGCTTGTGGCCCCAAATTGAGACAGGTCACCACAACCATTAAACCGTATTGGACCTGGCAGTGTTGGGTTAATAGTTGGACTTAATCTCAAAAACCTTTTCCAACCAAAATGACTCTATGATCTTTTTACTCACAGTCCTCAGCTTTCAGGTGTTTTAAGCTTTTAGATGCTTCTGGATACTACACAAGCACTGAGTAGTGCTCATGGCTAGATCTCCTGTCATATTTTGACAGCTGTTTAAAAGGAATTCATGACAGGAGTGCTTTGAGGAGTCAGTAGCTTCTGGCCACTTCTTTACAGAAATCCTCTTATATTATAAAATGATCTTATACATCCTCTTGAAGAGATTTTGAGGAGCTGAGGGAACCAAGAACCAATTGGACAGGTAACTAGTGCCACCTGAAAGGCACAAAATAGATTGATTCATGTGACCTTAGAGGTCATTTCCAGCCTAAACAATTTTCTAGTTCTGTGGCTGTGAGTTTGTCTCCTGCTGCTCATCTTCCAGCAGCACACAAGGATGAGACCTGCAGTCCTCATTTCTGTTTCTTCCCTTGTGTAGTTCAGATCAGGCTTCCAGATCTTGCATCCTTCAGGTAGGCTGCTCCTTAGATGTGTTTCTTGCCCAGGAGGTGCACTGTGGGACTGCCACCAGACAGTGGTCCCTCAGGAATGACTTGATGATCTTGAAGGTGTCTTCCAACTAACTGAAGATGATCCTGGAGCTGAGATCATGTCACAAAGCTGACTCCTTCCATATAGTCACCCTGATTATTGTACATCAAAGGACTACCAGCCCACCCAGCTCACTTTCTTCTGTCCATCCACCCTCAGCTGAACTCTTGGCCATGAGAAATGTCTCTCGCCTGTGGCTCTGCCATTCTCCCATTTCCTCCTTCCTTCGTTTTATGTTGGATATAATTTAAGTTCTCACTACATGAAAAACAAACAAACCAAACCACTACAAGCTAACAAAAAAGCCCCCAAATAAGCATAACCCTCAAATTAAAACCACCTAGAGGTGGAGGCACCTAAGGTACGATAGAATCTCTGCCTCCAGCTCCTTTTGTTTGCCCACAGGTGTGCTGGTGGTGCTGCATTTATGGAAAGAAAGAGGAAACATGGAGCAGAGATGTGTTTTGCCTGGCATCCTCACCTCCTTCCATATTCCAAGGAATTGGTGGAGCAGAGCAGAGGTTGGGAAGAGTTGAGAAGAGCAATAAGTTGCAGTGGAACCAGCAGAAGAGAAGGATATTTTCCAGAAGCACAGAGTAGTAAGGGTTGGAAGGGACCTCTGGAGATCTTCCAGTTCATCCCCTTGCTAAAGCAGGTTCACCTAGACTGGGTTGCAATTTTCCATTTTCATCTTGCCCTGAGGATTCTGCCAAGCCTTGTTGATTTCCCTTTTCCCTCACTCCCCAAGCAGGTCCCACTCACCTTCAGAAAGATCAGAGTAGATCACTCCCATGAATAAAACCCTACATGTTCCACAGGGTTTAACAATAGCCAAACATTTTATTGTTATTGTTGTTATCATAGAATGGTAAGGTTGGAAGGGACCTCAAAAATCACCCAGTTCCAACCCCCTGCCATAGGCAGGGACACCTACCAATAGTACAGG
This sequence comes from Eubucco bourcierii, assembly GCA_013396675.1. NCBI lineage: Eukaryota > Metazoa > Chordata > Aves > Piciformes > Ramphastidae > Eubucco > Eubucco bourcierii. The sequence goes on along the minus strand of VWZE01019147.1, from coordinate 51,819 downwards.
TCACTCAAGGCCTCATCCAACCTGGCCTTGAACACTTCCCTGGGCAACCTGTGTGTTAACCCTTTACACTATGCCACTGTCTAACCACCCTCACTGCAAACAACTTTCTCCTAACATCCAGTTTAAATCTCTCCTCTGCCAGTTCAAACCCATTGCCCCTTGTCCTGTCATTGCAAGACCTTGTCAATAGTCCCTTCCCAGCCTTCCTGTAGGCCCCCTTCAGATTCTGGAAGGCTACTCTAAGGTCTCCTGGAAACCTTCTCTTCTGCAGGCTGCAGAGCCCCAACTCTCTCAGCCTGTCCTCATAGCAGAGCTACTGCAGCCCTCTCAGCATCTTCACGACCTCCTCTGGACCCACTCCAACACTTCCATGTCCTTCCTGTGCTGGGGGCTCCAGAACTGCACACAGTGCTCCAGGTGGGGTCTGAGGAGAGCAGAGCAAAGGGGTAGAATCACCTCCCTTGCTCTGCTGCCCACACTGCTCTTGTTGCAGCCCAGCACTCACTTGCTGTCTGGGCTGCACTCACACTGCAGCCTCATGTTGAGCTTTTCATCACCCCAGACCCCCAGGGCCTGTTCCTCAGGGCTGCTCTCAGCCATTCACCACCCAGCCTGCAGTTGTGATTGGGATTGTGCCTACCCAGGTGCAGGACCTTACACTTGGCCTTGTTGAATTTCATGAGGTAGGCCTGGGCCCACCTCTGCAGCCTGTGCAGGTCCCTCTGGATGGCATCCCTGCCCTCTAGCAAGTCAACTGTGCCACACAGCTTGGTGTCATCTGCACACTTGCTGAGGGTGCACTGATTCCTCTGTCCATGTCACTGACAAAGATGTTAAACAGCACTGGTGTCAGCACTGACCCCTGAGGGACACCACTTGGCACTGGTCTCCAGGTGGACATTGTGCCCTTGATCACCACTGTCTGCATGTGACCAGCCAGCCAATTTCTTATCCAGTGAGTGCTCCACTCAGTTGTTCTTGTTCTTGTCGTTGCTAGGAAAAGAAATGAGAACCATGCAGAGCATCTCCCATCATACACAGGTCTTGCTGATGCCTTTCTCTGTGGTCAGAGGGTGGGGCAATATCTGTTAGCCCTTCTGCAGCTCAGCAAAGCCTCAGTGTTTCACCTGTGCAAATAACCCCCACGTGTAACTCCCCCTGGGGACCAAGAGGACGCGTTAAAAATGAACCCTGCAATTTAGCTGCTGCAGATCTACATTCCAGGCAGCAGCAAAGGAGAACGTGGTGGATCTCCAAAATAACCTCCTGGCTCAACACCCTCGCCTGCCAAACTGATGCCTGTTTGGCTGTTTTCATTTGTCCAGCCCTCAAACCTAATAAACACCTCAGACATGAAAAGAAAACACAAGGAACAACGAGGGTAAGAAAAACCAGGCTGTTGACTGCCTTTTGAAACAGAGTTGAGTGGCCAGACCTCTTTCCAAGCACATTCCTGAGCTAACACAGACGACTCCTGTGTGATCATCTGGGCAGGGACTGTGGTGCTGTCACTCTGCATCCATCCCTGTGCAGGGCCAGACCTGTTTGTGGTCTCTCCAGGAGCTGACACCATCCAGCAGAACAATGCCACTTTGTTTGACTCTTTCCAGACAATATTTATTTATGTTTATCACGGGGTGGATTCCTCTGCCATTGGCTTTCAACCCAAGCCAGTCCATCGCCATTGTTTCTTTGAAGCACTTAAAGGATGGAGAGTGTTAGGCCTGGGCTAGAAATAAGATTTTTCTGCCCTTTTTCTCCCCCTACCCATTCTCTACATCAGCTTGGCCATCACTACAAGACCAAGTGTAAGGTCCTGCACCTGGGACCCAAGCACAACTGCAGGCTGGGTGGTGAATGGCTGAGAGCAGCCCTGAGGAAAAGGACCTGGGGGTCTGGGGTGATGAAAAGCTCAACATGATCCTGCAGTGTGAGTGCAGCTCAGACAGCAACTGTGTGCTGGGCTACAGCAAGAGCAGTGTGGGCAGCAGGGCAAGGGAGGGGATACTGCCCCTTTGCTCTGCTCTCCTCAGACCCCAGCTGCAGTCCTGGGTGCAGTTCTGGAGCCCCCAGCACAGGAAGGACATGGAAGTGTTGGAGCGATGCTCAGAGGACTGTAGCAGCTCTGCTATGAGGACAGGCTGAGAGAGTTGGGGCTCTGCAGCCTGCAGAAGAGAAGGCTTCCAGGAGACCTTCGAGTAGCCTTCCAGGATCTGAAGGGGCCTACAGGAAGGCTGAGGAGGGATTATTTACAAGGGCTTGTAATGACAGAAAAAGCGGCAATGGGTTTGAACTGGCAGAGGGGAGATTGAAACTGGATGTTAGGAGGAAGTTGTTTGCAGTGAGGGTAGTGAGACACTGGCACAGGTTGCCCAGGGAGGTTGTGGATGCTCCCTCCCTGGAGGTGTTCAAGGCCAGGTTGGAGGAGGCCTTGAGTGAGCTGTGCTAGTGGGAGGTGTCCCTGCCTACAGCAGGGGGTTGGAACTGGATGATCTTTGAGGTCACTTCCAACCTTACCATTCTATGATTCTATGATCTTACCTCTCACCACTTCACTGCCCATATGTTCATCACCTGCTGGGTGAAAAGCAGGACACGAGCCAGCTCCATGCACTCACTGCCCCAGCCAACATCTCCTGGGCTGATCCCCAGCATCATAGGCAACAGGTGGAGGAAGGGGATTCTACCCTTTCACTCTGCTCTGCTGAGACCCCAGCTGCAATGCTGGGGCCAGCTCTGGAATCCTCAGAACAGCAGAGACATGTTGGAGCAGAGCCAGAGAAGGGCATAGCTATGATGGGCTGTGAGGCCAGGCTGAGCGAGCTGGGCTTACACCACCTGGAGAAGAGAAACCTCCAAAGAGATCTTCCAGTGGCTTTTCAGTGCTTGAAGGGGTCAATCACAAAGATGGGGCCAGACTTTTGAGCAGGGCCTGTCATGACAGGACAAGGGGTGATGGTTTGAGTTACAAGAGGGAGATTCAGACTGAAGAGAAAGAAGAAATGTTTTATACTGAGGGTATCTCCAGAACCCCACTGAGCGTTAGGAATAAACTGGTCAGAATGAAGTGAAAAAACCCCACAACTAATATTCCCTTTGGGGGACACAAAAGCCTAGGATTTGAGCGGTTTTTCCTTAGGTAGCTGGAAACTTGGAGTTTCTTCATGGTTATGTGTGTCTGATTTTGTGTGTCCTCAAGTATTTGAACTGTTAATGAGTCAAAGAACAACCTCACTTTGCAGCAGTGCCAGTGCAAAGACACTTTTTAACCAGTTTCAAGTAACTGAGTGATTGGATCCTGTGTTCTTTGACCTCCTCACCCTTTGCACTGACTGGTTCCAGTTAATACAGTTTTTCCATTCTCTTCCTTTGTCAAAAACAGGTAATGGATATGACCCAAAGGGATCATTTAATGTAATTATTAAGCCTCCACTTTCTATAAATAACTCAGAGGGTGGTGGTCTGAATTGCCCAAACTCAAAAACACAACTGGAAAGTGGATTGTGTGTGTGTCCCAGCAGAGCTGAAGAATGAGGCAATTTCATGGGTCATGGGCTGGAGCAACAGAGAACCAAGGTGGAATCATAGAATCATCCAGGTGGGAAGAGACCTCCAAGCTCATCCAGCCCAACCTATCACCCAGCCCTAGCTAATCAACCAGACCATGGCACTAAGTGCCCCATGCAGAATGAGCAGAGGTTAGCATGGTGTCTGCTCCCATTCCAAAGCCATGCTGTGTTAATGAGATATCATGATCTCTGGAGGTCCTTTCCAACCTCTGATGTTCTGTGGTTCTGTGGTTCTCATTGATGCCCAGTGACAGGACAAGGGGCAATGGATGGAAGCTGAGCCATAGGAAGTTCCATGGAAACATAAGGAGGAATTTTTTTCCTGTGAGGGTGACAGAACACTGGAACAGGCTGCCCAAGGAGGTTGTGGAGTCTCCCTCTCTGGAGATATTCCAGACCTGCCTGGATGTATTCCTGTGTCATCTGGTCTAGGAGATCCTGCTCTGCAGGGGAGTTGCACTGGATGAGCTTTGGAGGTCCCTTCCAGCCCCTAACCTTCTGTAATTCTGTGAAAGGCTTCAAATTTTCATGACATTTCTAACAAAAATAAAACAAACCCAAAACAAAACAGAAACAAAACAAAAACAAAAGAAAAACAAAACAAAGTAAACAAAAAACAAAACAAAACCCCAAAACAAAATAAAAACAAAACAACAAAAATCAAACCAAAATAAAAAACCAAAGCAAAACAAAAACATGCAAAAAACCAAAACAAAATGAAAACAAAATAAACAAAGCAAAACAACGGCAAAGAAACAAAAACAAAACCAAAACAAACAAAATACAAAAAAACAAAAGCAAAAAAACCAAAACCAAACAAATCCAAAACCAAAATAAAACAAAACCAAAGCAAGCAAAAAAGAAAATTGAAACAAAAAGCAAAATCAAAACAAACAAAACACAAAACAAAAATACAACTAACAAAAAACAAAGTCAAAACAAAGCACAGAACAAAAATAAAACAAAGAAAACCAAAATCAAAATGGAACACAAATAAAACAACCAAAAACCAAAATCAAAATGAAACGAAAAACAAAACAAACCAAAACCAAAATCAAGATGAAACAAAAAACAAACCAAACCAAAACCAAAATCAAAATGAAACACAAATAAAACAAACAAAAAAAGCAAAATCAAAATGAAACACAAATAAAACAAACAAAAACTAAAATCAAACCAAAACACAAAATGAAAATGAAACAAAAAACAAAACAAAACAAAACAAAACAAAAACACAAAAAACCACAATCAAACACAAAGAAAGAAAGAAACAAAAACCTCTTAGGACTGTCCAGGAATCAAGAGCATACAACTATTGCCATCAAGAGGGATGTCAGCATCTGGCAAGGCTCTCTAGCAGAGCAGGTGTGTGTGTGCTGCCTTGGCTGTCTGTGTTCTCAGCAGTGTGGTTTCTAGCTGGGAGGTGGCCTCCAGAACCCACTTGAAAGCAGAGCAAACAGCAGCAGCTCTTCTTTCCACTGATACTCACGGCCCAGACATTACCCAACTGGAAACGGAAGCCAGAGTTGATTAAGAAGGCTCTGATCACCAAAGCTCTAATGGAAAAAGATTGGAGCACAACCTCCCTGTGATCTGGGATTTGGAGGCATCAAATCAAGCTGGGGCAGCAGCAGGGAAGGATGAGAAGAGGTTGCAGGACTGGAAAGTTTTCTGCTTGGAAGCTTTGTTGTCCAAATATTTTGCTATCAAATCCTAACTCAGGCACTTGCTGCCAGAATCTTGTACAGTAATGTGAGCCCGTCACCAATGACTAAAACAGGACAAAGATGAGACACAAATAGGTTGGGTGGGGCTTGGGGGCTGGTACCCAACCCTGATGTGGCTTCCCTGGGTGGCCTTAGGAGTGTATGCTCTCTGAAGTGATGCAGGAGGAAAATATTCTCCTTTAGTGTTTCCTGAGTTCAGACAGATCTCCTCAATGTGTGCAGAGGATCTCCAGTGTCACGCAACTGAGGAGAAGGGACTCCCTGGTAAGCCCACACATAGAGTATTATGCCCATTTCCAGGCTTCCCAGTTCAGGGGAGACAGGGAACTGCTGGAGAGAGTCTAGTGGCGGCTACAGAGCTGTTGAGTGGACTCTGGGAGGAGGAAATGCTGAGAGCCCTGGGACTGTTGAACCTGGAGAAAAGCAGACCCAGAGGGGATCTGATCAGTGAAAAGTAAGAGATAAAGGACCTGTGGAGAGCAAGTGAATGGAACCAGTCTCTCCTTAGTGCTGCCCACTGAGAAGAGGGAGGGCAATGGCACAAATTGGAACCCAGGAGGTTCCACCTGAACAGGAGGAGAAACTTCTTTGTCGTGAGCAGATGCAGACAGGATCTTCTTAGTACTCAGCAAGATCTAAAGGGTGGGGGGCAAGAGGCTAGGGCCAGACTCTTGTCAGTGGTGCCCAGGCACAGGACAACAGGCAATGGGCACAAACTGGAACTCAGGAGGTCCCAGCTGAACAGGAGGAGAAAATTCTCTGGTGTGAAGGATCTGAAGCCCTGTCCCAGGACGCCCAGAGAGGTTGTGGAACCTCCTTGTGTGGAGAAACTCCAACCCACCAAGGCCATTGTGATCCTGGGCAAGCTGCTGTGGGTGCCCCTGTTTTAGCAGGGGGGTTGGATTGAATGATCTCCAGAGGTCACTTCCAGCCCCCACTGTGCTGGAATTCTGACACAAGGGATTGTTCCTGTTGCAGGATTAGCAATATCCATCATCTTCAAGGCATGGCCAAACGAAGCAGCAAGGACCTGCTTTGGAAACTCATGGAAAATAGGAACCAAACAATTTCACCTGATCTTATCGAGGCACGCTGGAGACCTCTTGCTCAGCAATTAAACAGGCAATTGGAAAATAGACCTGGAGCCAACAGAAGGGAATGTCCTTGCTGGCTGGGGAGAGCTGAATAACACTATTAAAGGTCCCAGGACACCCTTTTGTGCCATTTTTCACTCCTCTAAGCAGTTTCCAGAAGAATTCACTATTGGAACATGAGTAGGTTATAAATTTTTGGCTGACCATAGAAATGTAAAAAACAACAGAGGAGAAGAAACAAATTAAACCAAAAACCTAACCAGAGATGTGATCCCATGGAAGCATTAAGCTCTTCTCCTTCCCACAGCATGCTCAGCACCCTGGTGACCAACTTGTTCTAGTGGAAAGTGTCTCTGTTGACTGCAAAGGATTTGGACTAAAGGACTTAGGGATCTGGGGGTGCTGATTGACACCTGCCTGAACATGAGCCAGCAGTGTGCCCAGGTGGCCAAGAAGGCCAATGGCATCCTGGCCTGCATCAGCAATAGTGTGGCCAGCAGGAACAGGGAGCTCATTCTCCCCTTGGACTCTGCACTGCTTAGGCCACACCTTGAGTCCTGTGTCCAGTTCTGGGCCCCTCAATTGAAGAAGGACATTGAGGTGCTTGAGTGTGTCCAGAGAAGGGCAACGAGGCTGGGGAGAGGCCTGGAGCACAGCCCTATGGAGAGAGGCTGAGGGAGCTGGGATTGGTTAGCCTGGAGAAGAGGAGGCTCAGGGGAGACCTTCTTGCTGTCTCCAGCTACCTGAAGGGTGGTTGTAGCCAGGAGGAGGTTGCTTTCTTCTCTCAGGCAAGCAGCACCAGAACAAGAGGACACAGTCTGAAGCTGTGCCAGGGGAAGTTTAGGCTGGAGGTGAGGAGAAAGTTGTTACCTGAGAGAGTCATTGACTGCTGGAATGGGCTGCCCAGGGAGGTGGTGGAGTCAGCGTCCCTGGAGGTGTTCAAGGTGGGTTTGGACGTGGCACTTGGTGCCATGGTCTGGTCTTGGGGGCTGTGGTGATGGCTTGGACTTGATGAGCTTTGAGGTCTCTTCCAACCTTGGTGATACTGTGAGACTGTGACTTTTAATGGTCCCTGTCAACCCAAACCTTTCTATAATTGTATGAAGATGGAAAATAAGCTAAAAAGTTCTTTAATCCCACGGGAAGAAGCTCCACATCTGCCATCATAACAAAGACGAGGACAGAACACAGGCTTCATCCAGGCCATTGCATGCTGAACAGGCAGAGAGAACAGCTCCTGCCAAGTTCTTCTGAAGCCTGAAGGAGTCCTTCCAGACAATTCCTTTGCAGTGGGTCTTGCCTAAAATGGGATATTTTATTTATACTCTGTCCTCCATCCATCCTGGCAAATTCCCAACCTTGACATTCAGCATCAGAAGAAAGCTGGGCAGGGACTTTTTATAAGGGCTTGCAGTGATAGCATGAGGGGGAATGGATTGAAGGTAGAGGAGAGGAGATTTAGACTTGAGAAATTCTGTACAGTGAGGGTGGTGAGACACTGGCACAGGTTACCCAGGGAGGTTGTGAATGCTCACTCCCTGGAGCTGTTCAAGGCCAGGTTGGACAGGGCCTTGAGTGACCTGTTCTAGTGGGAGGTGTCCCTGGGCATGGAACTAGGTGATCTTTAAGGTCCCTTCCAACCCAAACCATTCTATCACTTTATGATCTCAGGGTTTTCAGCACAGCTTCCACTCGGAACACCTCCCACTTCTGTATTTGAAACACAACTCTTGCTCTATCCTTCTTCTCAGTGCTTATATCAGCAACTTGCTGACAGAAACAAGTCCCTCCAGAATTAGTCCTCTTATTATAACACTTGAAACTGATTGCCTGATGGAAGTCTGTTTATTTTTGTGTTATTACAATTAATTCCCTTTTACTCACTTCTAGCTGATTGTCAGATGGAAAAGCGTGCACAAGCCTCTGAGGTCAGCCCTGCTCTTGCTACTGTTAAAACTCTCTCTCTACACTTGAAGAAGAGCAGCCTGAGAGGGAATCTTCTCAATGCTCAGCAAAAGTTTAAAGGGTGGAGAGCAAAAAAAAAAAAAAGAAACCTGAGACTCTTGTCAGTGGTGCCCAGGGACAGGACAAGGGGTAACAGGAACAAATGGGAACCCAGGATGTTCCATCTGAACAGGAGGAGAAGCTTCTCTGGTGTGAGGGTGCTGCAGCACTGTCCCAGGCTGCCCAGAGAGGTTGTGGAGTCTCCTTGGGTGGAGAGATTCCAAACCCCCCTGGGCATTGTGACCTTGGACTGGCTGTTGGGAGTGCCTCTGTTTTAGCAGGGGGGTTGGTCTGGATGATCTGCAGATGTCCCTCCATACCCCCACCATGCTGGGATTCTGTGATCCTGTGACTCTCCCCTCTCTGGCAAAGCAGTATAATTCACCAAAATGCTATTTTCCTCCTTTTCAGCAGCCTGCACTCCTAATAAATTCAGCTTTCTGCTGCATCCTGTGGCTGTCTCCACCTCAGCTGTTTAAGGGACACTTCTGGAGAAGCACTCTCGGCTCTCAGCTTCCTCTCTGAGCATGAAGCTTGGCCCTGAACCAGAGAACGAGGTGGAATCAAGAAGCTTTACGCAAATGGAACTAGTGGCCAGAAAACAATCTGAAGAGAAGTTGTTTTGCCTCTTCATTATTATGATGATGATGATGATTATGGTATTTTGGCAGCAAAATCAAGAGCAAGCAAGCAGAACTTAACTTGCACTTGAAGAGGTTGAGGATAAACAGTTGAATCTCTCAGGGATGCTGGAGGTTTCACAATCTCCTCAGCAAACCCCAAACTTGTGCTGCTGATCCAATTTGTCTACCTACATTTCAACAAATTAGGGATTCCTCCTGAGAGCTCAGGAATGAGAATCTGAAGGAAAACAACCCCGAAGTATTGCTTGGGGTTTGATTTCAGAAATTGGGTCAGATCTGAGAAGAAATAAAAGTGGTTTCCTAGCCTCAGATTTTCCCTCCAGTTTTTTCTTCTCTCTCTGACGTGTTTCCTGACTTCTGTTAGCCATGCATGAAGCAGTGAAGGTCTTCCTTTATCTCCATCAGGAGGAACTTTTTGTTGTTCTGCTTTATCCCATTCACATGATACGATCAGAGGGCTGCAGCAGCTCTCCTGTGAGGACAGGCTGAGAGAGTTGGGCGTCTGCAGCCTGGAGAAGAGAAGGCTTCCAGGAGACTTTAGAGTAGCCTTCCAGGATCTGAAGGGGGCTCCAGGAAGGCTGGGGAGGGACTATTGACAAGGGCTTGTAATGACAGGACAAGGGGCAATGGGTTTGAACTGGCAGAGGGGAGTTTGAAACTGGATGTTAGGAGGAAGTTGTTTGCAGTGAGGGTGGTGAGACACTGGCACAGGTTGCCCAGGGAGGTTGTGGCTGCTCCCTCCCTGGAGGTGTTCAAGACCAGGTTGGACGAGGCCTTGAGTGAGCTGTGCTACTGGGAGGTGTCCCTGCCTATGGCAGGGGGTTGGAACTGGATGATCCTTGAGGTCCCTTCCAACCTTATCATTCTATGATTTTATATTACATGATGAGGAGCAGCTGAGGGACCTGAGGTTGTTGAGCCTGCAGAAAGGGAGGCTGGGGGAGACCTTCTGGCTCTCTCCAACTCCCTGAAAGGAGATTTGAGCCAGGTTGAGGTTGGTCTCTTCTCCCACGGAACAAGTGACAGGACAAGAGGAAACAACTTTAAGTTGCCCCAGGGAAGGTGTAGTTTGGACATGAGGAACAATGTCTTCCCCAAAAAGATTGTCAAGGCCTGGCCCAAGCTGCCAGAGGCAGTGGTAGAGTCCTCATCTCTGGAGGGGCTTCAAACCTGTGGAAGTCCTCATCTCTGGAGGGGTTTCAAACCTGTGGAGATGTGGTGCTGAGGGAACCGGCAGTGATGGGTCAGTGGTTGGACTCCATGATCTGAAAGGTGTCTTGGAACCAAAATACTTCTCTGATGCTGGGATGGCACCAGTGGCACATCCCTGGCAGAGGTCACTCCCTTTGCTAGGTACCTCCTTCAGCCTTTAATACTGAGGAGGTGGCCATGGTGACAGCTTCTCCATGCAGCACCACTCTTCAGTTAGTGAGTTCCCTCTGTGGGAGCCAAGCTCTAAAATCATGAGCAGATTTCAATTACCAAGGTCACAGAAACATGTGCTGTGTAGGATTTTCCAGAGGTGCCTCACAGGATATTTTTACACCACCTGGCCTCTGGCCACATCTGCTACTTAAGCCGCCTTCATCTACTCGATGAGGTTATCACTACCAGTCCTTTCCCAGCTGCCCACAGCTCCTTCCTCCTTCTCCTCACCAGAATTTACTACACCCTCAGATGTGCTGGCAGAAGTGTGGGCTAATTGCTTCCAAACACAGCCCTGACAAAATCGTCTGGGTTTCAACCACAGCAAAAATAGCAAAACTCTCTTCTAAAGTTTCTAAGTTAACCTAGATAATTTTGGCATGGCTGAGTGAGGGTCTGACCACATCTGCAGTTGTGCTGGAGGATGTGAAGGAGTCGTGGCCATGAGCTGGGAAAAGTGACTTTTGCATCTCACTAAGCTGAAGCCTCTTTGCAGCTTTATACAACTGGGAGTATCTCGCAGTGTCTGAGGTCTAAACTCAGGGCTGATCAATGCCAATCTCAGCACTGTCAGCTGAAACATTGAGGGAAAGAGCTGGAAATACCACTGCTTCCCTCCACAGATTGCAGAAAGAATCTGAATCCTACCTCCAAAGGCATCTTAAAAAAAAAAAAATAAATAAATTTCAGGGGGTTTCTCCACTCTTGTTCCAGCAGAAGTCTAAACTCATTCCCCAGAAAAACCACAAACTGCATTCAGATACTGCCTGGTTCATGCAGAAGAAGTGTTCCAATACCATTTAGGTAGCACAGCCTCTGCTGCAAGTCCAGACTGGGAGGAACTGAAATTGCTCCCCACGTGGCATCTGACTGTTTGCATGAAGTGAATCATCATTGCTCTCAGAAGCAAGCAGCCCACAGCATGAGCAGCACCGTCAAAAAAGAAGTAGATGTGGCCCTTTGGGACATGGTCTAGTGGGGATGGAGAAGTTGGGCAGATGGACCCTTCCAACCTGACCATTCTATAGTTCTATGATGCTATGATTAGACTTGATGATCTTAGAGATCTTTTCCAACCTTAATGATTCAATGATCACTCTTTGAGCTCTGAGACACCACCAGTGGCAGAAAAAGTGAGCAAGGAACTACATCATTTGACTTACAGCCTGACCTGACCCCTTTCTTCTGCTGCACAAACTCTTCAGAGCATGGGGGATGCTTAAGCCACACATTTTTGAAGGCTCTTTGTAAACTAGATTAGATCTACAGGAGAAACGGAACAGCTCAAGAGTTTGGCCATGACTGTTGGACTTGATGATCTTAGAGGCCTTTTCCAACATTAATAATTCTAAGACTTTGTTTATTTTGTCTGTTTACATGGTCTTGAGCTTTAAAATGCATCCAGATTTAATGGAAATGGGTTGGATGGTTCCACTCTTGACCTACAGAACTCATTGCATGTGCTCTTGAGTACCAAATCTAAGCAGTGAATTCACTCTGAAGTGCACATCTGTGGATTCTCACAAGGATATTAGAAGTCATCTGGGGGGTCTTTGAGGTACCAAACGTCCACAGCCTGGTCTGAATGATCACACCCAAAACCAAAATGACAATGGAAAAGATTAAGTGAGGATAGTGGTGGTGGTGGGAATCAATAAATTACAATCATTAATCCTTGAGGATAATTAGTAATTAGTCAATGTGTTATCCTAGAGACTCCATACCCAGCTGAGGGACAGAGACCCAACTCTAGTGCAGTCACTGGAGCTACACCATCCAGAACTGTGTCGTTTCTCTTGTTGGAACTGACTCAACAAGGCTATTTTTAACCATTTGCTGATGTCCAGGAAACCCCTGCAGACAATCTGCACTGCCACCTTGTGTGACTTGGACTTTCCCTTCAGCTGCCTTTGAAACTCCTCCCTTTCTCTGCACATCTCTCCCTCCCAATCACAGATTGCTGTCCTGATCGTGAAATGATTTGATTGTGCACCAAATTCCTTGTGCTGTTCACCCTTGTCTCAGCCTCCCAAATGGGCAGCTCTACAAAGACAGGCTCTGACCTCATCTCCTCTTCTGATGGGGGAAATCCCTTGTCAGAACATGAAGGCTTCAGTCTCCCAGACACATTTTTTTACTAGAATTGATATCTTAGACTTACATAAGCATAGAATAACAGAATTATTTTGGTTGGAAATCCACCCTCTAACCCAACACTGCCAGTTCTACCACTAAACCATGGCCCTCAGCATCACATCTCCACAGCCTTGAAACCACTCTAGGGGTGGGCACTCCAGCACTGCATTGGACAGCCTGAGCCAGGCCTTGACAATCCTTTTGGGGAAGAAATTGTTCCTCATGTCCAACCTAAACCTTACCTGGTGCAACCTGAGGCCGTTTCCTCCTACCCCGTTGACCATTTGCTCACCTTACCTTGGCTCTCTTTCCTTAGGTCTGTCAGAAAGAGTTGAAATTGTGTTAGACACATTCAGAAATTTTGGAAGAGGAAGATGGACATGGTCTGAGAAAACCGCTATGAACCTGCCCACTCTTCCCCCCAGACATTCTATGCATGGATGGTTAGGTCTGTGCACATCTGCAGTATCCTGGGGTTGGTTGAGCATTGAGCAGTTCTAGAATGGTCCAAATTTCTCATCTGCTTTATTTTTCCTCCTGGAGAAATAAAAGTCATGGAGATGTAAGAGGAGAAAACCTGCACAGGCACAGCAATTATTAATTTTTCAAGTAATCTAGCAGAGTTTTCCCTTCTTTGGCTTCCAAATTTCTCTGACACCTCATTAGTGAGCTAGATCTTAGACTCCAAGCACTCAGTGAGCTTCTGTTCACCTCTCACTTCCAGGTCCTGGACTTCCTGTGTTTCCTTCTTCACTAAGTGCTGTTTGGGAGGAGGAAAAGGAGAGACAAAAATCAAACCAAAGTATCTGAGGCCCTAAAACTCAAGCCTGCATAGTCTTTTCCTTTACTCTTTTTATTTTACTGGTGTGAAAAGAATCATAGGCTTGGCTCTGAAAAAGAGACCAAGAAGACAGGTGAATGACCCAAGGTGGGTAGTCAACATGCTGCATTGGAAGATCATTTAGAAGATGACCCAGTTGGACTAGATGACCCTTAAAGGCCCTTTCCAACCCAAACTGTTCCATTTCTTTCATCAAAGCTGGTCTGACCTTTGTTAAATGTCCAGTTTATGACAAGAGAATCAGAGATCATAGAATCATAGAATGGTAAGGTTGGAAGGGACCTCAAGCATCATCCAGTTCCAACCTCCTGCCATAGGCAGGGACACCTCCCACTAGTACAGGTCACTCAAGGCCTCCAGGTGCCTGTTATGGGGGCCTGGAATGACTAAATCAAACACAACCCCCTGCACTAGTTGGATAGATTGCCTATAAATGGGGTATTTCCCACCATCTGCAGACAAGAGTGGCAAAGGTTTTGGTCACAGAAGTCAATCATCTGAAATGAAGCATCTCCACTGATCCTCAACTGGCTGAGGTAACTCAGGCAAGCCACTTCCAGTGGGGATCCTGATAACCCTAAAGACAGAGAATAGAATAGAATAGAGTAGAGTAGAGTAGAGTAGAGTAGAATAGAATAGAATAGAATAGAATAGAATAGAATAGAATAGAATAGAATAGAATAGAATAGAATAGAATAGAATAGAATAGAATAGAATAGAATAGAACAGAGTAGAGTAGAGTAGAGTAGAGTAGAGTAGAGTATAACAGAACAGAACAGAACGGAATAGAATAGAATAGAACAGGATAGAACAGAACAGAACAGTAAGGTTGTAAGGGACCTCAAGGATCATCCAGTTCCAACCCCCTGCCATAGGCAGGGACACCTCCCACTAGTACAGCTCACTCAAGGCCTCCTCCAACCTGGCCTTGAACACCTCCAGGGAGGCAGCAGCCACAACCTCCCTGGGCAACCTGTGCCAGTGCCTCACCACCCTCACTGCAAACAACTTCCTCCTAACATCCAGTCTAAATGAAATGAAAGAAGCAGAGGAAAGCAGAGAAGTAGGAGGTCCCTTTCAGCATTACCATTCTATGATTCTATGACTAGATGATCTCCAGAGGTCCCTCCCAACCTTGTTCTGTGATTCTGTGATGTCCTTTTGGTCTGGTCAGATGTCCTGGCCATAGTCCCTCCAGCTTTCTATGTACCTCCTTGTTGGTAGAGCATGGGAAACCAGAAGTCCTTGACTCAGGATACAGCTCCTTAGCAACAACTAAAACATCAGCATGTTATCAGCATCATTCTCACACTAAATCCAAACCACAGCACTGCACCAGCTACTGAAAAGAGAATTAACCCTGTCCCAGCCCAAACCAGGATAGGGGCACAAGGCTGAAACCCATCCTGACTCTGCTGTGCCTTTCATAAGGCACATTTCACAGAAATTAAGCATGGTAGGGTTGAGAGGGACCTCTGGAGATCATCCAGTCCAACCCCCTTGCTAAAGCAGGGACACCCACAGCAGCTTGCCCAGGGTCACAATGACCTGATGGCTTTGGAATCTCTCCAGAGTAGGAGACTCCACAACCTCTCTGGGCAGCCTGGGACAGCACAGCAGCAGCAGAGGATGCTCCAGTGACCAAACTATTACCAAGCTCTTTTCTTCCTTGTTCTGCTCCACTCTTCCTAGACTTTGGACCAGGAATTTTTGCAGACCTCTTAATTATTAATGAGGCTGAGGATGAAGCCTGAAGAAAATCTGTTTGCTGTCTTCTTACCCAGCCACCCAGTCCTGCACCTGTTAAGGGCTTTGGTTGACTATTTGGCTTGAAGCAAGTGAATGTAGGAGCTTGAAGCAAGCGAATGCAGGAGCTTGAAGCAAGTGAATGCAGGAGCTTAAGGCAAGTGAATGCAAGTGAATGTTAAGGGCTTTGGTTGACTATTTGAAGCAAATGAATGCAGGAACTTAAGGCAAGTGAATGCAAGTGAATGTTAAGGGCTTTGGTTGACTATCTGAAGCAAGTGAATGCAGGAACTTAAAGCAAGTGAATGCAGGAGCCTGAAGCAAGTGAATGCAGGAGCCTGAAGCAAGTGAATGCAAGTGAATGTTAAGGGCTTTGGTTGACTATTTGAAGCAAGTGAATGCAGAAGCCTGTAGCAAGTGAATGCAGGAGCTTGAAGCAAGTGAATGCAGGAGCTTAAGGCAAGTGAATGCAAGTGAATGTTAAGGGCTTTGGTTGACTATTTGAAGCAAGTGAATGCAGGAGCTTGAAGCAAGTGAATGCAGAAGACCTAAGGAGGCTGAAAGTAAAGGCCAAAGTGTTTCAACATGGAGAGAGGTGTTTCAGAGAAGACCTTTTGTAACCTTTGACTTATATTACAATGATTCTAGTGCAGTACAAGGAGGGCAGTGCAGCTGCTTTGCTCTGGGATTGCTGTCATATGATGGGCAGAAGGACACCAAAACCACCTCACATCGCTCTCAAACACACAGGGCATGGCCACAATGAATGTCCAAATAGTAAGGTGCCCCTTAACTAAAATGCTTGGCAAAGAGAGATAAAAAAGATATTTCTCCATCTGTAGCATAGAATCTACATCCCCAAGTGATCACAGAAGCTCATGCAAAAAGGAGAAAGGAGGATTCTGCATTGGCTTACTTAAGGACCACAGCAACAGAGGAGTCAAATTGCAAGGGAATGTAACAGCTCCACAGAGTAAACTTGGTGTAACCAACAGATTGTCAGGACCCACAACCCACTGATGGATAGCAGAGGAAAAAGAGACTTCAGATGGATTTTTCCATGGTGAATACTTAGTCTCTTGGACATTCCAGTTGGCGACACTTGAAAGGTTTTTAATTTACTAAGGAGAGATTTTCAGAACTGGCTGAAAGAAAAAAATCTATTAAACACCTTTAAATGATGACTTAAAGAGATAAAGCTCAGGGCTAGTTAGTTCATGTCAAGAAGGAAAAGAAAAATCTGAGTTAAACACATTGAAAATAAAGTTAATCCAAAATAATGTCACAACACTTAAAGCTGTTAAACCAATTAATGCACCATCCATGTTAATTGGCCAGGATAAGCAGTTACAGCTGGCATCTGGGATCTGGGCACATATCCAATGTATTGGAATGGATTCTTGCCACTGGTTAGGGCTGGGCTGGCCTCTAGACCAATGACAGATGCTCTGTAAACTCCTCTCCCTTCCCAAAGGGAAGCAAAAGGGAAGAAGGGAGAGAGACTGATGGGTTGGGAAGGAAATAAACCAGCTGGGATGGAAAGAAGAGCAATCCTATGAAATAGAGACAAAGAGATACAAAGAGCCCTGTCCCTGATGGCAATGACATCACCATTGTCACCACTGATGCTGAAGGCAGGCACTGGGGAAGTCCCAGACTGGACTTCTGGGCAGGTGGGAATTGAGTAATAGAATGTTAAGGTTTGAAGTGACCTCAAGGATCATCTAGTTCCAACCCCCTAACATAGGCAGGGACACCTCCCACTAGTAGAGGTTACTCAAGACCTCCTCCAACCTGGCCTTGAACACCTCCAGGGAGGGAGCAGCCACAACCTCCCTGGGCAACCTGTGCCAGGAGCGCAGGAGCTGGATTCTGGAACTGGATTCAGCAACAAAAGAAGGGACATAGTCCTCCTCAGACACTGACCATTGAAGAAGATAGCTTGTCCCTGATGATCCCTCAGCTTGGTCCTGAAGGTGGCATCCAAGGCCATCCTTAGCTAGTCAGAGGTCACCTGCCTGTTCCCTCTTCCCCACAGGTGCCACCTCTGACTTCCTGCATCCCAAGGTAGGGCACAACATGTGGTAGTGCCCTTAGTCTACACAGGAGCAAGACTCAGCAAGAGCCTTTCTTGGCAGTAGCTACCCCCATGAGCATTGCCACTGCCGGAAGCAGCCACTGTTTGCAAACATGCCCTGAGCTTCAACAAGCACCCTCGCCAAGCAGAGGCTGAGCTGAGAAATCAAATCACTGACCAACACTAGCTCTGTCCTAACTCCAACCAGGGCAGCTCTCCAGTCCCTGTGTCAGCTGTACTTAGCAACCCAAGGGCTGACCTTCTCCATCCAGAGAGCTTTCTGTTTCAGCCACTGCCTGCACGCCACAGAGCAGCTCTTCATGCCGCTACTTATTTGTAACATGGGAGAACGTGCCAGGGGGAATGCTCTGTTCCCACAGCCCTCTTGCATAAATATTTCTCTTTTGTCAGCAGTAAAAAGGTCTGGGATGCTGATGCAGGAGATAAGGGTGCAGCTGTGCCAGCTCTGCAGAGCCGAAGCAGATGGACCCTGGGTGTGCACTCAGCTCCACTGAAGGAGAAAGAGAGAGGTGGGAAAGAAGCTGCTTCTACAAGTGCAAGCTGCTTTTTAGAGCAGTAGTTGTTTCCCAAGAGCTTTCAACAAGAAACCTGACCTCTCTTGCACTTCCAGGACCCAGTAAGTAATGGCATGTCCTCTTCTTAAAAAAGTCTCATCTAGTTCAGCTCGCTCCTTAAATGTCTTTCTCAGTCCTGGAATGATACATCTGGAGCCACAGTCGTTGAAGAGAGAGGAAAATGGGCTCTCCTCCATAGGATGCTAACAGTGATTGAGGGCAGAAGACCTTCTCAATGTCTTCTTTTGGTATTGTTACCAAACCTGGAAGAGATTCAGTTCATAGAATCACAGAATGCTTTAGGTCAGAAGGGCTCAACAGCCCCCAGGGCTCTCAGCCTCTCCTCCTCACAGAGATGCTCCAGGCCCCCCAGCAGCTTCCCAGCCTCCCCTGGACCCTCTCCAGTAGTTCCCTTTCTCTACTGAATTGAGGATCCTACGTTGCATCAGGGCAAAACAGAGGGGGAGGAGAATCTCCCTCAACCTGCTGTCCACACTCTTCTTCATGCATTCCAGGAGACCGTTGGCCACAGGGGCACATTGCTGGCTGATGAGCAAATTCTTGTCCACCCACACTCCACAGAGCTACTCTCCAGCAGGTCAGTCCTGTATGAATGTGACTGATGTTATTCTGGATCCACTTTTCTCTCCTCAACATCCTCTAGCAAGTGTTGGCTTGATGAGAAACAGACATGGATGTATTGACAGAGCTGTGGAAAAAAATATATCAATTTGAAAAATAAAATATGACTCAGAGAAACAAGATGCTGAGCCTTTGAAGATGGGTTTTTATCTTTCTAAAATTTGTGTAAGTCCAGAATGCTTCTTTAGAGACACACTGGGTCAATGCAGAGGTCCTTGAGATGCTTCCTCTCTCCTAGTGTCTTTCAAGGGAATTCTTGATGCAAGACATTTTTTTTTTTTCCTACTGCCCTCCCAGCCTGTTTTAAGGGGTTTGTCTCTGTGCTGCTGGTCCAGAGGATATGATCACAGAATCATTGTCAGGGGCTGGAAGGGACCTCAAAAGCACATCCAGTCCAACCCCCCTGCCAGAGCAGGATCACCTAGACCAGATCACACGGGAACACAACCAGGTAGGTCTTGAATAACTCCAGAGAGGGAGGCTCCACAACTCCCCTGGGCAGCCTGTTCCAGTGCTCTGTCACCCTCACAGGGGAAAAAATTCCTCCTCATGTTTAAATGACACTTCCTATGGCTCGACTTGTACCCACTGCCCCTTGTCCTGTCACTGGGCATCACCCAGTAGAGCCTGGCTCCAGCCTCCTGGCACTCACCTTTACACATTGATAAACACTCATGAGGTCACCTCTCAGCCTTCTCCTCTCAAGCAGCACAACCCCAGCTCCCTAAGGCTCTCCTCCTAACAACTGTTCCATTCCCTTTATCATCTTTGTGGCTCTGCACTGGACTCTCTCAAGCAATTCTATGTCCCTCTTGAACTGAGAGGCCCAGAACTGGTCACAGGACTCTAGATGTGGTCTCACCAGGGCAGAGTAGAGTAGGAGGAGAACCTCTCTCGACCTATTAACCACAGCCCTTCTAATACTCCCCAAAGTGGTGTTGGCCCTGCTGGCCACCAGAGCACACTGCTGGCTCATGGCCAACCTCCAATGTCACCTCTGATGGCTCTACGAAAATGGCTTTGATGCTCAGGAATAGCTTTAAAGTTGTCTTACTTTGAGCCACCTGAACGGAGACAGCTCATGTGAATGAAGACAGCTTAAGTAGAAGCAGTAACCCACTCATGAGTTTCTCCTGCTGGGCTTCTCTTTCATCATTTCTGATGCAGCAAGGTCATGTAAAGAACAGGAAGCCCCAAGGCCTTCAGCTACACATCCTCCTCCTCCACATAAAAAAAAAGGAACCATGGATCTGTCCCTGCATTCTCAAAACACAACAGGATTCCAACTGATGTTCTCATCCTCCACGAAGTAACTATGTAGGACCTCAAAACATCTCTATTGCAGGGAGCTCCCCATGAAGTTTTAAGCAGATAAAATCCAGGCAAAATCACCCCAAAGTGAGTTGAGACTGGAAATGCAGCCCAGTTGTTAGCTTGCAGGCAGCTGTGGAGCATTGAACCTGCAGTCATGGCAAAAGGGATTGAGCCAGGAATCAGGCTGTGACTTCTCTGTGTTTTCTCCATTCCTTTTGCATTTCCTTTGCTCCATGAAGTTCTTCTTAAGGCTTTTAAGTTCTCACCAGGGCATATGAAAGTGACTCATGAGAGACTCTGTAGGTAGACTCAGAGACAACTCTAGAATCATAGAACCATTTCAGTTGGAAAAGACATCTAAGATCATCAACCCAACACCACCATGGCCACCAGAGTGCCATGTCCACATTTTTTTTTAACACCTCCAGGGATGGTGGCTCCATCACCTCCCTGGGCAGCCTGTTTCAATGCCTGACCACTCTTTTGACATACAAATTGTTCCTATGTCCAACCTAGACCTTCCCTGGAGCAACTTGAGGCCATTTCCTCTTGTCCTATAGCCTGTTCCTTGGGAGAAGAGACCAAAAATCTCTTCCCTTATCCTAACACTTTTTTTTTTTCCACTTCTATAGAGAATCAAATTTCCCTTCATGTTCACATCTTGAATCAAAACTGGTCTACATATTTCTACATACTCCTGAAAGGAGTTTGGAGCCAGGTGGGAGTTGGTCTCTTCTCCAAAGGAGCAAGTGACAGAACAAGGAAAACAGCCTCAAGCTGCCCAAGGGGAGGTTTAGATTGGGCCTGGGGAACAATTTCTTCTCCTTGATGGCTGCCAAGCTGTGGGCCAGGCTCCCCAGGACAGTGGTGGAACTCCCATGCCTGGAGAGGTTTCAAAGCTGTGGCAAGGTGATGCTGAGTGATGATCTGGTAGCACTGGGTTAACAGTTGGACCCAGTGACCTTAAAGATCTTTTGCAACCAAAATGATTCCATGATTCTCCATTTTTAGAAGCATAAGCAGAGTGACTGCTTTTCAAACTGGTAGCTCTAGGAGTAGACAAACAAATTACCTTTAAAATATTGAAGAATATTATGGGTAAGTCCTTAGACCTTCCCACTTTTTCTGAAAGCAAATTGCTTTATCAATAATCCTTTCAGGTAATCTTCCTACCTATAGCTCAAAATTTAGAATGTTTTGGCCCTGACATTGCATTTATGGGGAAAAAATAAATAAATAAAAAGTAAGAGAGAAAGAAGTTACTATTCAGGCCAAACATCAAAATGTCTTTCTGCCTTTATGAAAGGCTGACACAATGGCAATGGAAAATTGTTGGCAATGGAACATTGCTGGCAATGGAAAACTGTCTTCTTTTTCCTTAATGGACAGGTCTACAAGCCAAACTACATTTCCCAAGATCCATTTACATGGCTAAGCTGTAGGGAATTACTGGAATTGATGCCTATCCCATGGGTCCAGCTCATGGAGGAGAAAGGGAACATCTAAGCTTCAGTGTCCCTCAGGCTCTGCAGCCACATTTGGTTCTTGGTTAGGGTAGCTCAGTGCTTGAGAAACAAGATGCCATTCCCCTCCCATTTTCCTGAGGAAAAATTCAATTGGTTTTGTTCTTCATAAATCTCCACAGAAATTTGTTGCTTTTTTGTTTCTTTCTTTCCTTTTTCTTTTTCTTTTTCTTTTCCCTTACTCTTATCCAATTGAATAGGAAAATTCCTCAGCACAGGAAGAGCCTCTGGACCAGAAGCCCTGGGATGATCAAAGGACAACTCTTTTCCTCCTCACCACTTCAGCTTGATTGGTTTCTCTTGCAATACACTGAGTTCTTCTTGTTTGATTGGAGGGTTTTTTTTTTTTTTTTGGTTTATTATTTCCCTCTCCAGATCATCTAAAGCTGACATATCCCTTCTGTGTTCCACCAGGAATTTCTGGTCCCACAAGGAACCACAGAACCCAGTGACAAAATTAGAAGTCACAGAAGGAAAAAAATAACAGAGGAAAGCATCCTCCAGCCTCTGGCTGAGCTGGGAGAAATTAAACTGCTACCATTCTGCTGTTTACTCAGAAAAGGAACACAAAAGCCTTTTTTTTTTTTTAATTTTTTTCCTTTTTTTTTTTTTTTTTTTCTTTACCCTGAGGAAACCAGAGAACAGCTTTAAAAACCCCAAACCTTCATCATTTTCACTTAATTACAGAGTAGGAGTTGGTGAGGGCACAGCGTGGCTTCTCGTTTGTGCTGCTGGCTGCATTTTTTGGTGGCTGTTGTTTCATTTTAATGGTTTAGGCTCAGATTTCTGTATGTTTTCTCTGGTTTGCCTTCTATTCTGGACACGTTCTGCAGCAATTCGATCCATCAGGTTGGGGAACAGTTGGGGCTTTTGTGTAAGTTTTGTGGAGGCTTTGTTGGCTTGAGCGTTGTAGAGGTTCCATCAACTGAACCCAGGCAGCAACAGGAGTGTGCACAGATAGCAAGACCCTGAACACCCAGAATGGAGAAAGAATCAATGCAAGCAGCTAAAATAAATGAGGACAGGCTGAGAGAGTTAGGGCTCTGCAGCCTGCACAAGTGAAGGCTTCCAGGACAACTTAGAGTAGCCTTGCAGGATCTGAAGGGGTCTACAGGAAGGTTGGGGAGGGACTATTGACAAGGTCTTGTAATACCAGGACAAGGGGCAATGGGTTTGAACTGGCAGAGGGGAGACTGAAAGTGCATGTTAGGAGGAAGCTGTTTGCAGTGAGGGTGGTGAGACACTGGCACAGGTTGCCCAGGGAGGTTGTGGCTGCTCCCTCCCTGGAGGTGTTCAAGGTGAGGTTGGATGAGGCCTTGAGTGAGCTGTGCTAGTGGGAGGTGTCCCTGCCTATGGCAGGGGGTTGGGACTGGGTGATCCTTGAGGCCCCTTCCAACCTTCCCATTCTATGATTCTATGATTCTTTCTCCTGCAGATGTTTCACCAAGTGCCAGAATTCTGCCTTCTTCCCAGTAGGCTGACCTATGAAATCCAAAACTTGTAATGCTTTTAATAATGCTAACAATATTACTAATAATACTAATCATACTAAGAATACTAATAATCCTACTAAGAACACTAATCCTACTAATAAGAATACTAATAATCCTACTAATAATACTAATCCTACTAATAAGAATACTAAGAATATTAATACTAATAATCCTACTAATAAGAATTCTAATAATGTTAATACAAATACTAATACTACTAAAACTACTAATAAGAGTACTAAAGAGTACTAATAATGTTAATACTAATGCTAATCCTGCTAATAAGAATACTAATAATGCTAATACAAATACTAATCCATATAGTCCTTCTAATCCTACTAAGAATCCTACTAAGAATCCTAATAATGCTAATACAAATACTAATACTACCAATCCTACTAATAAGACTACTAATCATGCTAATAAAAATATTAATCCTACTAATAAGAATGCTAATAATGATAATACAAATACTAATCCTACTAACAAGAATTCTAATAATACTAATAAAAATATTAATCCTACTAATCCTACTAAGAATTCTAATAATACTAATAAAAGTATTAATCCTACTAATAAGAATTCTCATAATACTAATAAAAATATTAATCCTACTAATAAGAATACTAATAATGCTAATACAAATATTAACCCTACTAATAAGAATACTAATAATGTTAATACAGATACTAACCCTACTAATAAGAATATTAACAATACTAATACAAATACTAACCCTGCTAATACTACTAATCCTATTAATAAGAATGCTAATAATACTAATACAAATATTAATCCTGCTAATCCTACTAATAAGACTCCTAATAATGTTAATACAAACACTAATCCTACTACTAAGAACACTACTAAGAATTCTAATATTACTAACAAAAATATTAATCCTACTAATAATAATACTAATAATGCTAATACAAATATTAATTCTACTACTCCTACTTATAATAATACTAATAATGCTAATACAAATATTAATTCTACTACTCCTACTTATAATAATACTAATAATGCTAATACAAATATTAATTCTACTAATTCTACTACTAAGAATACTAATAATGCTAATACAAATATCAATCCTACTACTAAGAATACTAATAATGCTAATAGAAATAGTAATCCTACTAATCCTAATACTAAGAATACTAATAATACTAATACAAATACTAATCCTACTAATAAGAATACTAAAAATACTAATACAAATACTATTCCTACTACTAAGAATACTAAGAATACTAATAATACTACTAAGAATACTAATAATACTAATACTAATCCTACTACTAAGAATACTAATAATGCCAATACTAATCCTACTAATCCTACTACTAAGGATAATAATTATGCTAATACAAATATTAATCTTACTAATGCTGCTAATAAGAACACTAATAATGTTAATACAAATACTAGTCCTACTAATAAGCATACTAATAAAAGTGATACAAATACTGATCCTAGTAATCCTACTAATCCTACTAATAACAATACTAATTATGCTAATACAAATATTAATCCTACTAATCCTAGTGATCCTACTAATAATACTAATACAAATACTAATGCTACTAGTAATATGAGTACTAATACTGCTAATAATAATTGTAAAGGATGCTTAGGTAGCCCTTAGAAGAAATCTATCCTTTCTTACGGACTTTGCAGTTGTCCAAGAGCTTTTGACTTTGATTTAGTTTTGCCCTTGAATAAAAAAGAAATGGGAATTGTATTTTAAAAAAGAAAAAGAAAAAAAGGAAAAGAAAAAAGAATTTAAAAAAAAAAGAAGGAAAAAAGAAAGCAACAGCAATAAAAAATCCCCCAAAGACATCACAAAACCAAACCAAAGGCTTTCAGTTCCATCAGATGTTTTCATTAGCTGTGGGGATGTTTTAAATGTCTTAATAACAAAGTCTGCCTCTTGAATTCTTGGAGTCCTGAGGAAACTACCCAGCTAAGTGGAAAGGTAAATAGAAGCCCATTTGCAGCTAACAAAATGAAGAATGGCATTTTGCAGTGCCCAGCAATCCCAGGGAGCCAGGCCTGGCTGTTACCACCCTCTTTGATTGCTTGGCCAGACCACAGAGTCTTCTGGAAGCCAAGAGCCAGCCCCTCTACTGCAGCTAAAACCACCTCCTGAGGATGCTCAGAGCTGGTAGCTGACTTCACACAGCTGCTGAGTGAAGTGCAGCGGATTCCTCACAACTGAGCTTTGCACAATCACAGAAATGCTTCAGTTACAAAAGACCTCCGAGGTCACGCATCCCAACCTTCATCCAACCCCACCATGGCCATTAAAATAGGTCCCAGAGTGATCCCCTCCAGGGATGCTAACTCCATCACCTTGGAGTAGAGGAAAGAGAAGAGAAGAGAAGGCAGGGCAGGGCAAGGAATGGAAGGGCAGGGCAAGGAAGGGAAGGGCAGGGAAGGGAAGGGAAGGGGAGAGGGGAGAGGGGAAGGGGATACATAACCAGCAAAGCCATCCACTTGAGGCACATTTTTCTCTGTACCATGACTGAGGCTTAACCAACCACAACAGCCAAGCCAAGCAGAGGAGACACAGAGTAGCTGGATGCCACACTTCCAACCTCCTCAATGACACTGATGAGTGCCTCAGATTCCAGTGCCATATCTCAGACAAAAGCCAAACCACAATTCCAAAACAGAAGAGATTGTACCTATGTCATTACAGCAACTACAAGCACAGAGAAAGGACTTAAAATATAGGTGGTGTGATTTATTTTTTTTCTTCTTCAGCACAGCAAGCTGCTGTCCTTTCTAATTAAATGCAGCAAAAGCAGTCATTTGTGTGAAGAGACTATTCAAAATCAAAGCCCTCAAAGTCTCAGTTCCTAAACCAGTATCACAAAGCCCCACAGAGATTCCTCATTCTTATAATTATTGTAATTATGGAAGCAGAGTTAGGGGAAAAAGAAATGAGAGTGATTACCCACCCTCAGAGATGAGCTAGATCCCAAGAAACTCTACCAGGAGCAAAGATATCCTCTCCTTAGACATTTCTAGTTGGATGCCTCACTGCCCTATCAAGTGGAAGGTGATAGCAGAACAAAACAATAATGTATTGCAGAACCTGGTGGTGCCTATTCCTGCAGTGCTTCTCAATAGCTAAAGCGTGGGGAGCAAGAAGATGGAATCAGACTCTTGTCAGTGGTGCCCAGGGACAGCACAAGGGGCAGTGGGCACAAACTGGAACTCAGGAGGTTCCATCTGAACAGGAGGAGAAGCTTCTTTGGTGTGAGGGTGCTGGAGCCCCGACTCAGGCTGCCCGATGTGTTTGTGCAGTCTCCTTCTCTGGAGACTTTCAAAACTCACCTGGGCACAATCCTGGGCAATCTGATCTAGGTGACCCTGCTATAGTTGCACTCCAGGATCTCCAGAGGTCACTTCCAACCCCTACCATGCTGGGATTCTGTGATTCTGTGACACAGAAATATTCATGTGACAGAAATCACATGAAGACTAAAAGCCCCTCTGGCAAGAGGAAGAGGAGCAGAAGCGAGCTCTTCACTGAGAATCCAATCCAGATTAGATATCTGAGTCTAAAAATGTTGGGCAGCAGTACTTGGAGGTCACTAAAGCAGTCAGAGTTCAACTTTGTCTTGCAACTTGCAGCAGAATCCTGATAATAAAGACATGAAATCAATAATTCCCACCCCACCACCCTGCAGGAGGTTGTACCACTCTACCCTTCACTCCTGGCAATCTTCACATGCCATAAAACAGTTTAACTACTCCCTCTAAAACCAGGACCTGGACAATTGTTGCCTTTGAGTCTAGTGGAGCTACCACTGGAATAATGGTTCTGCCACCAGGGGACAGGGGACTGGGTTCTGGTTTCAGTGCTGTTTGCTTTGTGAGGCTCTGCTGGGTGACTGGTCCCATTGTTCAGTCCTGAGGCGGATGCTCTGAGTCACTCCTTGTAGCAAATCTGTTTTCTATAAAGAACTGACAAGCCCATGAGTCATTTACCTTTGTTACCAGTTGGAACCAAGAGGGTGATGGAGGACAGGGTACTGGAAGCAGAAGCTGGTTTCCTCTGGGAGATAGTGAATTGGATGTTCAGCACAACCCAAAACAAGAGGAGCTCCAGAAAGGACACGCACGAGCCCTGTGCTACTGGACCAGCTTTGGGCTAAGAGTTTCTCCTGGCCCAGAAATAAAGAGGAGAACTGTTATGAGTTGCTTGAGGAAAACATGCCTCACAGACAGCCCAAAAACACTGAGCAGGCCATGGGTGTAACCCCATTTCCTGAGGGGATTAGCTTGGACTGCTCACCTTAAATTACTCCATGGAAGACCTACCCAGCTGGACAGACTTCTTAAAGGCCATGTGTTGTGTCACATATCCACTCTCAACTGCCTCCTAGTTCTGTGTCAAGTTTTGGGCTTCCCACTTCAGGAGAGACAGAGACCTGCTGGAAAGAGTCCAACAGAGAGCCACGAGGTTGACTGGGGGAGTTGAGCATAGAATCATAGAATCATAGAATGGTAAGGCTGGAAGGGACCTCAAGGATCATCCAGTTCCAACCCCCTGCCATAGGCAGGGACACCTCCCACTAGTACAGGTTACTCAAGGCCTCATCCAATCTGGCCTTGAACACCTCCAGGGAGGGAGCATCCACAACCTCCCTGGGCAACCTGTTCCAGTGCCTCACCACCCTTACTGTAAACAACTTCCTCCTAACATCCAGTCTAAATCTCCCCTCTGCCAGTTTAAGCCCATTGCCCCTTGTCCTGTCATTGCAGGACCTTGTAAATAATCCTTCCCCAGCCTTCCTGTAGGCCCC
>VWZE01019147.1:0-16356 GCA_013396675.1 Eubucco bourcierii | reverse complement strand
AGGAGAGGGGAGGGGAGAGGGGAGGGGAGTATCTTGCCCACTGCGCAAGATGCTTGCAACAGGATGGAATAACACAGACAAGCAGATTGTGGGCTTCACATGAGCATCAGGACAGTGCAGAAAAACAGAAGAAAACTTTTATTTGAGCATGCCTCCAGTCTTAAAACTGCCCCCAGCTTCGGGAGTCATGAAACTGTGCCAAATGTTCTCTGGCTGCACACAATGCACTACCAAGGTCCTCCAAAGCAGGGTTGCCTGCTTTAAGGACATGATGGAGGGTTTGGAATTACCAGTCCAGCCTCTTAATGTAAACCAACCCCCACCAACTGAAAAAGAATATCTGCTCTCTGACAGTGGCCAGAAACATCTGCCTATGAGAAACTGAAAAAGCAAATTGAGCACAAGATGGAAGTCTACAGCTCAGGAGCTTCCTAATCTCAATGTGATCTCTTTCTATTTGACAGCTCTGCATGATTTTTCCCCTTCCTAGCTTTGTCTGCTTATTGAGAACTCTCAACACTGTGTTCAAAAACCAATTTCAGAGCTTAGCTATGCTTCATATAAAAAAAAAAAAAAAAAAAANAAAAAAAAAAAAAAAAAAAAAAAAAAAAAAAAAAAGATAAATTATCTCTTCTGGCTTGTTCAGAACCTGCTACCCAGCACTTCTATTTGGTTCCAGATATCTTGGTTGTGCAAAAGGCAATGCAGGATAGGGCCCTGCTCACAGAATCACACAATGGTAGGGGCTGGAATTGACCTCTGGACATCACTTACTCCAACCCCCTGCCAGAGTAGCTTCACCTTCTTCATGCCATTCAGATTTTATTATCCTGCTGCAGCAGGTTCTAGCACAATCCATCCCACATCTTGCCCAACCTTCCATCAAGCAGTTGGCTCACAGGTAGGTTTTGTGGGTTCATTTCATGGCATCCCAATAAATTACTGATACTCAGGTGGAGCTTGCCAGTTGAGACTAAATTTGCAGGCATCCATAGAAGCATAGAATCGCTTTAGCTGGAAAAGACCTCTAAGACCATCAAGTCCAACTGTCAATCTAATCACCCAATATGGAAAGCCAAGAGATGAGGATTTGGGAAGAAATTTGAGTCATGACTGTGAGAACAGAAGTAGCCATGACTGGAAAAGCAGGACAACTCTTTCATGTCTAGATCCTCATCTCTTTGAACTCACCATCAAAACCCCACTCATTGACCTGAGTCTGAAGCTCAAAAGTGTGCATGGAGTTGATTTAGAGCAGGAATTACATCCTTTTTTTTTTTTTTTTTAATTATTATTTTTAATAAATAAATATGACAGCCTCTCAAGTTCCTACCTCCCTTTTCCCTGTTATCCTCACCACATCAGCAGCTGGGCTGCAGGGTCCCACTCCAGTGGGTGGAGGTTATTTTTCAGATCTCAAGATACATGAAAACTTTTCATCTTGTGCAATGAAATCAGTGATGTGATAAATTAATGTAGACTTTCTGTGGCTGGAGGAAAGAAGCAAAGGGGACTGTCTTGTTTTGTTTTGTGGTGGTTGAGGGTTTAGTTCTTGTTTTATGTAACCCTTCAAGACTGTGATGGAAAAGACTGAGATGTGTAGATAGTTCATGCAAAGCACATGTCTGGAGACAAGAACATACTGATTTTTTTTTTTTTTTCTTTCCTTATCCTTAGTCTGTCTTTCTGCTGTGGAAAAGAGCCAGCAAAAGCCTAAGGATATGAGTTAGCAACACATCAACACACATAAAGTCATGATGAAATGCTCACCCTTTCCTCTTGCCCCTTCCAATGCCTGAAGGCCACATCCCAAATTGCCAATCATGCAGAAATCAAAGAATGCTGTAGGTTGGAAAAGACTTTTAAGATGATTTAGTTCAACTTGAGGCCCTTTGTTGGAGGAGAAAAATTAGAGGAAGATCTTTGGCTTCAAACCTGAGTCCTGAAGGAGGAGCTGCCATTGCTTTTAGCACTTCTTGCCTGTCTTGAGCACGGTTCATGCCACCTAGGATGAGAATAGCTCTGGGTATCAGTTATAGGATGGTATCCTCTGGTTTACTGCCTTCTAGGACCCAAAGTTTCAGCAAAGGTTCATCAGACTTGAGATGTTTGGAACAAACAATGCTTGGCTCAGTGGGTAAGTGAGGTCAGTGGAGGCTACAAAGCTACTGAGGGGTCTGGAGCACCTCTGTGAGGAGGAAAGGCTGAGAGCCCTGGGGCTGGTGAGCCTGGAGAAGAGCAGACCCAGAGGGAATCTTCTCAATGCTCATCAAGAGCTAAAGGGGCCGAGGCAGGAGGATGGGGCCAGGTTCTTGTCAGTGGTTCCCAGTGACAGGATAAGGGACAAGAAGCACAGGGTGGAACCCAGATTGAACCTGCAATGAAACCCAGGAAATCCCATCTGAACAAGAGGAGAAACTTCTTTGGTGTGAGGGTGCTGTAGAATTGGCCCAGGCTGCCCAGAGAGCCTCCTTTAGAGAGACAGATGACCCTGGGAAACTGATGTGGGTCATCCTGCTTGAGCAGTGGGGTTGGACTATAGAATCATAGAATGGTAAGGTTGGAAGGGACCTCAAAGATAATCCAGTTCCAACCCCATGCCATAGGCAGGGACACCTCCCACTAGTACTCAAGGCCTCATCCAACCTGGCCTTGAACACCTCCAGGGAGGTTGTGAAGCACAGAATCACCCAACATAATCTTCGATCACATTGGGTGATTCTGTGCTCCACAACCTCCCTGGGCAACCTGTGCCAGTGTCTCACCACCCTCACTGCAAATATCTTCCTCCTAACAGCCACTTTCAATCTCCCCTCTGCCAGTTCAAACCCATTGCCCCTTGTCCTGGCATTGCAAGGCCTTGTCAATAGTCCCTCCCCAGCCTTCCTGTAGGCCCCTTCAGATCCTGGAAGACTACTCTAAGGTCTCCTGGAAGCCTTCTCTTCTGCAGGCTGCAGAGCCCCAACTCTCTCAGCCTGTCCTCATAGCAGACTAGATGGTCTCCAGAGGTTCCTTCTAACAGAAGGAATCCCATGCTGGGATTCTGCCTCCCAGTTGTAATGTGGCAAATTAAACACTGTGCTTGGTAAGAAGCTGCTTCCTTATGGATGCTGTAGCCTCTGTTCCTCTGACTGAAATAAAAAAAGTAAGACTACACCAAAGGGAAACTGCGTAAGAGCTGCTGGTCTCCTTACCAGAGAAGTACCAAAGATATCGCTCTCTAAAACCTTCAGCATCTGACAATAATGGATACTTGGCAGCCTAAGAAGAGAGAATTGTATTTCTTCCAGACCTCCCACTAAAACATGCATCAACCCCACATAAGGCTGTGGTTTGTTTAATTGGGAACCCTTTGAAGCCATTCATCTTGCTACAAATGAACTCTGGAATTGTTATTCCTTCTAAACAGACAGGGCAAGGAAGGCAAATATCTTCTGACAGTGACAACACTTATAGAATCATAGAATGGTAAGGTTGGAAGGGACCTCAAGGATCATCTAGTTCCAACCCCCTGCCATAGGCAAGCTTCTTCATAGTTTGGCCTTAGAAGCAACCTTGAGTACCAAAAGAGTTCCAGCTACCACCAGAGGTCAGGTGTAATCGTTGTGGAAGGACCAATTTGATGTGGTGACTACTGAAAGTCACAGAATCCCAGCATCTCAGGATGGTGGGGGTTGGAAGGGACCTCGAGAAATCATCTAGTCCAATCCCCCTGACAAAACATGATATGATGGTTTAGGAGTTACCCACCCCCCCCACACACACAATTAAATCACCCAGGTTAGGCTCAGCCAGCTGGAAGTTAAAGAATGAAGCTATATTTACAGCTTAGCACAATTTACAAGCAGATATATACAAAATACACAGTTATAGGGAGGTGATTCTGCCACTTTACTCTGCTCTTGTCAGACCCCACCTGAAGTACTGTATGCAGTTCTGGAGCACTCAGCACAGGAAGGACATGGAAGTGTTGGAGTGGGTCCAGAGGAGGCCACAAAGATACTCAGAGGGCTGCAGCAGCTCTGCTGTGAGGACAGGCTGAGAGAATTTGGGCTCTGCAGCCTGCAGAAGAGAAGGCTTCCAGGAGACCTTAGAGTAGCCTTCCAAGATCTGAAGGGGGCTACAGGAAGGCTGGGGAGGGACTATTGACAAGGTCTTGCAATGACAGGACAAGGGGCAATGGGTTTGAACTGGCAGAGGGGAGATTTAGACTGGATGTTAGGAGGAAGTTGTTTGCAGTGAGGGTGGTGAGACACTGGCACAGGTTGCCCAGGGAGGTTGTGGCTGCTCCCTCCCTGGAGGTGTTCAAGGGCAGGTTGGATGAGGCCTTGAGTGAGCTGTGCTAGTGGGAGGTGTCCCTGCCTATAGCAGGGGGTTGGAACTAGATGATCCTTGAGGTCCCTTCCAACCTTACCATTCTATGATTTTATGACATGAGCTAGGGGGAATATCAGCTGACTCTGTTTACAAACTTAGCACCAATTTCCTACCTTAACAACTTTAATGAAAATGCCAGATAGCAAAAAGCTGAGAAACAGGCAAATGCGAGGTCTCTGTGTCATCAACAGCACATCTCACCACGTTGGAATGATCAGGTGCTCACTGCTGACCCCACACTGTTTGTTTATCCTGGGAGGGACTAGGAGATATTACCCAACAAATCCAGCACCTTTCTGTGTCCCAAAGTGCCCAGAAATGTCCACCTTACCCCTAATTGAGTCACCAATCTCCAAAAAACCCTTTGTTTTGGAGAAAAGAAAGCCCAGATTCTTCCTGTGACTCTTGTGATTATTTGTGTTTGGTTCTTTTGGCTTGGTTTTTAATTAAACCTTGTTTCACAGACGTAACCCAGCATCTACTTGAAGAATAATGACTTCACTACTTCGTGTTTCCAGCCCCCAGCTGGGAACTGAGGGTGATCTACACTCTCTGGTCAGGAATTCATCAGAGATTATGTTTTCAAGCCCATGTTTTTACAGCACCTGACTCAGCAACGCCACCGGTTCCTAACACAGTGCAAACAGCAACTCACAATAAAGGGTGATAAATAGTTTGGAGCCTTTGTTTCCCTTCCAAGAGCTGTTTATTCCATTCTGAAGAGTTAAGAATATTTAAAAGAAACAACATAGATGCATCACAGCAAGATTCAATCAGGCATTGCAAGCAAAAAGGACCAATGCCAAAGCTGAGGCTGTCAGTCCATTGTTATTTCCCACTTGGTTTATCCAAACCCCATCAAAGCTGGTTCAAAGCCTCCCACTGGATTTTCATGGGCTTTGGATCAGCTGCTTTGCAGTTCTCCCAAAGCAAACAAAACCAGCATGATGAAAGAAATGTGAAGAAGCAAGAAAAACACCAAACCCAAAACTAAACAGCATCTCCAAATCGGGAGGCAGCTTTATCCCATGGGATCACCCAAAACAAAATGTTTGGAGGTATGAACAAATTCTGAAGGACAGGAGACAGCTTGCAGTCCACTGACTCTCCAGTGAGAAGAACTCTCTGTGGTTCTGCCCCCACGACAAGGACAGGGAGTGCTTAGAGTCATAGAATCATTTAGGTTGGAAAAGACTTTCAAGATCCTCAAGTTCAACCATTAACCATACTCCACCAAGTCCTCCACTAAGCCATATCCCCAAGCACCACATCTACAAACACATCCATGGATGGTTGCTCCATCATGCCCCTAGGCAGCCTTTTCCAATGCCTGACCACTCTTTCAATATAGAAATGTTCCTAGGGTTCCATCAAGAAGAGAGGATACAGTCTGGGAAGCTCTTTCTTACCCATTTACCTCCTTCTCTCCCCTCCTCCTCCAACCTAAACCTTCCCAGGTGCAACTTGTGTCCATTTCCTCCTGTTTTCTTACTTTCTATATGGGAGAAGTAACTTGCCCTAAATGAAAACCTGTGCTTCTGGACAGTTACCACGATCAGCTGAGGAGCTTCTGGCTCTCAGCTTCATTTCTTCTCTGGTGACTTTGATACAGATATTCTGCAGGTCACATCTGCCAAACTTGTATAGGCTTCTCTCTTACCTTGAGTGCACCAATACACTTTGGGCATAGAGACACAGAACACTCACTGGTGGGCTGTCAAATCTCATGCCATAGAGACAAGCACAAAATGACAGAATAATGTGAGTTGGAAGATGTCTTCAAAGGTTATTTAGTACAACTTGTAGCCAGCAGGGACATCTGCAACTAGAGCAGGTTTCTTAGAGCCCCAGACAATCTGACCTGGAAGGGTGTCCAGGGATGAGACAACCTGGGACTGGGTCTCACCATACTCATAGTAAAAAATGGTTTCATTCTCTCCTGTCTGAATCTTTGTCTTTCAGTTCAAACCATCATCCCTCATCGTGTCACAACAGACCCTGCTTGAAAGCCTGTCCCCAGCTGTCTGGCCCCTCTGAGCTCTGAAAGGCCACCAGAAGGTCTCCCTGGAGCCTTCTCTTCCCGAGGCTGAACAAGCTTAACTCTCTCAGCCTGGCCTCAAAGCAGAGGACTCTCAGCCCTCCCAGCATTGCTGTGGCCCTCTCTGGCCCTGCTCCAACAGGTGCCTGTCTGTGCTGTGCTGAGGACTCCAGAGCTGGCCCCAGCACTGCAAATGACATCTCAGCAGAGTACGGCAGAGGAGCAGAATCCCCTCCCTGCCCCTGCTATGTCAGCGAGATTTATGGTGGCTGCTTCTCTGTGTGTTTCACACAACAGGTCTGGGCAGGGATCCACAAGTTCAGGAATCACAGCCAAATGCAGATGCAGAGAATAGAGAGAATTGAGGCTCTTGAGCCTGGAGAAGAGAAGGCTGCCAGGAGACCTTAGAGTAGCCTTCCAGGATCTGAAGGGAGCCTACAGGAAGGCTGGGGAGGGACTATTGACAAGGCCTTGTAATGACAGGACAAGGGGCAATGGGTTTGAACT
Source organism: Eubucco bourcierii (assembly GCA_013396675.1). Taxonomy (NCBI): domain Eukaryota; kingdom Metazoa; phylum Chordata; class Aves; order Piciformes; family Ramphastidae; genus Eubucco; species Eubucco bourcierii. Next base: position 9,434 of record VWZE01019147.1, on the reverse strand, counting down.
GGCAGAGGGGAGATTTAGACTGGATGTTAGGAGGAAGTTGTCTGCAGTGAGGGTGGTGAGACACTGGCACAGGTTGCCCAGGGAGGCTGTGGCTGCTCCCTCCCTGGAGGTGTTCAAGGCCAGGTTGGATGAGGCCTTGAGTGAGCTGTGCTAGTGGGAGGTGTCCCTGCCTGTGGCAGGGGGTTGGAACTAAATGATCCTTGAGGTCCCTTCCAACCTTACCATTCTATGATTCTATGATCTAAAGAGAGCAAATGTATCAACTGCTGCAAGCAGTCCTCAATGACAGATGGAAACTCAACTAAAACATCATCAAAGTTCCACCTGGTCACTCCAAAGCACCTGAAGGTCACCCAAGGAAACTGCTTGTTTTGGAATTCATTGCCTAACAAAGATGAATGACTCATGGGACTGGAATTTGGTTGTTTCTTAGGGATCAGTGAACATAGCCTGATAAAAGTCCTCCAGGAAAATGGAAGAGTTTCAACTCATCATTTATACCCTCGGTACTTCTGAAAGGTCTCTTGTCTCTGGTCTGGAAACATTAATGAGTAAAATCAATTCAGAGGAGGTAAAGGCAGATGAAAAACGTATATGAACCCTGGGAGGTCTTCATTAGCTATCTAAAGAGGTGTGATTGCACAAGAACAGGTGGTGAAGTAAAACCAGGAACAGTCAGAAAATCAATAGAAAATAAACAAGGAGCAGAGAGGAGTGGAGAGGAGGGGAGGTAAATGGAGAAGAAAGCTTTCCAGACCATATTCTCTATTCTTGATAGTGTTCAGAATATTTTTTATTCCTTTTTTTTCCTTTTACATCCCTCTTTGGGTGAGTGGCAGAGCTTAAGAATACTCACACAGAGCCCTTACTGCCAGCTGGTCTCCAAGCACGGCCTGCACATATTTAACTCTCTACCATAGAGAGAGGAGGAAGTTGTTGGCAGTGAGGGTGGTGACACTGGCACAGGTTGCCCAGGGAGGTTGTGGCTGCTCCCTTCCTGGAGGTGTTCAAGGCCAGGTTGGATGAGGCCTTGAGTGAGCTGTACTAGTGGGAGGTGTCCCTGCCTATGGCAGGGGGTTGGAACTGGATGATCCTTGAGGTCACTTCCAACCTTACCATTCTATGATTCTATAGACACAGCCAGTGAGGACAGAGCCCTACAGAGGTTGAGAAGCCACTTTTCCATCCAGAGGCTATTCACTGGTGGTATCTGGGCTTCTGTGGCTCCTTTTTTTTTTTTTTTTCAGTACAAAAATAAATAAAGAAAAAGATTTGCCCATGTTCTTTTGTGCAAGGCAGTGCCTTCTGCTGATTCCTGCTGAGGTGCTCAGAAAGAAGTCATTGAATGAGCATGAGAATGGTGGCAAGGTGCCCTTCCATACAAAGACCATAAAAGCACAACTGTGGCTTACCAGGAAATACCACCTCTGATTTCTGCAGAGACTGGTAGCTGAAAGAGGAGTGGATCACAACTGGAAAAGTCTGTCTGAGCCATAAAAACATGGACCAACCCCATTTCGTAGCTCTGAAGGGAAAATGAGTGCTGGGATATTGCTGGGATATAGAGCAGCAAGTCTAGGCAAGGGATGCACATCCAGTGATAGCTTCCCACAGTTAGTTTGGATCCAAAGCTCTTTTCCTGTGGCTGACTAAAACTGCCTTGTTTAGAGAACTTTGACCTTCAGGCAGCAGACAGCTGGTGAGGCTTCCAGAAGGGAAGGGTTTGGGATTCACAGAATCCCAGGGTCACAGAGCAGTAGCAGTTGGAAGAAACCTTTGAAGATGGAGGCAAATCCCCCTGTCAGAACAGGATCACCTAAAGCAGATCACACAGGAACACATCCAGGCAGGCTTTGAATATCTCCAGAGATGGAGGCTCCACCACCTCTCTGGGCAGTCTGTTCCAGTGCTCTGCCACCCTCGAAGTGCAGAAGTTCTTTCTCATGTTTAGATGGGGCTTCCTATGTTCAAATTTATGCCCATTATCTCCTGTCCTGTCAGTGGGGACCACTGAGAAGAGTCTGGCCCCAGAGAAGAGAGGCAGCATGACAGACTAGCTAGTGACTAGCTAAGACCATCTAGTCTTAGCCATCCAAAAGTTGGAGGTCTACCCAACCTTGGTGAAAGGTCTGTTTCTGAAGTGGCGGGCAAGGAAGCCTCCAGTTCCATGTGTTTTATCCCACCTGCTTTAGCTCCTGCTCTAGAAACAGCGAGAACTTCCTTCCAGAGGTCCATGCTCTCCTCCATGTTCCAGCAGGAGAACCCAAATGCTTCACTGCAATGAAAGAATGAAGGGAGGATTCATATCTCTTAAGGTCAAAGATCTGAAAGACAATTTGGCCAGTCTCAAGAGAGTCTCTAAACAAGCCTAGATGATCTTTTGAGGTCCTTTCTACGATTCTAAGTCATCCCCATTTAATTCCAGTTCAGTGTCTTTCCCAGTCACAGCCCAGTTCCGGTCCCAGTCTGGTTCCTGTTGAGTCTGAGTCCAAGCCCAGCCCAATCTCCTTCTCCTTTCAGCCCCAGCCCAGTCTCTATCCCAGTTCAAGTCCCAATCCAGTCCCAGTCCCGTCCCAGTTTACTCCCAGTCCCCTCCGGGCTCTGTCCTAGGTGCTGAAACTGGCTCCAGACCTGCTTCTCGACGGACCTGCAGAGCTCGGTCCGCTTCAGCCCACTTCAGCCCACTTCCTCCCAGGTCGACCCTGCCGACCCGACCCGACCCGTGTCCCCACTTTCTCCCCTGCTCAGCACACCCACACCCCAGCCCAGCACCATGGAGCCTTGTGGGAGTGAGGTCCCTGCTTACCCCTACGTCACCATCACCCACTCCTTCCTCCACTGACCCCACTGGCCCAGCACCTCCAATGCTCTCCCCGGCAAGTCCCAGCCCAGCAGAGTCCCAGTGTCGTGTGCCATGAAGGGGTTCCATGTGTGGGACAGGCTGGGGACCCCCCTAGAATCCGTGCTCTGGTGGGGATCAGGACAGTGCTCTGGGCATGCAGGAGTGGGGTTACAGGACTGGACTACACAGGACTAGAGGGATGTGGGACTGAATGGCACAGGAGTGGGGGATGTAGGGCTGAGGGATACAAGACTGTGGGGCAGAGAATTGGGAGGACTGAGTAGTATGGGACTTAGGAGCATGAGGTTGAGAGATTTGGAACTGGGTGATGCAGAAATGAGGAGTAGGGGATTGGGGACCCTGGATTAGGGGGCACAAAACTGTGGAGTACAGGACTGGGGGACACTAGACTATGGGTACCCGTGGTGGTGAGCACTGTGGGGGATGACAGGTCAAGTTAGCCATCTTCTGAAGGTGCCCACTTCTCTTTTCCTACCATGAAGGAAGCCAAGGTGATGACCTTGGAATTAAATATCTAATACCTTGCTATCTGCTCTAGGTAAATAGACCTCTTAGGCATGGTAATTCCCAGCAGATTCCTGATTTCTCCTAGGATTCTTACACATTGCAGAAATAATTCCAAACATCAGGAACTCTGCCCTTAGGAGACCTTGGCTTGGAGGATGTGACTGGCCTGGAGCCAAGCATTCCCAGGATTGGTGCAGCAGGGCAGTGCAACCTCAACATGGTTTTGCTGGACAACTCATCTCGGCCTGTGAGGCTGCTTGAGCAATATCCATCTATGGTGAAAGAAGTGAAAATGAAAACAGAAGAGTAACCCAGGCCACAAGCAGATTAGATTAGGATCTCACTCCAAGAAGGACCTTAAGATGCTGGAGCAACTCCAGAGAAGGACAACAAAGCTGATGAAGGGTCTGGAGCACAAGTCTTGTGAAGAACATCTGTGGGACCTGGGGTTGTTCAGCCTGGAGAAAAGGAGGCTGAGGGGAGACCTTTAGAGCGGCTGGAAAGCTGCCCAACAGAAAATACCCTGGGACTCTGAGTCAACAGTCAGTTGAAGAGGAGCCAGTAGTAAACCCACGTAGCCAAGAAGACCACCAGCATCCTGCCTTGGATCAGCAGTGGCCAACAGGAGCAGGGCAGTGATTGTCCTCCTGGACTGGGCACTGGTGAGGCCACATCTGGAATCTTGGGGTCAGTTTTGGCCCCCTCACTCCAAGAAAGATATTGAGGGGCTGGAGTGTGTCCAGGGTAGGGCAATGAAGATGATGTAGGTTCTGTAGAACAGGTCTGGTGAGAAGCAGCTGAGTGAGGTGGTGTTGTTGAGCCTGGAGAAAAGCAGGCTGAAGGAAGACCTTCTGGCTCTCTGCAACCCCCTGAAAGGAAGCTGGAGCCAGCTGAGGTTTCCCCTTCCAAGGAATGAGCGACAGGATGAGAGGAAAGGACTTTAATTTGCATGAAAAGAAGTTTAGGTTGGACATGAGGTACAATTTCTTCCCCTTGAGGGTTGTCAAGGCCTGGCTCAGTCTGCCCAGGGCAGTGTTGGACTTCCCATCCCTAAGGGGGTTTAAAAGCTGTGGAGATGTGATGCTGATGGTGACCTGGCAGTGGTGGGTTAATGGTTGAACTCAATGATCTTAAAGGTCTTTTTCAACCAAAAACACTCTATGAGATAAAATAAAGTAAGCTGAACCTCACTTGATACATCCTAAGAACAAAGCAATTCAGCTGAGCAGCTTCCTGTGCTCTGAGGCTCTTCCAGGCTAGGTGAGTAACAGAGTCCTCAGCTAGAGAGGAGACAAACCAACCTTTCAGAATATATTTTCTGCTGGCATGCAAGACCTCTACCAACCTTGCCAGGAACATTTTCTGGATGTATATTCAACCAGTAAGAAATGGCTTTTAGCTCTGAGCAGCTCTTGGGAGTGAGGATTAGTCATAGACTCATAGAATGGTTTGTGCTGGAGAGATTTTAAAGGTCATCTAATTCTAACTCCCCTGCCATGGGCAGGGACACCTCCACTAGACATGACTGCTCAAGGCCTCATCCAGCCTGGCCTTGAACACCTCCTGGGAGGGGGCATCCACAATCACCCTGGGCAACCTATTCCAGTGCCTCATCACCTTCACTGTAAAGAATCTCTTCCTAATATCCAGTCTAAATCCACCCTCCTCAAGCTTTTAAGAAGGTGTTTTATCTTTTCTCTCTTTTTGTTTTGTTTTGTTTTGGTTTGGTTTGGTTTTGGGGTGGGCTTTTTATGTTTTAAAAAGGTTTCTGCAGCTAAATCTTGTTAAACAGCTGCTGGAACAGCTCTACTTACGAACCCTCTGCCCTATGTACTTGAAAAGATACAAAAATAGCTCCATGAGAAAGCTCCTGGGATGACCACAGGCAAGGATGACCTGTAGTGTCAGGGGTGATTGACTCCATGAATATATTATCTTGGAGCTCATTCTAAGTTCTGCTCTCCTCTTTCCATACTGAGGGGGCATAGGTTGGAATCTTAGGCTCTGGTGTCCCAGTTAAACAAAACCCAAAGTGGTTAGTCACCCCAGAGCAAAACAACACATGGGCTGTGTCCCAAGCCAGTAGGCAAGGACACCAGAACAAAACAAAGGGTGTGCCAACATGTCATGCTTAGTGCAGCAAAATGAAGGTTGAGTGGGAATGTAAATACATGAAAGGACTCCCACCAGGAAAAGAGTTACTCATTGATGCTGAAAGTCATTCCTGGCACAGGAAGAGAGGTTAAAGATTGACCCAGAATTAACTGTGTCTGTAAATCAGGCTGTAATTTGGAGTGACTGGAGCGGTTTGGTTCTAGTCTAGGTGATACCAACTCGCAGTGGGTGACCAATGAATAACTTTTCACGTCTTCAACAAGGTCTGGGAAGCATTTGGCTGACATGTGGGAGAGAGGCAGATGCTGGCGTGTTTGGGGAAGGCTTCTGGAGATCTATAAATCAAAACTAAGATTGGAATTTGGTTAACCAAGTCCTGTGTTTAATCATCAGGGGAACTGGGTTTTGGTCAAATCTGGTTCTCCTGATGTTCAGAAAACCAGTTCAGCTGCTTCATGTCTTGTTTTACCAACAGGACTGAAGGAAAACACATGTTCATGTGTCTTTAAGGCTGCTCATGATCCCTGCATAGGAAGTAAAGAAGAGTTCAACCTCTAGCTCAGCAGACACAGATGTAAATCCCTGCCTTGCCTCCAGATCCCTTTGCGTCCTTCACCAAGTCCCTTTTAGAATCATAGAATCATAGAATGGTAAGTTGGAAGGGACCTCAAAGATCATCTAGTTCCAACCCCCTGCCATAGGCAGGGACACCTCCCACTAGCACAGCTCACTCAAGGCCTCCTCCAACATGGCCTTGAACACCTCCAGGGAGGGAGCAGCCACAACCTCCCTGGGCAACCTGTGCCAGTGTCTCACCACCCTCACTGCAAACAACTTCCTCCTAACATCCACTTTCAGTCTCCCCTCTGCCAGTTCAAACCCATTGCCCCTTGTCCTGGCATTGCAAGACCTTGTCAATAGTCCCTCCTCAGATTTCCTGTAACCCCCTTCAGATATTGGAAGGCTACTTTAAGGTCTCCTGGAAGCCTTCTCTTCTGCAGGCTGCAGAGCCCCAACTCTCTCAGCCTGTCCTCATAGGAGAGCTGCTGCAGCCCTCTGAGCATCTTTGTGGCCTCCTCTGGACCCGCTCCAACACTTCCATGTCCTTCCTGTTTTGAGGGCTCCAGAACTGCACACAGGACTCCAGGTGGGGTCTAGAGAAGGGCAGAGCAAAGGGGCAGAATCCCCTCCTTTGCCCTGTTGCCCACACTGCTCTTGCTGCAGCCCAGGATTTGGCTGCTGTCTGGGCTGCACTCACACTGCAGGTTCATGTTGAGCTTTTCATCAACCCAGACCCCAAGGTCCTTTTGTCCTGCATCAACCTTACCTACCAGTACAGACACAACCAGAAAAAAAGACACAGATCATCATTTTTGGAACTGTTTGAAGCTTTTAGACTGGCATTGAAATAAGAATTGAAATGATGGCAAGGTTAAAAGAGCTGTAGACCCAAGTGCATTAATTCACAGAATGGGAACACAACTGTGGTGGTGACCTCCAGACATGGAAGATGCTGGCCTGGCTAAAACCATTACCTCTTGTCCTGTCACAACAGGCCCTTCTTATTCTTCTCCATGCCTCTTTCTCACCTCTCTCAGTCTTCTCCTCTGGTTAATACATTCCTAATAAAACCACTTCACATCTGGTTGCATTAATTGGCATTCTTGCTTTCTAAAAACAAAGCAATTCCTTCAAGCTTTTCCAGCAAAATGTTGTCTGTGATTCCCCCCAGACTTCAACTCCACTTTAACAGCATAGAAGGAAGGGGGAGTTAAAAAAAAAAAAAAAAGGATGTACACATCTGGTCACAAGACGAAAGACAAAAGTTGTTGATGAAGCAAATCCTGGATTATCCTGGCAAAAGCCAAGGCATGGTGCTGAGACTGAAATAAACTGTGCTGAGAACATCCTGTCAGAAGGGAAAAACCAGCAGAATAGGTTCCATCTGATGCTGCAGGGTCCTGAGCATGCTTAGCTCTCACTGGTGGTAGAATCACAGAATGGTTTGGGTTGAAAGAGGCCTTAAAGATGATCTAGTTCCAACCCCTCTGCTATAGGCAAGGACACTTCTCACTAGCCCAGGTTGCTCAAGGCTCCATCCAACCTGGCCTTGAACACCTCCAGGAAGAGGACATCCACAACCTCCCTGGGCAACCTGTTCCAGTGTCTCACCACCCTCACTGTAAAGAACTTCTTCCTAATGTCAAGTCTAAATTTTCCCTCTTTCAGCTCCCTTGTCCTGTCACTACAATCCTGTATAAAAATTCCCTCCCCAGCTTTCTTGTAGACCCCTTCATACACTAGAAGGCTGCTCCAAGGTCTCTCCAGAGCCATCTATTTCCCAGGCTGAACAGCCTCAGCTCTCCCAGCCTGTCCCCATGGGGAGATGGAGGAGATGGAAATCAAATGAGCCTCACAGCTGAAAACAACCCAGCAAACCTTCATCATTTTGGTTCAGAGGCTGTTGTACTTTCCAGCTGGTGTCTCTTCTGAGATGGCATTCTGGAGCAGCCATGCACCGTGAACAGTCTGCTGGCTGCTCCTGTATGCATGTGACAGCAAGAATAGAGCCAGAAGAATGCCTCTAGAAAAGTCTTTTGAGCAGATGGCTCCAAGATCACCTCATGCTTGGCAGAAGTCACCTTCTGGAAGGAATAGGCAACATCTCACTAAACATTTAAAAATAAATAAAAGCAAAAACCTGAGCAACTAACTCTGGACTTCTCAGACCTTGTCTGGGCTTCCCTGGGTTTGAACATGGTGGAGTCACCATCCCTGGAAGTGTTCAAGAAATGGCACCCCATGACACCTGGGGACATGGTTTAATGGTCAGGATGGTGTTAGTTTAATGGTTTAACTGGAGGAGTTCTGCTATGAGGACAGGCTGAGAGAGTTGGGGCTCTGCAGCCTGCAGAAGAGAAGGCTTCCAGGAGACCTTAGAGTAGCCTTCCAGGATCTGAAGGGGGCTACAGGAAGGCTGGGGAGGGACTACTGACAAGGGCTTGCAATGACAGGACAAGGGGCAATGGGTTTGAACTGGCAGAGGGGAGATTTAGACTGGATGTTAGGAGGAAGTTGTTTGCAGTGAGGGTGGTGAGACACTGGCACAGGTTGCCCAGGGAGGTTGTGGCTGCTCCCTCCCTGGAGGTGTTCAAGGCCAGGTTGGAGGAGGCCTTGAGTGAGCTGTGCTAGTGGGAGGTGTCCCTGCCTATGGCAGGGGGTTGGAACTAGATGATCCTTGAGATCCCTTCCAACCTTATCATTCTATGAACTCAATGACCTCAGAAGATTTCTCCAACTGAAACAATTCTGTGGTTCTATGATTTTTAATATCTTTTAAAGAGAGATTTCCTCCACTCCCTTCCAATAGACTTTCACTAACCCTTTGGGTTTTTCTCCTTCGTCTGAGCAGAGTAGGAGCACAGAGCAAAGTGGTTTGGTTCTGCATGGTGAATTTCTGACTGAAGAGAAAAAAAATCTATCCCTGAGGCATTCTCCTTCACCACGCTCACAGTAGGGGTGTGCTGACTGGGAGCTGTTTTGGGACAGTCAGCTAAACACAGACCTCTCATTTGTTCAGCTCTGATAAGGTGCTTGTGCTTGCTCTTTTTTCCTCCTTCTCAGCATGGAAGGGGACATCATGGGCCATAAACCTCCCAGTGTTTCACAGGCACTTTGGGATTTCAAAACTGCTTGTCAAAATACTGTAATAGCTTCACAGCTCACTCAGGCTTGGCAGTAGGCACAATGCTTCAGAAGTTGGCCAGGCAGAAACATGCTTCATCATCTAGGTCAAGTGATTTGATGTATCACCTGGAAATGCAGCCTGCAGGTCATAGAACCACAGCATCATAGAATCACAGAATCACAGCATCATAGAATCATAGAATCACAGAATCACAGTACCGTAGAATCACAGAATCACAGCATCACAGCATCATAGAATCAC
>VWZE01019145.1:87890-105080 GCA_013396675.1 Eubucco bourcierii | reverse complement strand
CTGTGCTAGTGGGAGGTGTCCCTGCCTATGGCAGGGGGTTGGAACTGGCTGAGCTTGAGGTCCCTTCCAACCTTACCATTCTGTGATTCTATGATTCTTACTTTAGGCAGTTGGGACTTGAGCCTGAGTGAGAGGAGCAACCTGTCTGATAGCTGTGAGCTGGCAACAGCAGTTGGATGGCTTTGCAAGCACCGATAGGCAGGCACTTGGGTGTCTGGGAGGCTTTGCTTTGGGGCTGGGCATCTCTGCAGCCATCCTGCAGAGACAGCTAGGCACCAAAGCAGCTTGGAGGATCTAAGGGAGGGCACTGACTAAAGTCAGTGACTCACATCCATGCAGAAAGTGTTCCGCTCCTGATTCAGACCTTTATTATTTTAGACTCTTAATTAAGTCTCTTTGAACCCACAAGGTGCAGCCACTTACTGCTACTTATTCCTTTTCTTTTATTTGTCACAGGCTTTCATTTACCCAAATATTTCAGGCAGATGATTGAACTAGAGGTGTTTGAGAGGAATTCTTGAACACTGGGACTGGCTTTGGTGCTTTCTTGGTCTGCTTTCTGGATGCTTGTATGGGCTCTGATGAGTGATTAGACCACTACCATTCTTCTATGGCAGGCTGATTTCAAGTGGATTTTATGTTTATGACTGCTAAATGGTTTCTTAGGGAAAAAAACCCAACTTTCTTTCTTTTTCTTTCTTTCTTTCCTTCTTTCTTTCTTTCTTTCTTTCTATTTGTTTGCAAGGAGCTGAAGTTTAATAGTCAAACGACAAATCCTTTTAAAAAACTTTTCAGGTATATAAGACATAAATGAAATATTTAGGATTCATAAATTTATTCCCCCCACCATGTTTGCCTACTGCCTGGCCAACTATTTGGAGATTTCACCTATGAATAGGTTGAATATTATGTTCACTTTCTTGTGCATTGCTCATACAACCCTTTGAACCACTCTCTTCCAATCCTACTGTGGATGTGCTGGCTTTATTTTTGTTTCATGCCTTCATTTCTGTGGAGTTATTTCACCACACCTGAGCTGTTAAGTTCTGCTTACTAAGTTATTTTGCTGGTTAGTTAGACTGTTTCATTTTATGGCTTCTTAAAGCAGTGTCTAGAACCCAGGCAGCCATGCAAACCATTTAACTTTTGTTATTGTCTTCTTTCTATGTCAGTGAGTGATTTCTTTTTTTAGGTAGCGGTTTCCTTTTTCTTCTTAACTTGGTATTTCAGGTTGTTGTGGGGATTTTTTGTTTGGTTTGTTTCCCCCCCACACACCTTTTAATTCAATTTAGAGTAACCTAGAGGGATTCAAAGTACATTTTATGGACTAAAGCTTGGCACAGAGGTGTTAAAGAAGCTGAAAGAGGCAACTGTTGCAAATGCTCATTCTGGTTTTGGCAGAAGAAACTTGCTCACCTCTCCTATTTGTGGGGCAATGTCCTCATCACTCAGTGTGCAGAGAGAATGCCTTTGTGGTTGTTTTACTTGACTTGGTTAAAGGTCCCTAGAACTTAAAGAAAATAATTTTTATTTTTTTTTTTTGGTTAAAGTCACAGAATTGTCAGGGTTGGAAGGGACCTCAAGGATCATCCACTTCTAACCTGCCTGCCATGGGCAGGGACACCTCACACTAGATCAGGTTGCCCAGAGCCCCATCCAGCCTGGCTTTAAAAACATCCAGGGATGAGGCTTCCACCACCTCCCTGGGCAACCTATGCCAATCTCTTACCACCCTCATGGTGAACAACTTCTTCCTAATACCCAATTTAAATCTTCCCTCCACTAGCTTGGATCCATTTCCCCTACTCCTATCACTACAAACACCTTAAAATGACCCTCCCCAGCTTTCTCATAGTCCACTTAAGCCACGATAAGGTCTCTTGAGAGCATCCTTTTCTCCAGACTGAACAACCCCAACTCTCTCAGCCTGTCCTCATAGCAGAGCACTTCCAGCCCTCTGCTCATCCTCGTGGTCCTTCTCTGGACATCTTCCAGACATTTAAATATATTTAGATATTTTCTGTTCTTATAAATAATTGGGGGAAATCTCCAACGATTTTCATAGCTGTAGGAGCAGGAATGTGAAGTAATATAAGCTGCCAAACTGACTGTGTGCTAGAACAGAGATGCACAAAGTATGAATGAATGCACAAAGTATGAATGAATTCTGCAAGTTTTAGGTTAAATTTTACTGTCAGCTTCAGAAAAGAACATTGAGTGCATCTCCTTTGTTTCTTTTGCAGCTCAGCTGGGAGACTTGGTAACTGTTCACCCTGATCTAGCTGAGAGCACCCCTGCTTACTGCAGAGGGACTTGGACTAGGTGACCTTCAGAGGTCCCTCCCAACCCAGACCATTCTATGGTTCTATGATTCATTTTGCTCTGATCTCCACTTGAAGGGAATGGCATCCAGACTTCCTGAAAGCTGGGGTTCTTCCTTAGGTGACAAATAAAATTTCCACTGTCGAACGTATTCAGGGAGGCTAAATTCAAGTTGAAGTTTGGTGTCTTTCTTTGTTTCCCTGTAGCTGACTGAAGATGTCTAGCCAGAAGGGAAAAGTAGGTGCTTAGATTTATGGCAGCATTAAATGACTGAGAGTAATGGCTTGTGCTCAGATGTGTTTAGAATCATCCTGGTCCTAAGAGATTTCTGAGACATGGCAAGTTGTGGGACTTTGGGAGCACCATGCTACAGGTGAAGTACCAAGATCTCTCCCTCCCTTCAGCCGCAGGACTCTCCTTAATAATGCTGGAAGTTCAAATGAATCATTTATGAGCATCAGTAGACACATGGGTGGGGCCTCTCTGTAAACTGGTATTTTGTTGATGCAATATGTGTGACAGCCTTTAAGTTCTGAATATAAATGTTACTGAGAGGAAATTAGGTTGGATCCGTCGAGGAGATCAGCCAGACCTTGCAGAGTATCTGGCTGAGGAGCAGGTACCTCTACCGCTTCTGTGCTTCAGATACCAGTACATGTAGAAGGAAAATGGAAGGTGAGTGGCTTGAAACTTTACTCAGTACTGTAAGTGGAAACAGTTAAATGGTCAGGTGTAGAAATGACATAAAATTGTAGATATTGTTGTGCGGAAGCAAGTTTAAGGATTGGTGGAGGAGAAGCTGAACATGAGCCAACAGTGTGTACTTGCAGCCCAGAAAGCCAAGAAGAGCCTGGGCTGCATCAGGAGAAGTGTGGCCAGCAGGGGCAGGGAGGTTATTCTCCCCCTCTGCTCCACTCTGCTGAGACTTCATCTGGAGTACTGCATCCAATTCTGGAGCCCCTGGGACAAGAGTGATGTAGAGATGCTGGAGCACATCCAGAGAAAGGCCATGAGGATGCCCAGAGGGCTGGAGCTGCTCTGATGTGAGGACAGACTGAAAGAGTTGGGGCTGTTCAGTCTGGAGAAGAGGAGGCTCCAAGGTGGCTGCCTTGTGGCCTTCCAGTATCTGAACTGGGCTACAAAAAGCTGGGGAGGGACTTGTTAGGCTCTCAGGTAGTGACAGGACTGGGAGGAATGGAGCAAAGCTGGAGGTGGGGAGATTCAGACTGGAAGTGAGGAGGAAGTTCTTCAGCATGAGTGGTGAGGACCTGGAAGGGGTTGCCCAGGGAGGTGGTTGAGGCCCCATCCCTGGAGGTGTTTCAGGCCAGGCTGGATGAGGCTGTGGCCAGCCTGATCTAGGCTAGGGTGTCCCTGCCCATGGCAGAGGGGTTGGAACTGGCTGATCCCTTCCAACCCTGACTGATTCTATAATTCTATGATTCCATCTAGATCTTATTTATGGACTGTGTGAGAAAGGAAAACATATCTTTTGCAAAAACTCCTTTCCTTTTATAAAAGAAAAAGAGAGCTGCAGAGAAGAATAGGTGAAACAACAACCAGTTCTGAGAATCTCAAAAAGAATGAATTTTGTTTCCAGCATAGGCTGCAACTTGCTGGTTTTCAGTATTCTCATTCCAAAAGCAGTTATTTCACAAGGGGCAGCTGATTTAGTCTCTCTGGAATGAAGGCAGACAGTGAATTGGTAGATAAAATCCAATCAGTGGTATGGAAGGTGGAATTTCTACCCAAAAAACACTAAGAGCTGTGAAATTGCTTAGCTTTTTGCATTTTTTCTGAGCTGCCTTTGATGGGAAGGCAATTGTTAGCTTCTCTGCCATCCAGTTGTGATAATTAATTCTGATAAGCCAACTGTGGGCTGACTTTAGAGAACTTTCCTGGGAAAGAGGTAACATCTCAGCTCCCTGATGTTCTGGTTCAGCTGGATGGAGTGGGTGAAACATGCTTGTCTTGCTTCACAAACGCCTCCAGAAGATGGGCGAGGATCTCTCAGGTGCTTTCAGCCTTCTTGACCACAGGAATTTGTCATGTGCGCTGTAAGCACTCCTAAGCCTTTCTGTTCAACCAGAGCACTTTGCTTTATGGTTGGCAACTGTCAGCAGCACCTGAAATTTTTGGTTCAGTTCTGTTACTTGTTCTTATCAGCAGGCAGGTTGTGTTCTTGAGCAATAACCACGTCATGCCTTGTCAGGTTTGTTGGTCGTGCTTGGACAGTGTTTCATGTTTTGAACACAGCTAACACCTGACTATGCATTTATCTGCTGATCCTTGCTAAAGAGCTGAATGACCAATTCCTTCCCAAATGTCACTGGTTAGGAGGAAAATGAGATTAGTTTGGTACAAGGAAACAAACCAGAGAAAGCTACTTTGGAGGTTGTCTTTTTACCTTTCATACTCACCCTCTCAACTCATGACGATTATGATTTACTCAGGATGTGATCCTAGGAAATTCCACTCGAGCTGAATGATCAATTCCTTCCCAAATGTCACTGGTTAGGTGGAAAATGAGGTTAGTTTGGTGCAGGGAAACAAACCAGAAAGAAACAGTTCTGGAGTTTGTTGTTTTATCTTCCATACTCACCCTGTCAATTTGTGACAATTATGATTTACTCAGGATGTGATCTTAAGAAACTGCACTTGAGCTGAATTTCAAATTACCAAATTTCAGTATTTCAAATCACTAAATTTCAACAGTTAGATAAAAAAATGAGATTAGTTTGGTACAAGGAAACAAACCAGAAAAAAATAGGTTTGGGGTTTGTTTTTTTACCTTCCATACTCACCCTCCCACTTCATGACTATCATGATTTACTCAGGATGTGATCCTAGGAAATTCCACTTGAGCTGAATTTCAAATTACCAAATTTCAGTATTTCAAATCACTAAATTTCAACAGTTAGATAAAAAATGAGATTAGTTTAGTGCAGGGAAATAAACCAGAAAAAAATTAGTTCTGGGGTTTGTTTTTTTACCTTCCATACTCACCCTCCCACTTCATGACTATCATGATTTACTCAGGATGTGATCCTAGGAAATTCCACTTGAGCTGAATTTCAAATTATCAAATTTCAGTATTTCAAATTACCAAATTTCAACAGTTACATAAAAATGAAATTAGTTTAGTGCAGGGAAATAAACCAGAAAAAAATTAGTTCTGGGGTTTGTTGTTTTATCTTCCATACTCACCCTCTCAATTCACGACAATTATGATTTACTCAGGATGTGATACTAGGAAATTGCACTTGAGCTGAATTTCAAATTACCAAATGTCAGTATTTCAAATTACCAAATTTCAACAGTTACATAAAAATGAGATTAGTTTAGTGCAGGGAAATAAACCAGAAAAAAATTAGTTCTGGGGTTTGTTGTTTTATCTTCCATACTCACCCTGTCAATTTGTGACAATCATGGTTTACTCAGGATGTGATCCTAGGAAATTCCACTCGAGCCAAACGATCAATTGATTGCCCAATTTCAATAGTTAGATAAAAAATGAGATCAGTTTGGTGCAGAGAAGCAAACCAGAATAAGCTAGTTTTCTATTTTTTTTTCCTTTCCTACCCACCACCTTCTCAATCCATATCAACTATGATTGCTTCAGGATGTGATCCTAGGAAATTCCTTTAGTTTGTGTTATGAGTCCCAGTCCCCTAGTTTAGATATGAGTCTGCTTTAAAGTGGATCCACCCTTGGTTCTGGATGGGAAAAATTAGTTTCCTCTAAATGCCAACTCTGTATTCAACTTATTCTATTCCAATTAGAGAAACTGAATTATTTGGTTGTTCTGTAGGCTTAGCAGGATCAGACTCAACCCTTTGTAATTCAAATCACCTAGAAGACTTTGAAGCTCAGTGAGGCCAGTTCCCCAAACTGCTGAGAATCTGTGGCTCCCATTGTCATCACTTAGAGTGGAAACACTTCTCAAAATATAAAAGTTGCATGCAAATAAGTAAAAACACGGGTTTGCACCCATCCCTCTGCACCAGCACCATAATCACCCTCACGAAATGACTGATAGCCAGGCAGGAGGCCTTAGGGGGCACCAGCTAAGATGTTTGTCAAGTAAATCACACCACTTGGGCTTTATTGTCAGCACTTTTGAAAACTTCACAGTTTGTGGATATTTCCTTCTCCATTCAGTTCTTCAAAGAGGTCTGCAAACCTTTTATGGCTTTGTGAAATGCAGACTGAGACATTTGCATGCATATTTAGCTGAAATTGTCATAGACTCATAGAATGGTCTGGGTTGGAAGGGACCTCCAAAGGGCATCTAGTCCAAGTCCCTTTGCAGTAAGCAGGGGCAACCTAATCTAGATCATGTTGCCTAGAGCCCTGTTGAGTCTCACCTTGAATATCTCCAAGGATGGGTTCTCAAGTACTTCCCTGGGCAACACGTTTGGGTGTTTCACCACCCTTAACATCCAATCTAAATCTATCCTTCTCTGGTTTGAAGCCATTGCCCTTCATCCTATATTATTAAATCTTGGGGGTGGGGTGGGGTGGGGGTGGGGGAGGTGGATTTATTTGTTCTTTATATCTGTACCTCATCTGGAATGCCACTATAAGCTTTCCAACACCTACATTTAGCATCATAGAATCATAGAATGGCAAGGTTGGAAGGGATCTCAAAGATCATCCAGTTCCAACCCCCTGCCATAGGCAGGGACATCTCCCACTAGCACAGATCACTCAAGGCCTTGTCCAACCTGGCCTTGAACACCTCCAGGGAGGTTGTGGAGCACAGAATGTGATTACATTGGGTGATTCTGTGCTCCACAACCTCCCTGGACAACCTGTGCCAGTGTCTCACCACCCTCACTGCAAACAACTTCCTCCTAACAGCCACTTTCAATCTCCCCTCTGACACTTCAAACCCATTCCCCTTGTCCTGCCATTGCAGGAACTTGTCAATAGTCCCTCCCCAGCCTTCCTGGAGCCCCCTTCAGATCCTGGAAGGCTACTCTAAGGTCTCCTGGAAGCCTTCTCTTCTCCAGGCTGCAGAGTCCCAACTCTCTCAGCTTGTCCTCACAGCAGAAGTGCTGCAGCCCTCTCAACATCTTGATGGCCTCCTCTGGACCCGCTCTGACAATTCCATGTCCTTCCTGTACTGGGGGCTCTAGAGAAATGCACACAGAACTACATTTATAGTCAAACTTTTTATTTCTTTAATTTGCTTCATTATTTTATTCCTTGTGCAAAACCCAACTCTCAGCTGACAGCATGTGCAAAACTGCCCATCTGTGGTTGAAAAACAACTGGCTGTAGGCAACGTTTTGAAAAATCCATTTTTCAGGTCAGGACCATATAATCCCTTGGCATCAAGTATTTACAAATCAAGAAGGAATGATTGAAAAAAAGAAAAAAAAAAAAAGATATGCAGCTTGTAGCACAGCTATAAGAATCAGAGTGTTCTACAACTTTCCACCAGCAAGTGCTGGACTCATCAGGGTGTTTTTATGGGTGTGGGTCTCAGTCTCAGCACTGCTGAATTTTTTAATGGGTTCTTAAATGAATTTTTGGAAACACTTCTCTGTCTCTCACTGTTGTCTCCTCTTCCATGTAATCCTGACCTCAGCCAGGGGTGGGAACTCATTGCTCTCATTCTCCTTTGTGTTGTTTTCTCCATGCTGCAGTCATCGAGCTGGGAGAAGTTGACCTGAACTGCCCTTCCAACTGCCAGATCCATAACACCCATTTCTTCGGGACCGACAGGCAGATAATAAGGAGAGGACAAGCCTTCAGCTTCTACGCTCGCTTCCAAAACCGGGACTGGGATGACTCTGTGGACCAGGCTGTTTTCACTGTGGAGACAGGTAGTCACTCTCAGGCTCTGCAGTCTTTCCCAGCCTTTTGTGGGTAGTCTTCAATGACAAATAGTATCTACTTATTCATCAGCTCTGGTGAGGCCACATCTCGAGTGCTGTGTTCAGTTTTGGGCACCGCAATACAAGAGAGATGTGGAGGTGGTGGAGCTGGTCCAGAGGAGGGCAATGAAGATGGGGAAGGGCCTGGAGAATAAATCTGACAAGGAGAGACTGAGGGAGCTGGGGATGGTTAGTGCGAGGAAGAGGAGGCTGAGGAGACCTCATTGCTGCCTACAGCTACCTGAAGGGACACTGTGGAGAGGCTGCTGCTGGGCTCTGTTTACAGGGAATTGGAGACAGAACAAGGGGAATGGCCTCAAGCTGAGGCTGGGGAGGTTCAGATTGGACATTAAGAAAAGGTTTTTCCTGGAGAGATTGGTCAAGGACTGTAATGAGCTGCTCAGGGAGTTGGTGGAGTCATCCACCCTAGATGTGTCATTTGGATGTGGTGTTGAGTGATATGGTTTAAGGTGAATCTTGTAGAGTAGGGTTCTAGGTTGGACTTGCTGATCCTGAGGGGCTTTGCCAAGCTGCATGTGTCTGTGATTCTGTGATCTTTTGTGTGAGATCTTTCTCCTCCTGACTCAGGGAGTTCTGCAGCCACACAAAGTTTTGTCACTCTGCTGCAGAAATGCCAAGTGAGAAAGAGATCCACCCCTGGAGGCTTTGCCTTGCAAATGCTGGCTAAGCAGATGGGTTGCCTTTTCCATGTGCTTTGCTTAGTCTGATGGCAGCTGTGTTTATTTCCCTTGAAAAGGTCTCCGACCTTGTGAATCGAATGAGACGAAATGTACCTTCCCAATGGGTAGATGTCTAGATCAAACCTGCTGGAGTGCTTCCTACAAAGTTCATCAGCCAAAATGCATCAACATCAGCGTGTTTCCTCCCTCCAACGCCTGCGTCGGCCGTTACATCCTCAATATGCAGATCACGTCTTGTGGTCACACCTATCAGAGGTGTCTTGGAGACTTTTATGTCCTGTTTAACCCCTGGTGTGCAGGTAAGAATGTACGTGTGTGTGTGTGTGTGTGTGTGCGTGTGTATATGTATGGGTGTGTATATACATGTTTGTGTGTGNGTATACATGGTTATGTGTGTGTATGTGTGTGTATCTGTGTGTATATACGTGTGTGTGTGTGTGTGTATGTATGGGTGTGTGTATACATGGTTATGTGTGTGTATGTGTGTGTATCTGTGTGTATATACGTGTGTGTGTGTGTGTGTATGTATGGGTGTGTGTATACATGGTTATGTGTGTGTATGTGTGTGTATCTGTGTGTATATACGTGTGTGTGTGTGTGTGTATGTGTGTGTGTATGTGTGTGTGTATGTGTATATGTGTGTATACATGTGTGTGTATATGCATGTGTATATGTATATATGTGTGTATATGTCTGTTTATATATATGTATATATGTGTGTGTATATGTGTATGTGTATATGCATGCATATGTGTGTGCATGTGTGTGTGTATGTATATATCTGTGCATGTATTTATATGTGCGTGTATATGTATATGTGTGTGTATATATGTCTGTTTATATATATGTATATATGTCTGTGTATATGTGTATGTATATATATGTGTGTGTATAAACATGTATGTGTGTGTATGTGTGTGCATATATGTGTGTGTATATATATGTAGATGTGTGTGTATATAAGTGTGTATATGTGTATTTATATATATGTAGAAATGTGTGTATATGTATATGTGTGTATATATGTATATATGTGTGTATATGTATATATGTGTGTATATATGTCTGTTTATATATATATATGTGTGTGTATATGTGTAAGTGTATATATGTGTGTGTGTGTATAAACATGTATGTGTGTGTATGTGCGTGCATATATGTATGTGTGTATATATATGTATATGTGTGTGTATATAAGTGTGTATATGTGTATTTATATATATGTATAAATGTGTGTGTGTATATGTGTATATAAGTGTGTATATATATGTGTTTATATACATGTATATGTGTGTGTATACACATGTGTGTGTATATATGTGTGTTTATATATATGTATATATGTGTGTGTATGTAAGTGTGTATATATATGTGTTTATATACATGTATATGTGTGTGTATATATGTGTGTGTATAAGTGTGTGTATATATGTGTTTATATAAATGTTTACATATATGTATATGTGTGTGTATATATGTGTGTGTATAAGTGTGTGTATATATGTGTTTATATAAATGTTTACATATATGTATATGTGTGTGTATATATGTGTGTGTATAAGTGTGTGTATGTTTGTTTATATATATGTATATATGTGTGTATATATGTGTGTTTATATATGCATATATGTGTGTGTGTATATATGTGTTTATATATATGTATATATGTGTTTATATATATGTATATGTGTGTGTATATACATGTGTGCATATATGTGTGTTTATATATATGTATTGTGTGTGTATATGTGTATGTGTATATATGTGTGTATGTGTGTGTATAAACATGTATGTGTGTGTATGTGTGTGTATATATATGTATATGTATATGTGTGTGTATATAAGTGTGTATATGTGTGTTTATATGTATGTATATATGTGTATGTGTGTATGTGTGTATATATGTGTGCTTATATATATGTATATATGTGTGTGTATAAACATGTATGTGTGTATATCTATGTATATGTATATGTGTGTGTATATATATGTGTGTGTATATAAGTGTGTGTGTATATATATACGTGTGTGTGTATATACACACATATATATCACTTCACTGGTAAGTAAGGAATCGAGTTGCAGTAATAACGAGATACAGGAAGGGCTCA
Source organism: Eubucco bourcierii (assembly GCA_013396675.1). NCBI lineage: Eukaryota > Metazoa > Chordata > Aves > Piciformes > Ramphastidae > Eubucco > Eubucco bourcierii. Next base: position 94,064 of record VWZE01019145.1, on the reverse strand, counting down.
CGTTTTGTTAGTTTGGGATTTTTCCTTCAAGTTCTAAACCGACTCAAGCCAGAGTTCCACTTTGGTTTATTAAAGGCAGTAAAGATGTAGTTATTTCTGTCTCCCCTTAGTTTTACAATGCCACAGTGACAGGTTGTTAGGGGTTGGAAGGGACCTCGAAAGATCATCTAGCCCAACCCCTCCGTTGGAATATATTATGACAGGACAAGAAGCAGTAGGTACAAAATGAAATAAAGGATACACTCTCTGAACATCAGAAACACATTTTAACTGTGAGGGTGACAGAGACTTGTGAAATGAACCCCAAAACTCAAGCAGAGTTTTGCAGTAGGTATATTTTATTGCAGTGCTGGGTACAGGCAGGGTCGCTCCATCAGTGCTACACACCCCAGGCTGGCACAAGCCACAGCTTATGTTACAAGAGCAGGCATATTCATAATGAGAGGTAGGGTTATTACAATTATTTCTCGTAGTTCATTAACGGAGGTATTTTCCCATTCTTCACCCCAGCTCCAACCCTCCCCAGTGACCTTGAAGGGTTGTCTGCGATAAGCACCAGTGCAGTCTTTCTCTCAGGGTTTCTCTAACTAGTTGTTGCAGACACTTCCTCCCACGAAGTTTGGTATTTTATGACTTGCTACAAAAATGTACATCTGGTCTGTAAGGCTCTTTGTCAGCGCTCCTTGATTCATCAACAAAGCACAGCTACAGGTTGTCTTGAGAGTTTGTGGAGCCTTCTTGCTTGCAGCTGTTCAAAAACTATCCTGTCATGATCTTGGGCAACTGGCTGCAGGGGCCTCAGCTTGACCAGGGGTGTTGAACCAGAGAACCTCCACGAGTTCATTCCAACATCAATCATTCTGTAATATCACCGTGAAACGAAAGAGTGCAAATGCAGATGCAATTTTCTGTAGATCATAATCTGGTAGGAAGCAATTCTGAAATCTGTAGCACCTTGCCAGGACCGTGGCATGGCAAATATCCTGTGCTTTTGATTTCATCAGAATCAGATATGCAGCTCTAAGTGCACTGTGTTTGACTCCTAGAACAGCTTAGTGTGGAGATAAATTGCAAGCTTTGTAATTCAGGTGTGCTACTGGCAGGGAGAGACATATTGAAGATATTATCTAGCTGGAAGAAGAAAGGAATGGTCTGTGAATGTTTAAAGACCCCACGCCCTCAAATGTAGAAGTACCTGTTTAAAAATATAAATCAAAAAATGGGTAGAAAAAAAGGCAGCCAGGGGAGTAAAAAGATAACAGAAGCCCTAGAAATGTGCATTTGTCTGACTGATAACTCTGCATCTTTTCCAGATGACCCTGTCTATATGGACAACCAGGCTCAGAGAGAAGAGTATGTTCTTAATGAACATGGCATACTCTATGAAGGAGTTCACAAGCATATTACATCTCGACCATGGCACTTTGGACAGGTACTTTTTGGTACTTTAAAGGATAAATGTAGTGTTCTGCTTTTGTTTTGTTTTGTTTTGAGTTTGTTTGTTTGGTTTTTCTTTTTCTTTTTTCTTTTTCTTTTCCTTTTCCTTTTCCTCTTCCTTTTCTTTTTCCTTTTCCTTTTCCTTTTCCTTTTCCTTTTCCTTTTTCTTTTTCCTTTTCGTTTTCCTTTTCTTTTTTTTTTGTTTTTTCTTTTTCTTTTTCTTATTTTTTTTCTTTTCCTTTTTCCTTTTTATTTTTTCTTTTCCTTTTCCTTTTTTCTTTTTCTTTTTAATTTTTCTTTTTCTTTTTTCTTTTCCTTTTTTCTTTTTCGTTTTCTTTTTCTTTTTCTTTTTCTTTTTCTTTTTCTTTTTCTTTTTCTTTTTCTTTTTCTTTTTCTTTTTCTTTTTCTTTTTTCTTTCTCTTTTTCTTTTTCATTTTCTTTTCCTTTTACTTTTTCTTTTCCTTTTTCTTTTTCTTTTCCTGTTTTCTTTTTCTTTTTCTTTTTTCTCTTTTTCTTTTCCTTTTTTTCTTTTCCTTTTTTCTCTTTTTCTTTTTCTTTTAAATTTTTTTAAAAATTTTTTTTCTTCTTTTTTCTTTTTCTTTTTCTTTTTCTTTTTCTTTTTCTTTTTCTTTTTCTTTTTCTGTTGTTTTTCCTTTCCTAGCAATCAATGACATGTTATGGAAGGTGAAAGTTTTTGAGCACCAGCTCAGGCTATGCATGCAGAAAGCAAAGTGCAAATCTTTCTGTAGCCCAAAGGACTGGAAGTTTTCTGTAGTAAAATTAAGGGAACTGCAGAATGTTCTGGAAAAGGTGAAACAGAAGGTTGTGCTCCTGAAAGAAAATTATTCCATTGGTCAAATCTAAGGGAAAATGACATCTTTTTCCTTTTATTTTCTTTTTTCTTCAGATAGATAGACAAAACCCTGCAGACCTCTAGGAGCTGTGGTTGGTTTTAAAAAAAGAAAAAGAAAGGTCAGAGGAGGAGAAAGAGTAGCTCATGCAAATGTTAAAAAATCAGATTATTGGCAAGATAGGAAGCTTATCAATGTTAGAATAGTGTGATGCCTGTGTTAAATTCTCCTTCCCTAGTTTGAAGATGGGATTCTGGATATCTGCTTGAAGATCCTAGACATGGGTGCAAGTTACCATCACGGCTCTGATCGTGACCGTTGTTGGCGCAACGATCCCGTGCACGTCAGCATGGTGGTAAATCACATGGTAAGGTCTGGCACCTCTGAATAGATCATTGTGGTGTGGAAGAACAAATGATGCTGTCATCTAACACAAGGAAAATCCTTTGCTCAGATTCACAGGAATGACTAATTTGTAACGTTAATCTCTTGGTGATCTTGTGCTGTACTTGGGGGGTGAAGACATGGTCAGCCAGCTGAAAGAGCTGCTTTCACTTTTCTCATTCTAGATAAGCAGCCATACCACCAACAGTATCATGAAGATTCCAGAAAACAATGATTACCTCAAAGGAACAAAACCATTTTCCTGGAATGGGAGTGTTCCTATTCTTCAGCAATGGTACAACGGCAGATGCAGACCTGTCAGATATGGGTACTGTGGGTCTCTTGCTTCAGTGATGTGCACAGGTACTGATATTTCAGTCTGCCACTGCCTAGGTACAGATTCACAGATTGCACTGGGTTGGAAGAGAACTGCAAAGATCATCTTGTGCAATTCCCCTGCAGAGAGCAGGGACACCTCCCACTAGATCAAAGAGAAGATAGAAAACTTGGATTAAAACCCTCTGACCCTAAAAACTACTGGAAGTATATTACTCACAAACATTTTACTAGAAAAGAAAGGGAATATTTTTCTCCTGTTATAACAAAGAATGGCTCCTAACACAGTGTTTATTATCAGCCTATTGCTTTCCCATGCAGTGTGAAAAGCAAGAAGAAAGGCACTACTGTCTTCTCTGTGACCTTTACACCCAGCAGCTATCAATGCTGCAGCTTTTATCAAAACACAGAGCAAGCTGAGCACCGTGGAGCCAAAGTTTATCCTTTGAGTGAGGTCTGAAGGATGACACAAAATGCTAAGTTCTGAACAGGAGGTAGACCTCTAGCAATGTTTTCTCTAAAACCAACAGGCTATCTTCTTTTACTGCCAAGGATGAGATATCACTGAACTAAACACTAGACAGAAAAACTGTGTCCCAACAATATACCATTAATCTCCTGAACCTGCTTGCACAGTGAAAAACCAAAATACTCATACTCCATAGGTGAATCTGGTTGTACTACACTGGTTACACTGGTACAGTGTCTTACTAATCCAGGATCTAGTTCATTATTTCTGAGCTTGCAACAGATCTGGGTCAGGGTATTTTAAAGCTGTAAAAATTACAGGTCAGTCCTTTCTACTGACTTCTTTTTGAACTGCTTTTCAACCTATTAATAGGTTTTGAGGACAGAATTGCTGCATCCCAAATAATAGAGACATCTGCCATTTGGCTGGTGTGACCAGCCCAGCCCTGACACTTGACACCTCCTATCTATTGTGTTTACATACCTGTGAATGTGGACTATAGGATAATTCTTTATTAAATAAATAAGATGTTTTCTTAATTTATTACCATTTCAAATGACTCTCTATCTTTTCCCCTCCCTGCAGTGATGAGGTGTTTGGGAATTCCAAGCCGTGTTGTCACAAACTTCTGTTTTCCATCCTCAACTGAGAATCCCCTTGGTGTCAATGAGGTTTTTGACTGTACTGGGAAAAATCTGTGTGGTAAAGACAAGCTATGGTAAGTAAGAAACACACATTTTGGTTTTGTCAAGAATTAAACAATAGAAAACCTAGTATGAATCTTGCAGACCAGTATCACAGAATGTTAGGGGTTGGTAAAGGTCTCTGGTATCTTCCAGTCCAAGGCCCCTGGCAGAGCAGGACCAGAGAATGTAGTGCAGGTCACACAGGAACACATCCAGATGGGTCTGGAAAGGCTCCAGAGATGGAGACTCCACAACCTCTCTGGGCAGCCTGTGCCAGGGCTCTGCACCTTTACAGCCAAGTTCTTCCTCATGTTGCAGTGGAACTTCCTGTGCTGCAGTTTCCATCCCTCGCCCCTCATCCTCGGGAAGGACATAAGCAGAGGCTGTCCCTGTCCCTTTCTTCCTGAACCCCAGCCCTCTGGTATTTATAGACATTGATCTGATCCCCTCAGCCTTCTCCTCTGCAGACTGAACGGCGCCAGGGCTCTCAGCTTCTCCTCCTCAGACAGTGCTGCAGTCCCTTCAGCATCCTTGTAGCCATCCGCTGGTCTCTCTCCAGTAGTTCCCTGTCCCTCTTGAACTAGGGAACCCAGAACTGGATGCAATATTCCAGGTGGGGCCTCACTAGGGCAGAGCAGAGGCAGTGGAGAACCTCCCTTGATTCGACACTCTCCTTAATGCGCCGCAGGATGCCAGTATCATAGAACCATAGAATGGCTTAGGTTGGAAGGGACCTCAAAGCTCATCCAGTTCCAACCCCCTGCCACAGGCAGGGACACCTCCCACTAGAACACCTGTGAGGTCTCACTCAAGGCCTCATCCAACCTGACCTTGAACACCTCCAGGGAGGGAGCAGCCACAACCTCCCTGGGCAACCTGTTGCAGTGTTTCACCACCCTCACTGTATGTCTCTTTCTTTGTTGTGGCAACTCTTAACAATGAAGTTTCCTGATAACGCATTTCAAAACCATGAAACCACTGAAGAGGTTGTCAACTGACTTTTTCTAGAAAAAAAAAGCCCCAAACACTTGTGAGAATAAGGCCACCAATCTGAGTAACTGGACAAATTTCAGTAGATCAGGAAACGCAAGGGAAAAATTATCACAAAGTAGGATTATAGAATCATAGAATGGTAATGTTGGAAGGGACCTCAAGGATCATCCAGCTCCAAATCCCTGCCATAGGCAGGGACACCTCCCACTAGAACAGGTCACTCAAGGCCTCCTCCAACCTGGTCTTGAACACCTCCAGGGAGGGAGCAGCCAAAACCTCCCTGGGCAACCTGTGCCAGTGTCTCACCACCCTCACTGCAAACAATTTCCTCCTAACATCCACTTTCAATCTCCCCTCTGACACTTCAAATCCATTGCCCCTTGTCCTGGTATTCCCAGACCTTGTCAATAATCCCTCCCCAGCCTTCCTGTAGCCCCCTTCAGATCCTGGAAGGCTACTCCAAGGTCTCCTGGAAGCCTTCTCTTCTGCAGGCTGCAGAGCCTCAACTCTCTCAGCCTGTCCTCACAGCAGAGCTGCTGCAGCCCTCTCAGTATCTTCCATCTGATTAGCTTCCATAATAATCACTTGGTTGATAATTGTGTTCTCATCCTGACATTCTTTATCATGGATTGCTCCATTCTTGTAAACCTTTCAATTCGTGTGCATGTGACTGTGGCATCATCAGTCCTCACAGCAGGCTCTGGTGTTTTCAACTCTTGGCCTACACATTCATAGTTTCACTGCCATGGAATTTTGTCTGTATCCAAGTTTCATCTGGGAGAGCTTTTAATGACTTCTCTGCTCTTTCACATGTAAAAAGGTGAGCTCTAATCGAAATGTCAAGGGAATGAAGATCTTATTATAGCACAAAAGGCAAGGGTTTGTTCTTTGTTAAGCCATTTAAAAGACGACTTGGGTTTTTTACACACACACACACACATATATATGTGTATATATATATATATATATATATATATATATATAACCCCCCCAAGTGTGTATATGTATATATATGTAA
>VWZE01019145.1:74288-87205 GCA_013396675.1 Eubucco bourcierii | reverse complement strand
TACATATATATAAACCCCAAGATTTTTTGTATATATATATAAACCCTAAATATATATATATATATATATATAAAATTTAATTTATTTATTTATATACGCATATATAACCCCCCATATTTTATATATATATATAACCCCCAAGTTTTTATATTTAAATACATATGTATACCAAACAACTGGTTTTTAATATATGTAGAAATAAATATAGAATTTCTATATATTTAAATATATATAGAAATAAATATAGAATCAGAGTAAGATATATAGAAATAAAAACAAATAAATTTAAAGAACCAGGAGGAAAATATTAGGCAAATGATATGCTTAAAAGAACTGTGTTGGCATGTTATCAACTAGAAAAAAAGGACTGTAAGAAGAATCTTTTGTGACCACATCTGCAGGGATCTGGAGCAAATTTCCAGTCTGAGTGAAATGGAGCAAAATAAAGAACTCCTGTCCTCAGACATGATTAATGGTGTTAAGTCACAGAGAGTCTTTCACTGGAACATGTTGCCCAGGGAGGTTGTGGCTGCTCCCTCCCTGGAGGTGTTCAAGGCCAGGTTGGATGAGGCCTTGAGTAACCTGTACTAGTGGGAGGTGTCCCTGCCTGTGGCAGGGGGTTGGAACTGGATGATCCTTGAGGTCCCTTCCAACCTTCCGATTCTATGATTCTATGATTCTATGATTCTATGATTCTATGATTCTATGATTCTATGACCGAAAGGTTCTCTCTGACATAGTTTTCCTCCCTTGTAAGACATTGAACATGATGATCCACCAGATGTCTTTAATCCTACAGGAGGTATCACTGCTGGAATGAATCTTGGATGGCACGCAGAGACCTAAATCAGTGCTGTGGTGATTGGCAGTGTCTGGATCCAACACCTTTGGAAACAGGCAGAGGTAACTGTTTGCTCTAACTGTAGTTGTTCTCCTCAGCTCATGCCTTTGAGTTTCTCTACTGTCCATTTTACAACCTGTTGTCTTAGGGTTAGCTTGCAGCGGTCCTACGTGGGTTCGAAGCATCAGAGAAGGGGAGCTGGACTTGGACTACGATGGTCATCATATGTTCTCTCGTGTCAATTCCAACTATGTTGGCTGGCTCTCCCAAAACAACGCCCACAAGGTCAAAGTCTGCTGCGACGCCTGGCCCTGCGGACAGCATCTCATCACCAAGAGTGTCGGCAGTGAGCAGTTCCAAGATATCACTGGGGCTTACAAGTATGAACTAGGTGAGATGGCAAATCATTCACTGGCATGAAGGACATTTTAAATGCTAATTATGCAGAATTATCAATGTAATCTGTCCCACCTTAAAATGAGTAGAAGAAGCTGAAGCTCTTTTTGTGAGAAAGAAGATTTCCTTCTGTTCCGACACCCGCAGCCTGAAACTTCCAAACAGATTTAGATGATGCAAACAAAACACACAGTAATTACTTCTGGATGGGGTGGGATGAGATGGAATAGGATAGGATAGGATAGGATAGGATAGGATAGGATAGGATAGGATAGGATAGGATAGGATAGGATAGGATAGGATATTTCAGGAGGAAGGGAAGGGTTGGGATGGGATAGGATAGGACAGAATAGGATAGGATATTTCAGGAAAATGGGATGGGATGGGATAGGATAGGTTATTTCAGGAGGAAGGAATGGGATGGGATAGGATAGGATATTTCAGGAGGAAGGAATGGGATGGGATGGGATGGGATGGGATGGGATGGGATGGGATGGGATGGGATAGGATAGGATATTTCAGGAGTAAGTGACCTACAATGATCATCTAATCCAACTGCCTGAGCACATCAGATCTGACTAAAAGTCAAAACACATTAAATATGTTATCCAAATGCCTCTTTTTAAGTTGCTGATAGGCATGGGACATCAACTACCACTGAATACTGTTTCAGCATTTGGCCATCCTCTTGTTAAAGAAGTGCAGACATGTGGGAGTGGCTCACAGTAATCTCAGAAAGCCAATTGTATCCTGGGGTGAATCAAAAGCAGTGTGACCAGCAAGGATGAGGGAGGTGATTCTGCCCCTCCACTCTGTTCTACTCTGGTGAGATCCCCCCTGGAGTACTGTGCCTGGTTCTGGTTCACAACTCCAATACAGTGTGTAAGAAGGACAACAAATTGCTGAAGTGGGTCTGGAGGAGGGCAAGAAGATGATCAGAGGCCTAGAGCCACCTCCTCTATTGGGACAGGCTGTAGGACCTGGGGCTATTTAACCTGGAGAAGAGAAGGCTCTGGGAAGACCTTAGAGCAGCCTTCCAGAACCTGAAAGGGGCCTACAAGAAAGCTGGAAAGTGCCTTTTGACAAGGGTTTGTAGTGGTAGGATGAGAGGGAATGGATTGAAACTTGTGAGGGCAGATTTAGATTGGAGAGTAGGAAGAAATTCTTCAGAGTGAAAATGATGAGACACTGGAACAGGCTGCCCAAGGAGGCTGTGGATAGCCCTTTCCTGAGGGTGTTGATGGCCAGGTTCAAGGAGGCCTTGAGCAATTTGGGCTAGTTTAGGATGTCCCTGCTCATGTCAGAGCCTGGATGATCTTTAAGGTCCCTTCAAATCCAAACCATTCTATGAATCTGTGATACAGATTACTGACTTTCATCTTCCAGTAGTAAGAAGGAGTTCAAGCAGCAAAGTTGCCCAAAGGACTGGAGAGTGATCACAGCTGGTCGTAAAAAGAGAATACAAAAGAAAACAACTGACAAGTGTGAGGATTTTTGGGGTTGTTTTGTTTTTTTGTTTTTTTTTTTTGTTTTTTTTTTTAATGATGGATTTTTGCCTTTTGAGAGCCACAGCAGCATGTTTACCCTGTTGTAAAGAACTATACTTTGAGGTCTGCACATGTTTTGAGATTTACAAGACCATTTTAAAATGTGACTGATAGAAGTCAACTAATTTTGATTTTTTTTTTTGAGATATTTATTTTCTTCTATGTATTCAATTATTCAATCCATCACATCGTGTTTCACTCTCTGGTGGATTTGTTCTACATCCAGAGACTACCTTAGGTTTCAGGAATAAAGCAGGAAGATATTTAATTATCTTTATTTGGATAGATGTGAGTTCTTGTGCCTTTAGTAGCTTCATTCTCACATCCCTTCTTCAACAGGTTCTGTGAAAAACAAAGAAGCCTTTTATCGAGCTTACAGAAGAATTCACCCAGGGTACTGCAATGCTTCCAACTGTCATATTGAGAGGGAGTTATCAGCTCTGAAAAACCCATTTTTGAGTGACTCTGGTGTCAACATGAGGTTAAAGATGGCAAACTGCCCCATGTACGGGGAAGATGTCCAGCTCCACTGGCTGCTTGAAAATCTGCGTAACGAGAACAAGACCCTCAAGTTTCATTTGTGTGCACAAATCATCACCTACAGCGGCTGTCCCATGGATCAGTTTTGGAAAGACAGTGTCAATGTCACCTTGGGGCCAAGGGAAGGTAAGGACATGAATTGGTCCTTTCAGGAGATAGGGGTTTCTTGGGGTTAGCAGAGGCTTCCTGACTGGGGAGAGCTGAAATGAATGCAGTGTTAAATATTGACAGGTGAATTCCCTTTAGGAGAGCCACGAGGATGACTAGGGGACTTGAGCATCTCCCTGATGGAGAGCCCTGGGGCTGTTTAGTCTGGAGAAGAGAAGGCTGAGAGGGGATCTGAGCAATGTCTATAAAAATCAGTGGGGTGAGTGCCAGGTGGAGGGGACCAATCTCTTTTTGGTGGTGCACAGTAGATAAGGCAAGGCACAATGGATACAAACATGAACAAAGAAGGTTTCACCTCACCATGAGGATAAACTTCTTTATGGTGAGGGTAATGGAGCACTGGAACAAACTGTCCAGGAGGATTGTGGAGTCTCCTTCTCTGGAGACATTCAAGACCTGAATGCATTCTTGTGTGGACTATCCTAGGTGCTTTTGGCAGAGGGATTGGAGTCGATGGTCTCTGGAAGTCACTTCCAAGCTCTAACATTCTGTGATTCTGTGACCACTCAAAAATTAACAGTGTCAGTATTGTGTGTATAGTGGCAGGGAAACAAGAGTCTTTCCTTTATTTCTCAAAACTCAGAGATTCTTATAATCATTTCAAAGCTTGTTGCATTTAAAAGTTCAATTCTGGGATCTACATTGGGTGCAAAGTTGTAGCTGTCTATCAGAAAAGCAATTTGTTTCCTTGAGACTGAAGATATCAGCCAGTGTAAAGCACTTGTTTTGAGCAGTAAAATTATTATTTCTAGATATACTATTACATGGTGAGTACAAAGGTGTATCAGAATATAAACACTTGTTTTCACGGTTAGTATCTTTTTTCTGTAATTAAAAATTATCCCTTTTGATTAAAATACATTAGGAGACAACATTTCATACCTGATTATTTCCTGATATTCATACCAAGCTTTAATTTGCCTACATCTGAATTATTGCTTTAAGAATGATCCTAGAAAGTTTTAATAAGAATCAGAGTTGAAAAGAAGAAGCAGAAGAAGCAGAAGAATTAAAATCAGAAGAAGAATCAAAATCAAAAGAATCAGAAGAATCAAAATCAGGAGAACAATCAAAATCAGAAGAATAATCAGAATCAGAAGAAGAATCAAAATCAAAATAATCAAAATCAGAAGCAGCAGCAGAATCAGAAACTGAATAATCAAAATCAAAATAATCAAAATCAGAATAATAATCAGAATCAAAATCAGAAGAATCAGAAAAATCAAAATCAGAATAAGAATCAAAATCAGAAGAATCAGAACCAGAAGAAGAATCAGAATCAGAATAAGAACCAAAATCAGAAGAATCAGAATAAGAATCAAAATCAGAAGAATCAGAAGAATCAAAATCACAAGAATCAGAAGAATCAAAATCAGGCGAAGAATCAAAATCAGGCGAAGAATCAAAATCAGAAGAAGAATCAGAATCAGAAGAATCAGAAGAATCAAAATCAGAAGAATCAGAATCAGAATCAAAATCAGAGAGTCAAAATCAGGAGAAGAATCAGATTCAGAATCAGAAGAATCAGAAGAATCAGAATCAGAAGAAGAATCAGAAGAAGAATCAGAATCAGAATCAGATGAATCAGAAGAATCAAAATCAGAAGAAGAATCAGAATCAGAAGAAGAATCAGAAGAATCAGAATCAGAATCAGAATCAGAATAATCAAAATCAGAAGAAGAATCAGAAGAAGAATCAGAATCAGAATCAGAAGAATCAGAATCAGAATGAGAATCAGAATAAGAATAAGAATCAGAATCAGAAGAATCAGAATCAGAATAAGAATCAGCATCAGAAGAAGCAGCAGGATCAAAAGAATCAAAAGAAGCAGAAGCAGAATCATAACAACAACAACAATAAAGAACCAACCTCCTTTTAAAGGCATTTGTATAGTTATATTAAGTGAAAACTGTGGAGCTGGTTGATGGTAAGAAATCATCACCCTAAGCCAGGAAAAATCGTGTCTGTTTTCAAAAGTGCTGTGCTAAATGAATATTTAGTGAAGCCACTGTAAGTGGCAGTTAAACTTTAGGAGTAAGAAAAATGGAAATATTAGCCAGAAAATCGGAAAAAAATAGTGGGGTTTTTTTTGTTTTTTTTGTTTTTTTGTTTTTTTTTCAGTGAAAAAAATTCCACTGTGTATATCATACACTCAATATGGACCTTACCTCTGTGACCACAACATTATGAAAGTGGTGGCAGTCTCAGATCCAGAGTGTGGAGAAGTTCTGATGGTGAGCAGGGATATCGTGATCAACAGGCCACCTGTTATTGTAAAGGTAAAGGATTTTGGATTTAAGGAACAGACTTAGGGTCTCTCATGCACCAATTCCTAGGTTGGCAATGCCTGAAATTAAACCTGAAATGAAAGAATAATTCTTCTCTTCTTTTTTCTTTCATTTTCCCCCCCCCTTTTATCATATGTTTACTTTATTGTACGTTTTTGTGATATTTTGGGAGTTCCNGCCAGGGGGGTTAGAAGAAAAGTGGTTAGTGAGGATTAATCGGCAGAGAAGCCAGAACCAGAAGCTGCCAGACCCCCCCAGACGCTGTGCTGTGTCCCCAGAGAGAGACAGAGACTGACTTAGCTATATTTTGGTTATTTTTCCCAAAACAATTTTCAGCAAGCCTATGAGTGCAGCAGACATCATCATGTTTTCCTTTCACAGCCTAGAGTGTGATTTTCTCTATTAACATATTCCAAGTAGCCTCATACCAGCACAATTTTGTAAGGGTTGCAAAACATAACCTGTGCCTGTTTTCTTTCTGACCAGCTACTGAGCCAACCCAGGCTGAAAGTACCATGCACTGCAGAGATCTCATTCTGCAATCCTCTGCAGGAAGATATGAAGAACTGTGTGATGACATTAGAAGGCTGTGGTTTATTCAAGGAGCCAATGACCATTGAGTAAGATCATCAATTATTTAAGTGGGGAGAACATTGAAGGGTTGACTAAGGTGTACTAGGTCAGAGCAGGTTTAGAGGCAAACGATAGCTCTGATTATTTTTATTTAGGAGGTGAACAGGACTTTTTTGCCCTTTGTTACTTGGAGACTCAGTTGAAAACCTCACTGCTCTTAAAGCTGATGGATTGTTTAGAGCTGGCAGTATATGCTGTACCTTCATTTTTCTCAAGCTTTAATTTAAAGGTGTGTTTCAAATTGCTGTCTGAAAGGGAATGTACTCTTTTCTTTAAAAAAAAAAAAAAAAGATTCTGTCTGGATCCTCCATCACTTACAATCCCACTGAGTTTAGAACAGAATTCCTCTCAGTATTCATCAACAGGCACAACATACATGAGTAATTAGGAAATGACAGTGAGAAATAGCAATATGCATTTGGAGTGCATAACACATTGATCACAGGAAGCTGGAAACTTCCAGGATTCTCTAATATCCCAGGAAAAGTAGCTGTTTATTAATATGCACTGCTGTGCTTCACCAGGAGGAGAACTGACAGAAGGATGACTAGTTTCGAGGGGAAGCAAGTAGGAATTGTTCTTGCTGAATAACAATGAACTCAATTCCACAAAGCTACCCAATCCAAGACTAATGGAGTCATTCAGCCTGGAGAGGAGCAAGCTCCAGGGAGACCTAATATCAGCCTTCCGCTGCCTGAAAGGGGCTTGCAAGAAGGTTGCAGAGGGACTATAGGTGAAGGCCTACAGTGACAGGATGAGGAGCAATGGTTTGAAATAGGAGAAAAGCAGATATAGATTGGATGTGAGGTACAAGTTCTGCACCATGAGGGTGGTGCAACACTGGAAGAAGTTATCCAGGGAAGTAGTTGAGGCCCTGTCCTCAGTGATGTTCATGATAGGGCTCAACAGGGCTCTGGTCAACCTGATGTAGTGAAGGATGTCCCTGCTGACTGCACTGGGGGGTTGGATTAGGTGACCTTCCAACCCAAACCATTCTATGACTCTATGAAATAGGAAGCAGAAAATACATCTTTTTTGGGGCAGAAAGGTTCTACATTTTAAAAGAATTCCAGGGAGTATCATGAGTGAGTTTCCAGTTGCAGTTATGGGAGCTTTTCAACTCTTCTTTTCAGGCAGGGGTTGTGACCACACTTCTCACAACATGGAATGTGGGGTTGGGGTTCTTTTGGAGGAAGGCAAGAGTAGCAAAAGGGTCATAACGTTTCATCAGAGTAAATTAAGCCTACTTGTGTTTACTCATCTTGGAGCACTCCCCATGTTTGAGTTTCTCAGGTTCCTGACTGTCTTCCTTCTCTTGGTTCAGTCTGGGGACACTGGCTGCCAACCAGCAAGCACGGACCATCGTGGAGTTCACACCTTACAGGCTTGGCAGCCACCGGCTCCTGGCCAACTTGGGATGCCATAAGTTTGCCTACTGCAAGGGATGTGCCAAGGCTGAAGTCTGCTGCTCTGTGGGCCAGAACGGCGTCCTGCCTGTCAACCAGAACGGCTCGGTCCCGGTGTGCGAGAATGGTTCCGTCCCTGTGAACGGCTCTGGGCCCGTGCCTGTGGCGGACCCTGCGTTCAACTCCATGTGTGAATATATATGCATCCCGGTGTGCAATCCAAACTGCAATGCGGGGGGCCAGCCTGTATACGACTTCGTGTACCTTCCTGCAGGCCACCCCTTATGCAACTCCATCTGCAGCCAAGGCTTCGGTCCAAGCATCAATCCTGGGTTTGACCTGGGATGCGACCCCGGCTTCCGTGTCATATGTGAGACCGTGCCTTCCGCCACCTGCACCCAGATGCCTCCAACAGTGTATGGCTCCATGCCTGCTCCAGCACCCAACCCCATGTGCGCCCCTATGCCTCACGTGGTGTTTGAGACGGGTCCTGCCCCTGCACAACAACCTGGCGGCGGAGGGGGACCAATGTCCTACTCCGTGTCTGTGCCCGCGAACAATGCGGTGAGTGCCTTGCTGACCCACTTCATGGCTGGCTCCGGTCCCACCGCAGCAACCCAGGCAGTCCCTGCCCACATGTCTGCTCCAGCAGCTCACACCGTGGGCTCTCCAGTGGTCCACACCATAGGCGGCCCCATTGCAGCAGCAGCTCCCCTTCCGGTGCCTGGTGCCACCATCTCGCACACCGTCTGCGGCTCGGCCCCCTCTCCCACCACCCAACCTCCCTGCGGCCCGATGGTCTCCCTGCCCTCCCAACCTCTGAGCGCCCCCGTAGCCCACGGCATGTGCTCCCCAGCGGCTTCCCCGCTGCCCCACTCTGCCGCCCGCAGCGCCACGCCAACAGGGCTGCAGATGGGGAGCGCCCCAGCAACTCACTCGCGGTGCTCGCCGGCCCCTCGTCCGGTGGGACCCCCCGCAGCCCACTCGCTGTGCTCTCCGGCTCCCCGCCCGGTGGGACCCCCCGTAGCCCACTCGCTGTGCTCCCCCGCCTCTGCCTCCCCGAGGACCGCGGGAGCCCGCCCCAGCAGCTCGCCGGCCGCCTGCACCGAGGACTCGCCGGGAGCCTGCCCGCCGCGCCCGCCGGCTGCCACCACCGCCCGCTCTCTCTGCGCGCCGCCCTCTCGCCCTGCCTCCCGCCTGGCACCCACCCCGGGCTCTCGCTCGCTGTGCGGGCCGCAGTGGGGCCCCTCTGGGGACACCACCGCTCGCTTGGGCACCCACTTCACGTGGGGTGCTGCCGCCTCCCGCTCGGCGTGGAGCCCCTCGGGGCGCTTGGGCTACTCCCCCTTGTCCCGCACAGCCTACGGCTCCCTCTCACGCCCTCCCTACAGCTCCTTGTCCCGCTCCTCCTTGAACACCTTGTCCCGCTCCGCCTACAGCACCCTGCCCCGCTCTACCTCTCCCTCTGCCTATGCCACCCTGCCCCGTTCTGCCTCACGCCCCTCCAGCAGCATCCTGGCCCAGGCAGGGTCCCGTACACCCTGGAGCTCTGGGAGGGACACCCTCACCTACTTCAAACGCAAGTATCTGTGATGGAGAGAGAGACCTGGGGAATCGCTAAAGCCACGGAGTTAAAGCAGAAGCTTTGAACGAGGTTAGGGTGATGGAGAACGGCACCGTAGTCCCGAGCATTTATCCAGGCGTTTGAGCTGTGCCAGAAAGCAGGCTGCTAGCCAGCTGCCGAGGGATGCATTCCATGTAATACTCACACGTCTTGAGATACAGTGCAGTGGAAGTGACAAATGGATGTGCTCCCCGCGGAGCCATCCTGACAATAGTTGCACAGGGCAGGTAATCAGATTTGCTTGCTCGGTCAAGCTGGTTTATAAATGATGTGCTTTCACTCTCTCTTCTCTCCATTTCTTGCGACGCATATTTCTCAGATCTCCCTAGGCTACAGCACTCACAGCAAAGCTCTTTCCCTGCATGCAATGTGCTGTCCTTGGGACGCTGCGAGGAGGTGGCAGCAGAGCTACCTAACAGACACTAGGCGCAGGAGTCCTGGTATTGTCCTGACGCGGGCATCATCAATCATGAGACAATGAAAACTGGGGGGAGATCATGGAGTGCCTAAATTGGTACAAATCACCTGAAGTGGTTAGAAAAAAATTTAAAAAAAAAAAAAAAGGGCAAACGAACTGAATTTAACATCACTGCTTTGGATGCATTAACAGTGCCCAGATCACAGGCTCACAGGATGTTAGGGTTGGAAGGGACCCAAAGAGCTCATCCAGTCCAACCCCCCTGCCACAGCACAGCTCAGGGCACGCAGGAACGCATCCAGACAGGCCTGCAAAGGCTCCAGAGAAGGAGACTCCACAACCTCTCTGGGCAGCCTGTGCCAGGGCTCTGGGACCCTTCCAGGCAAGAAGTTGCCCCTTGTGTTGAGCTGCAACCTCCTGTGCTGCAGCTTCCATCCATTGCTCCTTGTCCTATCCCAGGCAGCAGTGAGCAGAGCCTGTCCCCCCGGCTCCTGACCTCAGCCCTCAGAGATTTACAGACATTTATTAAATTCCCTCTGAGTCTTCTCCAGAATAAGCAACCCCAGGACTCTCAACCTCTCCTCAGCAGGCAGTGCTCCAGCCCCCTCATCATCCTAGTAGCCCTCCATTGGACCTTCTCCAGCAGATCCCTGTTCCTATTCAACTGGGGAGCCCAAGGATTCAAAAGTCAGATTGAGGAGGCTGCAGAACTGGATGAACAATTAACAGCAATTTATTGGCTTGCACAACTGAATGCTTTTCATGCAGCATGTCCCAAACATTGTCACACACACACTGCACACAATTAGCTTCAGGGGAAAAGCTCCAATTTCAGGACTGCCTATATAGGAAGCTTCCTTTGCTGGGCCTGGACTAGGTAAGGCAGGCTGATATCTTTCCTGAAGATATCATCCTGAAAAGTGAAGAAGGTGAATGAAAGTGCATTACTGCATGCTCAGACACAAAGCACTGTTGCAGCCTTGACCTTCTCCTGGCCTTTTAGGAACCAAACTCATAACATGACCAGAAAGGAACTGTCCCCGGGGTTTGTGTTTTCTCATGAGGATTCTGAGTTTGCTAACACTACCTCCCATTCCCCCATCACCTGCCCCTAGTGCTCTGTTGTCTTTAATAGCAAGCCTCGGCGAGGTTTTGTGGTAAGATAAATTTGCTGTAGTGTAGAATCATAGAATCATAGAATGGTAAGGTTGGAAGGGACCTCAAGCATCAGCCAGTTCCAACCCCCTGCCATAGACACCTCCCACTAGCACAGGTCACTCAAGGCCTCTTCCAACCTGGCCTTGAACAACTCCAGGGAGGGAGCAGCCACAACCTCCCTGGGCAATCTGTGCCAGTGTCTCATCACCCTCATTGCAAACAACTTCCTCCTAACATCCACTTTCAATCTCCCCTCTACCACTTCAAACCCATTCCCCTTGGCCTGTCATTCCAAGCCCTTGTCAATAGTCCCTCCCCAGCCTTCCTGGAGCCCCCTTCAGATATTGGAAGGCTACTCTAAGGTCTTCTGGAAGCCTTCTCTTCTGCAGACTGCAGAGCCCCAACTCTCTCAGCCTGTCCTCATAGGAGAGCTGCTCCAACCCTAGTACTTCAGTAGCATCATGGTAGTCCCCAGCTCTCTGCTCTGTGATGAAACTGAGTAACTGTCCTTGGATTTGGAAAGGTGTGGTGTCAGATGGAAGCAAGGAACATACCAACACTACCACCTGCACAGCTATTCCGAGTATGTTTGCCTTGATGTTGTAGTAGAGTCGCAACTCAGTGACTTATTTTTTACGGTTTCAATAGCCTCTGTTAAGTATTTACTGAGAATTTCTTTGCCTGACTGATAATAAAAACTGAAATTTGGAAACAGTCTCTTGTTTTGGTTTACTTTTTTTTCTTTTCTTTTTTTTTTTTTTTTTTTTTTTTTTTTTCCCTATTACCTCTTCAAAACTGGAGAATAAGTCTCTCCAGATGCACTGGAATGTGGAATGTTCCTTCTACTCATTTTCTGTTGTATTTCCTCTTACTATCCCTGAAGTCTGAAACCAGACTTCAAAGCAAGATCTGTAGACTTCCTACTATACCTGAAATACTCAGTTTGATGTTAGGGGAAAAATCCAATCCTCCTCCTAAGCTTTCTATTTGTGGATGGTACTTGAGGTCTCCCTTTGCTTTCATGGTCTGCAAAACTGACAACCAACAAAATGCCAAAACATTGCCCAAAGAAGGTCAATGAGGCTGGTGAAGAGCCTGGAGCACCTGCTCTACAAGGAGCATCTGAGGGACCTGGGGATGTTCAGTCTGGAGAAGAGGAGCCTAAGGGGGGACCTCGTTGCTCTCTACAACTACCTAAGGGAGATTGGAGCGAGGAAGGGGTAGCCTCTGCTCCTTGGTGACAAGCGAGTGGTGGCAAGGGGAAATGGTTCCAAGCTGTGCCACGGGAGGTTCAGGCTGGATGTTAGGAAATATTTCTTCCCAGAGAGGGCTCTCAAACATTGGAATGGTCGGCCTAGGGCAGTGCTGGAATCACCATCCCTGGAGGTGTTCAAGCAGCCTGTGGAGCTGGTGCTTAGGGATATGGTTTACTGTTGATCCTTCAGTGATGGGTTGAAGGTTGGACTGGGTGAGTTTGGAGGTCTCTCCCAACTGGATATATTCTGTGACTCTGTGAAAAGAGGAGGCCAAGTCAAGCCTGATGGTTACAGTCCCCAGATGCTATCATATTTATTTTTAACAGGAATACCTTTCTCAATTTAATCTGGCTTCAGATGTGTTTTATTTCATAGAATCATAGAATCATAGAATGGTAAGGTTGGAAGTGACCTCAAAGCTCAGCCATTCCCAACCACCTGCCATAGGCAGGGACACCTCTCACTAGAACAGACCTCTTCCAACCTGGCCTTGAACACCTCCAGGGAGGTTGGGGAGCACAAAAGCACAGATCTTTGATCACATTCTGTGATTCTGTCATCCCCAGCCTCCCTGGGCAACCTGTGCCAGTGTCTCACCAGTATCAACTGGCCTGTGTCACAACTTAGAATCATAGAATAATA